>CM068374.1:115203638-115673638 GCA_034769895.1 Magicicada septendecula | reverse complement strand
ATACATGACTATATTTGGTACAGCTGATGCTTTTAGATCAGCTTTTATTAAAAATTTTCGGAATCTATTTGTATGTATACATTGTTGTCATTATACGTAAAATATCATTTCCATACATCGTGGATGAATTATTACTTTTATTCGTTATTCAACACAGAGACCAGGTTTAGGTTTTTCTGCATCCCTAATCTTTCCATACCTTATAACGGCCATTTACACACTTGTCGAAAGATAAAAAATTGCCCGTTAATAGTCAGCTAAGAAAAAACCACTTTCTAATCTTATATTCTTATATTGAGACTAAAATAAGTTCCATTATTATTTGTAAATCTGTCAAAAACTTAACACAATGTTTTGACATAGGCCTACTTATACAAATCTTGTAATGTAAAATTTAAGTCTTAACAAAATTACCTTATGATTTCAGTTATCACTATGAGGATAATCTTGGTATGTATCTAAACATTTCTACTAGTCATTTTATACAAACCACTATGTTGTCTTTGGTATTGACGAGCGCTTTCGGCAGTCAAGCCATCTTCAGGTCATTTACTGTATCTAAACAGTAAAGCAAAAAATGTAAATATTACTGTTGATTTGGCTAACCAACAGACAAGAATGCGTTTTAATTTCTGTGCCCATAAAATAGTTTTTTTAGCGAGGAATTATTAAATTTTGATTTAAATTTATTTACTTATTTCTCTCTAAAAGCTTTGACACTGCAGCAGAATATTCATGCAGTCTCCGTCGTCTCCATCTCACTGATCAGGGTACACTTCCTAAATCAGGATTTAACGTTGTTTGCAGAAAGACGTCATAACCGGAATATATGCTCTAAAAACATGGCCCTCTTAATGCATGCAGCGTTTAAGCAAATCCTCTTTTTTCAAATCTGTCCTCAACGCGCCTCGTTACTCCTCATCTTCACGCAATGGTGTCTGCTCAAAATTACCTTTTCGCAGCTTTAGGCTTTCTCCTCGCCTGCCCCCTTTCATTTATTGAAAGTTTGAACTTACTATAAAGTTAAGTAATAAATAAAAAGGATTTATTAATAAATAAATAATAATATATACAACTAATTAAATTTATAGCGTTCCGAAATCGGTACACTATAACAATTCAGAAAGTATAACAATTTGTACACTATATGGTAAATCAGAACATTTACAATTCAAATTTTACAATTCAATTCATATGAAATACTCCTTCGCCAATGAGATAGGCAACTTTTATAGTAAGGCTGTAATGTTGGACACGCATTGCAATGTGTAAGCGGCTGGGCTTCGTAACCTTATACGTTCTTGGTCTTTCTGGAGCTTTATTTTCGCTATTATCATACAGCTATGCAACTTTCTTGACTCAACATAGTTTCTGCCAGTTTAATAGGTAAACAGCATCTCGCCGCAGTTTGTTTGAAATTGTAAGGTTGAGCTATAAAGTGTGTTATTATTTGCAGTTGTAACTTGCTACTCGGTCCATGTTTCAACATCGGTTTAGTATAAAATGATGTTTGTGAACTATTGTGCACGGACGTCTGTGACTGGTGACTTGTATTATTTACAGCGACGGCCTAAATTAGGTGATAATTATTGTTTGTTACGTTTATTAGTCATATTATTACGTTTAAAAGTCATTGAGGAATTGTTGTATGCATGTGTCTTGTTTATTGAAGCTTGTAATACAGTTGTTAGTAAAATATTTTCTAGTACTAAATTATTTTATTTCCACTGCACGTCCGTGTAACACGACCGTGTGATACGTTTGTCATAAAATGTTCTGAGACCGAATTAACGTTTTAAGCTGCATATAACGTGTTTCCGTTAAGTAATTAAAAAAACCTGACGTAGGATAAACATTATACAAATACAAATACAAATAAAGAGAGGATTTTTGTCATTATGCTATTCTCAAGATACATTCTACAACTTGGTCCTCCTTCTTCGTCTCTCCCGTATACTTACTTAAGCACTTTTTCACTCTTATCTATTAAATACTGACTTTTATGTCTACAATATTTAATATTTTCGTATAATTTTGTTCACTGTTTGTGATTTAGAATTTTCACAGGAGTTTTGAAGAGGAAGGAATGCCTTTTCATTACAAAATGAAAAGTAGTTTCGGTTGCTACTAGAAACTATAAAGAATGAGGCTATTTTTAATATGTGAGCATTTTTGTTTTACACTATTATTCAATACAACCGACAACAGCTAACAATAATACTATGATTCATTAGAAAGCTAATATATTGATTAAAAATGTGTTCTTTTAATCCTTCAAATGTTAAAAAGAAGAAAGGATACCATTTATATTACAATGAATAACAAACAAATTCAGGGTATCTGGCATTTCAAAACATAATAAATTATACTTAGCGTCAACCAATATATGAGTTACAATTTTTCTGTAAAATTTCCTATGTCACTAGCAAACGTTTATTGCACAACATAACAAATCAAAATGTCTGATCTAGTACAATTATTATTCTGCTCGCTTTGTTAGATACAATAGAATAAGTTAAATAACTGCAATTGAAAACAGTTAAAACTACGTTTCAAGTAAATCTGTACACTGTAACCGTGTTTCAGGAACAGTTTATTTAAACTTATTTTAGCTTGCAGAATTTTGAACATTTACCTGCAGTAATCTTATTAGCTGGAAACGTTTTGTAACGTTAGTTTAAAATTAAAACGCTTAAAATATTTAATGACAAAATAATTTTGTAAAAATTAATTAAATGAGATTGATTTTTTATAGATATAAATACATAACTTGAAATTTTATATTTTACCTACAGTTTAAAAGATTTGAGACGTCGGTTTACATTTTGTATTTTAAAACATTTTATTAATAGTAATTACTGTTTTGAGTATATATCTATTTAAGTTACATAACGTTTTTCAAAGATTACCTACATTTTTATTTGTATTTGCCTTTGATAAACACATTACGTTACAGCGTTCCAAGTGTTACCAACTGTGCTGTGATAATGTAATAGACAGTTTACTATTTAATTGAGTGGCTAAGCAAACTGAATTTAGAAAGAATATGTTATCAAATTAAGAACTGAGAGACTCAAGAGATACAACAAAAATTTGTTAGAAAATAAGTATACTATACAATTACTACTCTTGTTTCTATAGTCAATATGCTACTAGTTTAATATTGCTCTCTATAATTTACAATAATTACAATTGTTTCCTTTTTTTGCATCTATGTTTACTAAGGAAATGAAAGTATGGTGATCCCTAAAAATCGTGTTTGAGATAAAGGCTGATTCTGAGTAAACTACCATCAGAACATGAAGAAAAGTCATTTTCCGAAAAGTGTGTGTGTGTGTGTGTGTGTGTGTATCTGAGTGTAGAATTTTTTCTATGGCAAACGATAACTGCCGCAGAGTTTGTATATATGCCTGAGTTGTAGAGGACTCAAGGCCTGTTGATTTTGGTGAAGATCTGTTAAGGGGAATGGGTAGTTTACCTGCAACGTTTTACGTTTTAACAAGAGTAAAGTAATTAATTCTGATAAAGTATCCTGAAAAGAAGGTTATAGAAGAATCTACTGTAGAAAGGCAGATGAAATATTTATAAATGAAAAGGGTAGTTAAAGGGGAGGGGATAATTTTTTATATGTGTACTACGTTATCGGCAACAAACAAGTAGTTTCTATGAAAATATTTCATTTCAATTTATGAAACATAAAACTCGATTTACAAGGTAGGAGATTTTTTTTTTTGAAATTATCTAATCGAATTCATGTAAATGATTTTAAATATAAATCTTAGGACATGGAAGTCATGTACGGTTCACCATACCAATTTTTTGATGTTTCAAGATCACTATTATTTGTCTCTTTTATAATACTACCTCTTTCATTAAATACTGTTTTCACAATCAACGCTTTTACTTTAGTACAAACACTTTCTCAAGTTTGTATGATACAATTATTAATTAATTAAACAATTATTACTTTACCTAGTCTTTACAACGAGTCTGTGACACACGATGTGACACGAACTGCAACCCTCTGGGATTGATTATTGTTCTGATATTTTGATGCGATTATGTACTGTTTAATTTGTTTACTGAGTGAAACGTATTTACAATTTCTAAGGGTGCCAAATATAGTAAAATATAGTTTCTTTAGTGAAATGGAAGTTTGAAGGAAGCCTTGTTTTCAGTGGAAACTTTGAAACTGAACAACTGTTCCAGTAACCCCTGCAGTAAATACTAAACAAAAGTTAATGTAAACCGTTTTAATACACTTAAACTATACAGGAAAAGGTAGATAACAGTGGTCAACAATAAAATATAAACAGACTGTAACAGACTTATATATAGTTTTAGCACCGTAATTGCCAAACGTCAGCAGCCTACTACTGGACGAAACCTTTACGTCTCTTAATCGTTTCCAAGTCTCGAATTTTGGTAATCTTGTATCCGTGTTGCATGATTCTGAAAGATTTGACCATACTCAACATTAAATCAACATTAAAACGGCCCTGAATTTTTATTTAATTTTACATCATGCTTCGCTTGGCAAGCAGAGTTCAATGACAATGTCTCGTGAAAGCGACAGTCAATCGTAACAGTTGTCGGTGTTATACATCGAGTATAATTCAGAGATTGCTACTGCTCTTCCTTAAACAAACGCATGCAACTATTTTTCAATGAATCCTCAAAATGGAAAAACAAATTGTAATAAGTGTTTGATTTAATTTTGTATCTCTCTCTCTCTCTCTCTCTCTCTCTCTCTCTCTCTCTCTCTCTCTCTCTCTCTCTCTCTCTCTCTCTCTCTCTCTCTCTCTCTCCTATGGCGCTACAGCCCAAATCGGGCCCTGGCCTCCACCAATCTCCGCCTCCAATCCACTCTATCCACTGCAACCCTCCTCCAGTGTCTTATCCCCATGTCTTTCGCGTCCTCTGCAACGCCATCTTCCCACCTCTTCCTCGGTCTACCTCTAGGTCTCGTTCCCTCCCATGTACTTTAGGGTTCCTGCCATCCTCCATTCTCATAACATATCCGGCCCAACGCAATCTTTGAATTATTATAAATATTGAGACTGGTATCTCTTTATATATTTGATACAGTTCGTTGTTGTATCTCAGTCTCCATGAGCCATTTTCTTGTATTGGGCATTTTCAAAGGTGTCTACTATGTCGACTGTTTTCTGTGTAATTTTGTATATCAGTTACCGTAAAAATTTTGTTTATCACTAAACCACATACGCTACATTATTATAACTCATGTAATCTCTACGTAGTAGTTGTATAACAATAGGTAATTCAATACCACTGCAATAACAATACGCGCGCTTATTTTGTAAAATATTATTGGTACCAATTACTTAATTTTATGAATAAAAACGTTTGTAAGAGTGAATTTATTATGTTTTCTTTGTTGTATTAAGAAAACACTGATGATTATTTTCGTGTACATGCGTCTATAAATTGCATATATGCTAATCTAAAAAATTAAAATTTATATTGTAATGAGATATCTGTAGTAAGGTCGTATAATAAAAATAATTACGTGTAATTTATCGAAACGTATATATTATTGTAAATATAATGTGCACGGAATCTATATAACGGACATAACGAAATGTATACTTAATTATGTACATTCGTACGGTTGTTATGTACATAAACCATATCAAAGTAACATCAGTTTTATGTACGTTTGATATTTTGCATAAGTATTCTGAACAAAATTTAATAGATAAATATTTACCTGATAGAAGGTTAAAAATAAATAATAATTGTATCTTAGATTTACTAATTTCTTCTTCAATTTTTAGAGTATATGCTCGGTTTAAATAAAAAATACCTAACTTCATTCAAATAAATTTATGCCTACAAAATTTTGATATTAAACAAGTATTGGTTTTTTCAGCCCATAAAATAAAATTATGTACTTCAAACAGTACTACAGTTTGTGGAGGGGGTTGAAGAAATACTTGAAATGAAGACTACAATATTGAAGGGGTAAACAAGTCAAAGAAGTTTCAGGTAAACGAACCATTTGACTTTGGCTTCAGATTACAGTACTAAAGTGTTCTTTATCGGGCGATGCAAAATTTACAATTCAAGTCACACGTTTGTGCACCTGAGTTACATAACCTTCTAGGGGTATGATTACATTTGCTCAGTTTACCAACTGATTAATTGGTTATACATAAAATCAAGATCTTTAACTAACCTATGTCCCAGACAAATATCTAAAATTATTGGGCAGGTATCAGGAGTTCCTTTATTTTGTATGGTAACGTGTAATGCAATTATGATGTTATAACGTGTTTAGATAAACTCGTGCGTTACTGGAATACACGTTTACATTACTACAATGTAAGGTCATGTAATGTCGTTTGTTCATGTTAATGTAATGTAGGATATATTAATGATGTTATGTTGTAAAATCCAAAACTACTAGACAAGTTGTTTCTGTAGATATAGTAAGTTTACTTTTCCTCAAACCCTAAGTGTTCACATTTACCTTAATATGTGTGTAGGCCTAACCAATGTGTTTTAACATTTTGCTATTTCGTATGTTGTTTGTAAATTACCGAGGAATTTACAACAATAGCTTAACTAAATATCGGTTTGTTTATACCAATGAATTTGTAAATTTTATCTTACGCCTTTGTTTGCTTGCAATACAGACTAAATCTTAGAGACGGAAATGGTCACGGGAATTTTATCGTGCTTTATGAAATGGCTTTTACGTATTTCAATAGCAGCTTGTTATTTGTGATTTGATTATCCAGCCATTTTGTTTTCAGTATCTTACAAAATAACATCTGTAAATCTAAGATTGTACGATGAATGGCAGACAATAAATGTTGTAGGATGAAGATTTTAACATCATATTCGAAAGAGCAGAAATATAACCGGAATTTGTTTTCTCATGAAAAAAATATTGAGATGAGAACATTTAAAATTAAATTCTCTTATTGTTTTTTATTGTTACAAAATATCTTAAAAGAGTTCATAAAATGATAAAACATTATACACATTTTAACAATTATAATTATTTCTGCACATAGAATGTTGTATTTTTATTGTTTTACAGTTGAAATAAACTATGCAAATAGAACATTATATTTTCAGAAATAATTTGATAAATATATATTATACAAGAATTCCGGAAGAATCTTAAAGATGTACAAAGGAAAAATAATAAAATTACGTTAATAAAGTATTTTTATTCTAGATTTGTTTTGTAAATTGTTGTGACTAAACCGTTATAACTGAGATTACTCTGAGGAAAAAAGAAAAAATACTCTATGAAAATGAGTGAATCTTTATTTAAAAAAATACTGTAGACGCAGATATGTAGTTGTGTATAATATTTGTTCATTGTTTCTATCAGATCAAGTCTTTATTTTCTAAAGTAACCGTGATTGTTCTACTTGTTATTTGCGTTTATTACTGCATTTTAACATCACGCCTCTACGTAATATACGTAATATAATTAAAAAAAAAATTAATTCTAAAGATTTTTAGTCTGTATAGAAGTATTAGTGACTTTAAGATAAGCGGTTCAAAAGTAACTAAATTTTTCTATTCATGTAGTAAATTACCGCTTATCTTCTACCTTGCGCAAAGACTGTTCTTTTCGGTTAAACAATATCCTCAATATTTGAAATATTTTATACACAAATTACTATGAACCTCAAATCGGGACAGATAAAGTAAATATAAACATTGTGTAACTGTCTGAGTATGATGCTTCATAAAGTCGAACGATGTGGACTTGCAACCATTTTTTTTGCCGATTAATGTGTCAAACCTATTGGCTGCGACACTGTACAAAACTCTGTAAACTTCAACGATAAATGTGGTGATTAGTATTAGTCTCAGACACAGTATTAAAGAATACAGTAATAAGGAAATATAAAATATGGTGCAGTGTTTCCACGACCATGAGCAAAAATAGTAGCATATAATCGAAATATAAAGGCAAACCTAAAATGGAGACTGAGTTTAAAGATCCTGGACTTTAGCGGCAGCTGGACTGGGATATTTCTCTTAAGCAACAAAGGAATAATTGTATATACTTTTGGATTTGAGCTAATGAAGAGCAGGCACATATGCTAAGTACAATAATTACTTTTCTTAAAAGGACGAGTCACACAAGAAAAATTTTACTCTTTCTAGTTTCAGATACTGTGTACAGTAACAGTGAAATACAAACGATGTAATCACGTGAACCTGTACTAACACGCGACCATATTGAATGCTTTATTGGAATTGTGCAGACAATAACTGTTAAGACATCTTGAAATTTTTAATTATTTTTATGTTAAACCTTACGTTTAGATTACTGTTCAATGTCACACGTAGATTTGCGTGGTCGTCATTTTGAATAACAATACACTTTCCGTCTGACACCAAAAGTTTTAGCCATTTCATGTTGTTTCATACTAAGGGAAAATGCCAATGAGGCAAATCTCAAAAATAACGTTTCTTTTTAGCAATATTATTAGTAACGCATTTGCCAACCAAAAAATTTATTGATTCCGTTATTATTACTGTTTTTAAAATATAGAGATAAAGTAATTGTTATTGATTCAGTATTAAGGGGACCAGATCGTGAAAAATTTGAAAAAATCGATTTTTAGTTTTTTCGAATAAAACATTCTTTTTTTTTAAATGATATTTTATATAGTGTTATGCCAAACATTTTTTCGTATCACCTTATATGTTTATTTCATGTGAAGTCACCCAGTGCGATGTCATTGACCTCCTTCAAACAATCGTTTCAATATCTATATATATATAAAAGAGAAATACCACTGACTCACTGACTCACTGATTCATCACGAAATCTCCGAAACTATAACACCTAGAAACTTGAAATTTGGCATGTAGGTTCCTTATGTGATGTAGGTATCCGCTAAGAAGGGATTTTTGGAAATTCGACCTTTAAAGGGGGAAAAGGGGGGAATTTGCCTGACTAACTTAAATAGAATCAACGTAGAGCAAAAACTACTGAATGGATATCAATGAAACTTTGAACATAGCTTCATCATAGGTCTTAGGTGCTCACTAAGAAACGGTTTTAAAAACTTTCACTCCTAAGGGGCAAACCCCCACCCTATTGTATGTATGTATCTATGTATGTATGTTCCACATCTCCTCCTAAACCACTAGACCGATTTCAACCAAACTTGGCACAAATATTTTACGCGACGGGAGAACCAACATAGGTGAGGTGCTTTTTTCGATGGGGTCCTTTGGGGGGTTCTTTGGGGTCTTCCACATCTCCTCCTAAACCACTGGACCGATTTCAACCAAACTTGGCACAAATATTTTACGCAACGGGAGAACCAACATAGGATAGGTGTTTTTTCGATGGGGTGCTTTGGGGGTTCTTTGAGGTCTTCCACAGCTCCTCCTAAACCACTGGACCGATTTCAACCAAACTTGGCACAAATATTTTACGCGACGGGAGAACCAACATAGGTGAGGTGCTTTTTTCGATGGGGTCCTTTGGGGGTTCTTTGGGGTCTTCCACATTTCCTCCTAAACCACTGGGCCGATTTCAACCAAACTTGGCACAAATATTTTACGCAACGGGAGAACCAACATAGGACAAATGTTTTTTCGATGTGATCCTTTGGGGGGTCCTTTGGGTCTTAAAAACTATTAGATCTGGTTACTATGGCAACCCAATAGAATAGATTCTGGTTACCATAGCATCGGTGGAAGTCTCCCGCGTAGGAAATAGCGCGGGAGTCGTCCGACGGGCCATCCCCGGAGTTCATCCACGGAACCCGGGGAGTCTTAGGTCGGATCCCGCGAAAGACGGCGGGGCCAGAGTCCACGGTTCTTATAAATAAAGATATATGTTATGATATCAAAGGTGGTGTATGCATCTTAAGAAACTTCTTAATAGTGTGTGAATTCAGAGTTGTTTCAGTTTGAATTTAAAAGTGGATAAGTTAAGATCGAAGTAAGTTATAAGCGAGTATAAAAAACAAAGTTTTGATAGCAAATGTATTCAGATCATAGTGTTCAGGCAATATAAATGCACTTGCTTCAGTTTGAATTTAAAAATTGATAAGCTGAAATCTATAGAGGTATTGTATTGTTAGAATAAGTTTAGGAGACACTAATTTAACAAATGCCTTATTTCAACATTAACACAATGAATTATAAAAGACAGTAAATACGCAGCGCGTGCTAGTACTGTAGACATTTTATTGAAAACTAATTTAGCTGTTCGCCCTCTTCCAGAGTTAGAAATCGAGCAGGAGCATCACGCGCAACAGAATTCTTCTCCAGATATAAGAATACAGTTTATGACATGTTCTTAAACAGGTGCGCTACAGAGTATTCCTCCAGTGAGAATGCGAACGTAACAATATAAGGAAGATTATACAATATACAATTAATATAACGTTAAAACAAGAATAGGTGCCTATGAGCCTATGAATAAATTATGAACCCGAGCAACGCTGGGTAAATCGGCTAGATATAGATATCTATATAAGCCAAATACCACTGACTGACTCACTGATCACGATATCTCTGAAACCACTGAATGGATATCAATGAAACTTTGAACGTAGCTTCATCATAGGTCTTAGGTGGTCACTAAGAAACGGTTTTAAAAACTTTCACTCCTAAGGGGCAAAAAACCAAATAATGAAATTTATCGCGGGAATTGCATACTTTGTAAATGAATTGATTGACATCTCAGTTTATTGGAAACCCCGAATACATTTAGTTCTGAGTTTTCAATCATTGTTTTAAATTGAAAAACTTCGTTGTTTGCAGGTTCTTATAGTCGAGAAAATTTCGAAGTTCAATTAATTAATAAATGTATGTCCTTTTTTTCTCGGAAACGGCTCTAACGATTTTCTCGAAATAAATAATAAATAGCTGTTGCTATGAATGTAAATAAACAAACTAAGAGTTGAGAATTTGTACAATCTATCTAATCCTATGCTATTAAGCGAGCAGTAATTGTACAATTACGTACAACGTGAAACTCCGTAGCGAAGCACGGGTATTTTGCTAGTTTTATAATAATATTATCAGCTATAAAATAAGGATTCTGGAAGCAAATAAGAGTGTTCTGGAAAGAAGTAAGGAGAACAGAATAAATAAAAGGCAGCTAAAAAGGAAAAGAGATGAGTGTAATGAAGATGGAATGTATAGTGCAGGTGCATTTGAATAAAACATCACAAACACTTAACGCGATTTTCCGTAAGTCTATATTTTTCATGTTTTGGTATACATAATATTGCTCTGAAACCTGTTAGAGACTTGATTTTTTAATTATGTTTGCTTCATAACACTTACTATAATAGACCAACAACTTTGTATGATACCTTATGTAAATATTTAGTATGTTTTCAAAAAGGAATAAAACAAATTTAATTTTTTGTTTTAAAGCACTACATTTTAAAAAGTCACCTTCATTTATTAGCACATGTATTTCATTAGATCTACGGTATGCTGTATGTACCGTTTTTATCTTTCAGCAGAAAAAATGTTCATAAAAATAACTTTACAATTTTTAAATTATGTGTACCTAACTGATAAGCGACACTTCCATTTAATTAACATAATACAAGGCTTCACGGCCTTTCCCCCTTAAAAATATTTCATCATTAGTGCTGAAACAGTACAAACTAGAAATGAAAGTAGTAGGCGAGATGGAACGTCAGCAATCTGGCGACACTGAGATTTATGACCGCGGCATATACAACTGTTACCGGCATATCGTGTTACTGCGTTGTTGGAATGGCACTGTCATAATAACTGTCGACATCGCAGTACTATGGTCGAATATCAGTACCTATGTATTCCATACGTGTGTAATTTCGAATACAAAACTACTTTTCTTTAAAACCAGTATTATTGTTTTTTTTCTATTTATCGCATTTTTTATTTCTATACTGTAGTTTTCAACTGGTGCCTTATCTTTTTAATTTAATTATAAGTTCTCATAAAACGTATTTAATGTTCTCGTAAAACATAAAAACATGTTCTCATAAAATTCAATGTTTGTTGAAAATAGACGGAGCTAAAGAGATTTATACGAATATAGTAAACGTCTGATGAGGAGGGGAAGATAACTCTTTTATTCTTGTTAAGGTACCAAAAAGGTTCATTAATTTGTGCCTTTAGTGCCTTTACTGATTTATTGTTTGTCTGTACAATGTTTTATTGTGTATCTTTTATTCAAAATGAACATTAAATACTTGGTCTTGTGAAAACAATATTAGGTACAAGACAATTTCATAATAGTTGCAATCAACATCTTTAGATCTAAAGAAAATTTCCTGCGTAACATGGTGAAACCTCGTTTTATGTGGAACTTTCTAAGAATTTTAACACAGAAAATGATTAATTACAAGTAAGCGTAACAATATATTCTGGAGTATGATATTAAGATAAAAACAAATGTTAGTTAATGAAATTTAAAAAAATTAAAAAGTAGAATTTGTGAATAACGGCTAATTCAATAGAGCACAAGGAATATATGGGAAAGCACACTTAATAATTAATTGCGTGAAGTAATTATAAAATCTTTATTTCAAAATCATCATCTTCTACAAGGAATAAACAAAAACGGTTTGTTCTGGTTCCAAGCAGATAGACTAGGTTACTGTAGCGCTTCTTCGGGTGTCTCATACCCCTCCGTCCCTCGTACCTTCGGCTGATAATACCTTCGGCTGTATTATAGATTTTTGGTGATAAAGCAGTCATCAATTCGGTTCATACGATATTATATATCATTTTACCGATATTGTAAAATCCTACTGAATATACTCTTATATTGATTTCCGGCCATACACCGACGTTTCTTCTACGATCTTGGAGAGTATACTGTGTCAAGTGCCTTAGAATCTCGTTTCGGCAGCTAATAACTTTCTATTACAAACAATGACGTGCGAGTAAGCTACATAAACTCAACCATATGTGTGGACCATCAGGAGAACTCCAAAATCAACGAGTAAAGAATACGAATACGACTAAAGTTCTACCTTTACTTACGATGATGGGAATCCCACACGTCTCCATGGGCCTGAGAATTAGACTTTAACAAAATAATTCGATCTAAAAATTAAAAAGAAACCATAGATTACGTTCATAAAAGAAAGAACGATTTTAGTTAAATTATAAATTTCAGATTTCTATTAAAAGAAACATTTAAGGTCCAAATAGTTGAAACTCGAGGAAATTATAGATATTTCTTGTTTTATGACTAGTGGTATTCATCAGTCGTATCTATCGTATCTATTCCTCTGTATTCCACCAAAATAGTTGCACCTAGAGAAAATTATGGAAAGTTCATGTTTCTAATAAATAGTGTTCTTTGAAATCCATTCCTTTGTATTTCAGATAAATAGTACAGTCGTTACTAAGTCGAAATTACATTACAACATAGGTCAGACATACAAAATGTTTTAGGACCTAATATTAGAAAGAAGGAAAAAATATTATGTATACATAATACAAATACTAATGAATACATAAACTATGCGGTGTTTTCACCAACACACACACAATAACTAATGATTAAATTATCAGTTTCTTTTGGATATATAAAATTATTTTGTACCTCTCAAGTTCCATGGGCTGTAACTGCAGTTCAAGAGACAGAATGTATCTGTCAATGAATAATCGTTTGTTTTGATTTAATTTAATATAATTCATGATAATAATTAATGTGGTGATATACTACTATGACACTAGGCCTATATATATATATATATATATATATATATAATTATTCGTATCGACTACGTAATACTCTTGCTGTATTATAATACTATATGCTATTACGTATGATACAGCGTTAATGGTACTTTGAGTGACGTACCTATCGTATACGCAACGCTAATCCTCTTATAACGATTAAGTGCAGTTGCAGGTAGTTGATTGAAAACGTGTCTGAACGTCTCGTAGATGGAAGTTACTTGCTTTACCAACATATAATAAGAAGATTAACGCCAATAAAGTGACGGTGTCGCAAGTCAAAAGATACTGTCTTGAGGTATCATCTACGTTCTGGATCACCGTTTTACTCTAGTTACTGCCTTATTGAAAGCGTGCATAGTCTTAATCGTGGTAATGTGCTTTAATTAAAAGTTCACCTCAAGAGTACAATAATGATAATTATATTTACTTAAAATATGTCTGGTAGCTTCATATTATCTGCTTATTTAATCTGTTGTAGTAATTATGGTTTTTACAGTCGCGGCGCTTATGTAAACCGTGCCCCCGCACGTTAGGAGGTAGCACCCCCACGTACACAATTGTTTGGTTATTCCCGTCATGACTTAATATCGGAATCGGTTTTGATAACTGAATCGCATAGCTGGGTAATATTTTTCCTGAAGACTTTTAAATAAAGAATAACAAAACAAGTTATACAAATTGGATTTATCAATTCGTCTGTTTATCAGACCGACTGTCTGTCCTAACAAAATCGGTTATAATGTAATAAAATAGAAAAATATTATATTTCAATAAATGCTGATACAGATTTTCGTCACAGCGAATGGGTACTCATAGAGGAAACGAGATTTTAAACATTCTTCTTCTGATAGTTCCTATCCGTTTCGGATGTTGGATATCATACAGACTATTTTACCTTTCTGTACTGCTGCACGGAATAAGTCAGTTGTGTTCATGCCAAACCAGGTCCTTAAATTTCTCAGCCACAATATTCTTGGTTGCCCAACACCTCTCTTTCCAAGTACTTTTCCCTGTATTATGGTCTGTAATAAGTAAAATCTCTGTTCATTTCTCATGAGATGTCCCAGATACTGAAGCTTTCTTATCTTCACTGTGTTAATAACGTTTCTTTCCTTTTTCATATTTTTAAGAACTTCAACTTTTTAGACTGTAAACTTTTAATTTTAAGTTTTTAAACATTTCAGAATTAAAATTAAATTTCGCAATAATTTAATATAGTTTTTACGATATTTAAACGTTACTAATTAAATTGCAAGTTTAATTGGTTACAATAGACAAAATATATAATATGATGATGATCACAATAAAATTTGTAATGTACAAAATTACGAAGACGTACCACACCAAACTTAGGCTACAAGAAATTACTGTATTACACTGAAATTTTAATTTTCTTAACTCCACACATAGCTTACTTTTAAAAAATGCAACACGTGGCTGCTTAAAATAAATATATATATATTATTTGAAAAATGGTACAGGACCAAACTGCTATTTCAAAACTCTCTTCTTCTGAATATGCAGCAAAGGAATCAATCAGAAAATTGAGGTCTGTATTCCGTACCGTCTCATTTTCAATGCTTAGAAGTGACAGACCAGAGAGTTTGATTTGGTAATTTTTAAATTTATAAAACGATATTTCGGCTGTTTCTGTTGTCACAGGCAGAGTCATGAAAAGAATGTAGGCAGTACAGGCTTCTGGAAAATTAGAGGAGAGAGTTGTGTGTTCATATACTGTGGTCTTAGCTAGCTCCAAAATTTGTTTTTAATTAATTTTAAAAATACAATCCAGAACATCAAAAAAATTAGCCATTTCAATAATTTCTTTTACTGGGTCATTCAACACGAAATTCATATTGTGTGAAGCACAGTAGACATAGTTTGCATTTTCCTCCAGCTTCTCGTTTTTTGCTTTTAAGCCGTTGTACGCACCAGACACCAGACATACGGACATAAGACCCGCGAACCATCGTAAGCTTGACCTCTACACTTTTTCAAGTCATTGTTGTTCACTTAAGGATAATTTAAAATAAAGTAATTTTGATTTAAATTAATTTTAGTAATTTAAACTAAGGTCTTATAACGTTTGGAGGTTATACTTTTTACCCCCCCCCCCCCCCGCAATTCTGAAATTAACCCTTTTAAGTTAAAATATCCGGAAAAGCCGGATTTAAAAAACTGTCAAATATTTATATTTCATGATTAATTTGTAGGAAGCAATCAGACATTTCCCATTCTTTTCCATCTCTATTGTTAAGATGGAAATCCCTATTGTTAAGATTTATCCTTTTCCAATCTTGTCATTAAGATTGCGCCCCTGAAGACCGTGCGGGTCCCGCAGATGCGGGCCCTGCAAGTCCATACCGCTGCCCCTGGTTTTGAGTATTGGAATTACATGATTGGAATCTGCTCATAATAAAGAGAGCAATAAATGCAAAAGTAACGTCTTATATTTGGTTATACGTATTTTTGCACTATAATTGTGTTTGACATAAATCGGCGCTCAGTAAATTATAAAATCTTAATTGTAAATTAATTAATGACATAAATCGGCGCTCAGTAAATTATAAAATCTTAATTGTAAATTAATTAATTACATAAATCGGCGCTTAGTAAAATTATAAATTCTCACAAATGTGAAGAAGACATAATTGTGTTTGACATAAATCGGCGCTCAGTAAATTATAAAATCTTAATTGTAAATTAATTAATGACATAAATCGGCGCTCAGTAAATTATAAAATCTTAATTGTAAATTAATTAATTACATAAATCGGCGCTTAGTAAAATTATAAATTCTCACAAATGTGAAGAAGACATTTTTCATTTTTATTTTTTTTTGCTGCATCGCCTTTCGTGATTGCCTTCTGTTGTTTATAAAATACAATATTATTTTGATAATATCAAATTTCCTTCACTTTTCTCTCTCTTTTTTCTTCTCTTTCTCTCGCTCTCTCTCTCTCTCTCTCTCTCTCTCTCTCTCTCTCTCTCTCTCTCTCTCTCTCTCTCTCTCTCTCTTTTCGTCTCTTTTTTCTTATATAGCGTCACACTCCTCTCATCAACAAACCATGAAAGCTTCATTTAACTACAGAATAATTCACAAAACGAAAACATAGTCTGAGTACATAGTATATCAAATTACTTATCTGTTTATCTCTCATGCACTTCACAAACGCACACATTCAACGTACACAAACACGGGTATTTAAAACACTCAATCACAGACCGTCTTTACTTCACAAGTATTTTTCTAGGGAACTGATGATACGAGTTTATCACATTTGTAATAAATCAACATAACGTACATAAGGCAAATTCATCTTAATTTGCTGAATATAACCAATAATTCTAGTGGATCTGCAAACGTTCAATAAATTATCATTTGTTTCTTTTAGTCATATAGTGTAACACTAAAGAAATGTATTATTAATAAAAACTATATGTAATGTGTAATGAAATAAAATGATACATTATAAAACAATGCAAAACTTTATTATTTAAAAAAATAATAGTTTTAGAATACAGTTGAATATACACAATGAAAAACGGTATACAAAAGTAAGTAAACTGAATACTGAAACATAGTACTATCAACACTGCTAAATTCAACATTGTTTACTGCATAATACTGACAATTAATGTTCTAAGTAACAGAAGCAAAGTATTTGGAAGAAACTAAAACACTAAGATGTTACAGCAGTCGTTTTATACATTTTATCTTTTATTCCCTTACAAACAATACAATAATGATTAAATAGAGTTTACATTATTACATTTGTCATTCTGTGTAATATTCTGGTGCAAATATGTACTTTCTCTTTGTGTTTGTTTACAGAACTTTTTACAAATAATTAAGTAATTTGTTGTATTGGGTTTGGTTTGTAATTTGTGTGTCAAGTTTGGTTTGTTTTGCGTTTGATAAAAAACAAATTGTTTAAGTTTATATGCATAGACTTTACTTATATCAGTTTTCTTTATAATTTAGTTCTCTACAAGTTTTGTACATATGTTTTGTTGATTTATTAGTCATTTAACAAAGATCTGAAAAGGAGTTATGTTTTATAACTTCTGTAACTCAAAATTCTGTAACTTAACATCTAAAGCAAAGCCATTTTGTATACAAAATTTTTGTTTTATGCCAGTTACCTTAAAAACTAAAGTAGTTACAGTTCTGGGACCCCTTTTAAAACTGTTCAGGTCAAAAGTACATAATAACCACCTAATTTTTCCGCTTAATTTATGCCCTAAGAATTTTAGTGTCACCTCATTTTACCGTAGGGGCTGAAAGTTAGGCAAATTTTTCGTTAGCCGTAATTTGCAAACAAAGCGTTTCCGGAACTATGTTTACATGAACTTTTTTTTTATTTCACAAAAGTAAATATCCTACAAGTTTCTTCTCTTCGTTTCTTTGTGAATCACCCTGTTCAATTGTTTTCTTTAATTTAAAGGTTATACAAAAATTAAAGGATTGCCAATACGCTTTAAGCATTAACTCCAAAATGCAATTAACATAAATACAGAAGTAGTAATTTTGTGTTATAATCACACCTGCTAGTTTGCACAGTGTTATGAAAGCGTTCTGTTGTAACAACTAATTTTTCACAAAAGTTTTGTGTATAAAATTATTATTTTGCATATTCAAAATATACGTATACAATACGTTGCAATTGAGTTTACTTCATTTTTATCTCGACAACTAATATCTGTGAATGTTTTGCGTTATATTGTAAGATAAACTCTATGAATGTTCGTGAGAACACTTTGCACCTGTTAGTTTGTTGGAAATTCGCAAGAAATCCACCGTTCATAGTAAAGTACTAGAATTAATAAAATAAGACCCTCGCATTCATGGTTTTTATTTACCCATTCACTCATGTAAAAGGTAAAGAATGGAATAATAAATCAACTGTGTTTAATTCTACCACTCGTTTATAAAAACGAAGACGAAATTCTCAAATCAGTGCAAATCAACGCCCGTAATGCGAGATTTACAGCTCTTGACTGTAGTTCGTCATCTCTTTACATCGTGCACTAGAGGCATTACTTTCAATAAATATAACATGTCCAATACCAAACAGTTTCTAAAGCTTTTGCTTCAACCAACTGAATCCACACGCCCAGTGATTGTCGGTCTCACAGCTTTACTTTAAATCGCAGATTTTTGTTATTTATAGAAAATACTTTTTGTGGTCTGCCCTTGTACCTGAAACATTCACTTTCGCTTTGAACTTCTTTCAACAAGTAATTCAACTACATGAGAGCAATGACCAAATAGAATACGGTACGGCGATAACATTTGAGATATTTTAACTGAAGAAGTTGTCAGAACATTAACACTTAAGAAACGTAATGCACAGAAAGTGACAGTGTAACAGTAGAAATGCACCAATAAAGAGGAATTACTAAAGAGCATCTGCTAAAATGCCTATTTAATGATTGTATCAGAATAAAAACACAAGCAGAAAGGAAAAATAAAATTATGCTTTTCTCTTGTAAAAATGTCTCTTGTATATTAGTTTCTTTGCACAATTCGCTATTTAAAGATTTTGAAAAGGCAGTCATTATAGATTTAATACAGAACTTGAGGCTCAACAATCACCTTACCAAGTGTTGTACTCCGGGATGTTTTACAGACAGTAAGAATTTGACAATATTGAATGTTAGTGAAGTATTGAAATATTGGCAATACAAAAAGTAACTGATGTGTATATTCTGATGCGTTGTTTTGTGTTGTGTAAACGTAGTCGTACTACCCTAGCCCAATTACAACACCTTTCAGAAGAACTATTGTAACAAACGGTATTCGAAATGTAAAAAAAATAATAACAAAATTAAATAAATTTTTGTATTGGGAGAAGGAAGATGGGAAAAGTAACGGATTACTATTCTCCACACGGATTGAATTGCAATGTTTCCTTTGTCATTATTTCCACCCAGCGTATCACTCTATGCACCGATAATTCCAATATTTCAACCCGTCTCTCGCTAACCTATCATTCAACATGAAAGAAATGATTAGTTTTAATATTGAACTTCTATTTTCGTTTTCGTTACTCGAAGCGATTGCTGTTGTGGTTTATTTAACATTATGGATCTGTGCGCGCGCGCGATACGCATGGTGCGCTTTTCATTTGTCTTCTCGTAGTTTGAAGGAAAGTTTAATTGGAATCACCATACATATGGCTTGCAGCTTAGTACAGTAAAAATCGAATTCAGCAGTAAGATATACACCAGTAAAATGAATTTGTTATGGTTTTACAACGTAGCGTTCCCCATCTGTTATTAATTTTTATTCTGTTTCAAGACCAAAGCATGTTGAACATTTCAGTTTATAATTGTACAGTAAGATTAATCTTAAAAAAATCGAAGAAAGACAATAAAATAATGAAAAGTTCTATTTAGTTACAATAAAATTCTCCCAACAATATTTAATAATGCAATATTAAATTCTATTTATTAATTAACATTTGAACAGAACCTAAACACATTAATTGGGAACAAGATAATTGCAAGAATATTAATCAAGGTATTCTGTGTCAGCTGTCACGTACAAATGTTACGAAGTAATTAAGCGTCACGTTATATTCCGGAGCATCTAATCATACTACAGAATAACTATGTTACTTCCGCTATTACAATAGGTTTACTGATTCATGTTAACTATGACGCGCTATCCAGCTCATTAGGAATATGGCGTGTGTAGTAAACAAAAATGTACTAAACAGATGAGAAAGGAGGATGATCAAAAGCATTTTAGGGGAAGGAAAATGCAAGATGGATACACTACAAGAATAAATAAAGAGGTGTAGAGTCTCTTCAGCGCACCAGCAATAGGTAAGCGTGTCCGAACAAGAATATTACAGTGACTAGGCTACGTAGAAGAAGGAAGGGCTGTGAAGAGAGCAGTTATATAGATCCGGAATCCAGGAAGAAGAAAGACCATTACAAAGGTGGTAGGACGCTGTTGTAGCGGATTTGACTGGGATGATGATGGCGACTGGAAGAGTAAAGTCAAAGCTAGGGGACAATGGCAAAATTTGTAAAGGTTTTGGTCTCTTTGTAAGGTATTTAACAATAAAATTATATTCAAGATGGTAAAACTAATTCAGATTGTAATAGCCAAATATAAAAATATATTACTGCTTGTGGTGAGATAAATCGGATAGTGGTCTAAAGAATTTCTCTACTGTCTTGTACTTTTCAAGAATTTTGTTTGTACAAAATCATTACTTAAAAATAAGAAATTGTAAAAACGGACTGGTCCTGATTAAATGTTTTTCATTTATGCATGCAACTGCATTTATAAAAAGTCCTACGTCTGGTATATTATAGCTTCCGTGTGGTAATATTCTAGAGATTTCAAACAAACCATACGAAAACGTCAGTACATAATTAGGTTAAATATTTCAAACAATGTTTTAGCAATAAAGAGAAGTGCTACTGAACGTACGTCTCATAGAAATATCGGCGTCCTAACAAAATGGCAGCTGTAGTAGTATATCTCACTATGGGGAACACAACATTTTAGTCTGAATAAAGAGACTGTGTCTATTTAGTCTGCAGCTGGACATCTAAGTATGAATACGTATGTACGTATGTACCCCTATGTACTGAATACGTAATCCATCTTGACGAGCATTACTGTAGTTTGAAAAATTTATAGTTTTATTGATTTTGTTCTTATACTATAAGAATCATTATCTTAATAGTACATCATCAATTTTATAATTTACCTAAATAATACAGTATTGTTAGGTGGACTGCATACAGTATAATTTTCAGAAAGCTAAAATGTTTATTAATAAATCTGAATTTTTTATCATCTATTTGTAAAAGGTGTTGTCATTGATGAGATAAATTTGTATTTAACCGTATGTAACAGTTACCGCACTTGTCGTAAATTAATTCCCCTCTGTCATATAAAACGGTCAACCTGGAGAGTTCCCACTATCTTGTATTTATCGTTGAATTTCTATGTACTTAACATTTTGATCAGTAATAAACTGTTCTCGTCTTCAAGAGTAACTAGAACTTAATAAAAAAACGTGTTGATCAAAGAAAAGAAAACATAAATCAAAACAACTTAATAAAAATAATTTGCAAAAACTAGCACAGATTGTCAAAAGTAAATAAATATTTAACAAAGTAAATATTGTAAGAACGCCATGAAACATGTAAAATAAAAGTAAAAAAACATAAAATTAATAAATTAAAAATTGTATATACTTCGATATTCCCTGAGCTAACCTGGATCACAACAATAATAGCTAAAGCTTACACACAAATAACAATGAGTGTTATTTTTAAATCATTATATTGCGTTTTCGTTAGACTAGAGGGCGATCTCATACTACTACTGGTAAAAAATTTTAACGATGGTAAACAATGCCTGTGAAAACTCTTAATATAATGATTACACACCATGGAAATTGGATTTGAAGATAGTATAAAAGTCTATACATTTAGATAGTAACGGTCACCGTTTTATAACTAACAACATCGCCACACGAAGAACCGATTATAACAATTAAACACTTTACAATTGCACGAATAACGCCTAATTATCGATGTAGCAAAGTAGCTTGGATGTAAACACAGGTTGTTAGGTTGCTATTTTACATAAAGTCTAACTGATCATGGGTTTTCAAGGCTTGCTTAAGGAGGTTTGGAAAGGTGGAGAATGACACTTGGGTGTTTATTGTGGAGAGGTGATACTGTGTAGAGCACGGAGTATTCTGAGGCTGTGTGTGCATGTGAAGAGGGATAAAGGAAACGGCTATGCCAAGAGGGGAAGTGACTTAGATCCTGATGAAATAAAATAGTATATGGTGCAGAGAAGAAGTAACTGGATGACAATACATAATGTGATCAAGACTACTTAAAAAGCTAATAAACAACTAGGCGACGGATTTTAGGCAAGCTAGTGAGGAGGTAGCTAGGAAAAATTAACTGAGTAGAAAGAGGATTACAGAGAAGAGAAATAGCTGCCAGTGTTCTTATGAAGATAGGCGTTAAACATTTCTACAGCAGAGATATAGGGAAGAAGTAGGGCTTTTTTGGATTAGTCCTACAAGCCAGTTGTTTCGTGGTTTGGTGCACTGTTTTCGTGATGAATTCCCTGCCCTTAGAAAACGTCTTTTCAAATTTTTCAGATATAAAAGTAAAAATTCAAGAACGTGTCAATAATCTGCTGACGTTCCACTAATAACAACTATAAAATTGTAATATTGAAAGTATAAAACTATATTAAGAAAATATTCTTTCTAAATTTTTATAACATTCAATCTAAAAACGAGGAAGACAGCTGCCTGCAAGGCCGCATTGGTGTAGAAGATATTAAAATCGGAAGACCTCGTGTAGAAACCAAGAAACAACAGTGCCACTGCCACCTTCAAGCACCTTAGGACACTGCGGAAAGAAAGATTTATGAAAGTTTTCCTTACCTTCTATGGAGTTACAGTAAAACGTATAATACAAATAAGAAATTTGAAATTCCCAGGCAAAACGCCACATGATAAAATGGGAAGAATGATAGGTATAGCCTTGCTTCTGAAGCTAAATGCTTGGTAAACAGCACATACAGTCGTGCCTACAAAAAGAATCTTATTACTGTACAACAAACTTTTTTTTCTCAACCTTGATTTGAATTTGAAAGTTCTGTACAAGGTGTTCATAGAGACACATCCTAATGTAAAGGTCACTTATTCATTTACAGATCGTATTTTCATGAAAATTTCAATTTTAAATAATAATAAAACTTGTTGTAAATGGACATGCCAATAACACGAATCCATGTACACATTGTTTCCCCGTGGGTTAAGGCGTCATGTTACTAAGGGAATCTCTGCTTGACGTGTAACTGACGAGTGCCTTGGCACGCTGTCAACAGCTGTCCTGCAGTAATTAGATCCGTGTACATCTACGTCCGTACGTAATTGTCTCCTATTAACACATTGCAAACGCAAGGTCTCATACTACTGTAATCACATAACTGACAGGGTAGTAAAACATTATTCAACGTTCGGTCATCAAATAACAAATTATTAATGCCGCAACCATTGGCTGAACATTCTTACGTAAGATGTTTTGTAAAACACGGTGTTACTGTGTTAGTTCTGTAGTGCTGTAGTGACTGTAGCTTCATTGTTCTGAGTCGGCAGTACTGGATTATAGGCAGACAGTCACAATTAAAACATAATAAAAGCTGCTAATGTACAAGACGATGTTAAATAACGGAGACATATGGCTCTACAGGTAACAGCCTTGGGAATCCACCAGCAACAGGAATATAAACAAGATCAAACAATATCGGAAGAACGTCTTCAGAACCACTGTCGAACGATCGCCGTGGTATGTAACAAATGATATAATGCAACAGGATTTAAACGTTCCTTTCGTCAAAGAAGTGACAAAAAGTGAAAATATTGTTGCGACGGCCTCACGGATCGTCGTATTGTACAGTGGAAACAAAATACCGACACCGATGAAGTCACTAATTGCCAGCTTTAAGTAGTCGCAATTGACATGTGAAATTAACTAGGTATTCTCGTACAATAATTAAAGTTAAATTTGGCCACACGCAATAATAATGTCAACAATAAACAGTTATGCACTAATTATAACACAGTAATCACTTTCCACAATCACTCGATCGGCACTCTACAATTTCGCCAGGTGTAACTAAAGCTAAGCCGGTCGATACTGCTTATATAGGTCTCGCAGATGTTCCAGAATAATTTTGCATTCTTTTGGCGGCGTGCCAGCATAATGTGCGTGGTTACGAGTACTCTCAAACAGTTTGGAATGGTACGGTAGTGGACGGCCATGACAGAGACACCGCACGCTGGGCTAGTAGAGAACCCTGTAGTACTTTTACGTAACTGCACCTGCCGAATTTTCGAGAGCGTTAGGTAATTGTCGTAAGAATATCAAATATAGTGAACGAATTCTAGTACACTCAATCAGATCGCTTGGTCGAAAAGTTGGTGAATACACGAGATGAAGTCACACGACTAAAGAGGACTAAACTTTCTAATTTATTAACAAAATTAGCTAAAATTAATAAGAAAACTTATTCAACACTTTTTTTATAAACTGTTTGTGTATTGTGAATTATATACAGGCGGTAATAGAATAAAACGAGAGAATACTCAAAGTTGATACAATGTACCGTACGTCCAGTTATGTGAACAGTAAATAAAAAACAACTTTATTACGCTAAGCTACATGTACAATAAAATATATATCTATAAACAAAAATTGTATAAATCTTTACAGTGTGTATTTGAGTATAGTTTGCCAAGCAGATTCCAGAAACCCAAGTCACCTTAGAAACTCAATAGAGCTAATATATTGCTGAAGGAAGTAAACAGAGGGCAAAGTAGAACATACTACAAATTCAGCTATTGGATTTGTACCCAACTTTGCAAAAAACAGTTTGTATACTCACAGTTTATAGAGTTCACAGTAAAATTTATTTCTATAGTTGTCACTTTGTTTGAACTGCGATGTATGTCCGAAATGTGTCCTATATAAACGCACTCCTGACGTGTTTCTATTACCAAAACATGATCTACGAGTATATCGCTTGAAAAACATAATCTGAATATTCAATTATTTCCATGACATTGTTAGTGCACGCATGTTACTAAATATTTAAACACACCGATTTATTTTGTCTCTTATCTCAAACCAATCGATATCGGTTAATAATATAGTCAAGATTCTGATACGTTTGTTCTACTGTATTTTCGTCTTTCTTCCTCTGCATTAAGTTTTCTTACACTTGTGTGTGTGTGTGTGTGTGTGTGTGTGTGTGTGTGTGTGTGTGTGCGCGTGTGAGGAAGAGTGATAGGCAAATTACAGACAGAAATGCACAGGAAAAAACCGGCGAAGTACGAACAGTGTTAATTGAGTAAACAACAGTGTCAAAGCAAGATAATTTGTCTGTATCATTATATTGTGCCAAATTGTTTCACAAAAAAATAAAAAACCAATTAAGACGAATAAAATAAGACGATGTGCCTAAAATTATATAGTTGATTATATAAGTTCAAAATTATCAGTATTTTTTAAGCATAACATACAGTTGGCTTTTATATACCAGAAAACAATTTGAAACCTACAAAGCCAAGCAATTTGCTACAAAACATTCCGTTACAAAAAGATCGGTCAAATAACTATGAATATAATTTTAGATGCATCGTATCAGAAGCTATAAGAAATTGTTACAGAATTAAAAATTACTATGTTGTCTGTAGTTTCGTGTTTTCCCTAACAAATTAGAAAATTGATATGTTAAAGTTATTCAGCTGTGTTACACATCAAACAAAATGAGAAACTCAATTTGATGACAAATTTAATAATCCATATTTAAGATATAGTTTGGAAGAGGGGAGACAGATTTGAGATATATAGAGAAAAGGTAAAGGCGAGAGATGGAGAGAGAGAGAGAGAGAGAGAGAGAGAGAGAGAGAGAGAGAGAGAGAGAGAGAGAGAGAGAGAGAGAGAGAGTGGGAGAGAGAGAGAGAAATAAAATGCAATGAGAGCTGGAAAATGCGGGAATAAAAGAAAACTAGCACTGTATTCATTTGTATTGTAATGTGCCGTAATTATTATAACTAAAGATTCATGTTAGAAAAAATCTCTAGTGTAGTAGTTCAGACAAGAGAGGAGTGACTCTTGAAGTTAGTGCCGTAGCAAGCAGTTTACTTCATTGTAATATTTTCCAAAGAAAATCTAAGGGTGTAATACACTTAGCAGATTGTTGAAGATGTGAGAAGCGGAAACTGTTCAGTTCAGACGTGTATACGGAAATACTCGAGTCTGGCGGGTCTTTACGTCACTTTTCAGTGAAGTAACAAAGAGAACTAACGTTTTGTGAGTCTTCAGGACGACTGCTGTGCAGAAAGAGAAGTTTGGCAACATACAAAGAAGTAGTTTAAAGGGAAACATATAATGATCGTATATCCTTACAAACATTACGACTAGGATTATTACTATATTCATGTGAATATACCAGCGGGTGTGTACATAAGAGAAGTGAGAGTAGTGAAATAGGGTGGAGGGGTGAGGGAGATAGAGACAGGCAGACACCAATTGGTCAGAGGAATGTATCGAATACTGGATACTATATTATTCAGGTCAAGTACTTTTAGCACGGTCTATAACTTGTTTGCAATAAAAACAAGAGGAAGATATGTTTATTCTGAACACGTGTGACACAGATATTGGCTTTCAAACAAAGTGGCAACTCTAACAAAAAACAATTTCACCGTTGGACAAAACCTATCCTGTTGCATAGTTTGTGCGCGTCTGTTTCGTTTATAAGTAATTGTAGTCTCAAAAAAGTTACTGAATACCTGTTCCACTTTCGTATCGTTTACAAAGTGTAACAGTCTAGTACCACATTTTTCTCCCCATTACAATTAATATTGCTTTTATAATTTAGCCATCCTACTCGACTTTTAGCATAATACACTGGAAAAGAAATTTGTTTTCGTTACATATTTTGGGAGGAGGAGATTTTTTTTCAACATTCGTTATAGTAGAAATAAAAAACAAGATTGATTATGAAACACTAATTATATAGAAAATATTTTTGAGTAATCTTGACATTTTGTAAGGTCATGATAATCTAGATACATTTACTTGATTCTACTGAAAATCTAAGTATTCCTTTTCCCTTCTGAAAGGACAAAAAGTTATTTCTCATAAAGCCTGTTTGTTTCTTTTTATTTATAGGCATATGTGTAAATGTGAGTTAAAGTTCCAGCAATAAGAAGAATAATGTTCTCTGATGTTTAGTACTTGTTACTATGAACAAAAAACGGAAATTGGAATTTAAGTGATTAGTGTGTTGAAAGAAATTCAGAAAAAAAGGGCGGAAGATTTCTGGTTTCCCGCAGTCAGTGGAGTGATTGCGCTGAAACGCAATTCTTTGTCGTTACTTCCACCAGTGTATCAATCCATCCTCGATGATCTCGTTTTCATTTAGTTCCGTTTCGTTTCGAGTTACGCTACCAATCAACCAGAAAGCAATTTTTGTTTTGAATTGTGAGTTTCGTTTCCCATTTGAATTATTGGTAACTTTTATTTGTGACGTTTACATGTCATTACATGACGTTTATATGTGAAGAGTTGACACACACACAGTACCTTGTAGAACTGAAGGGGATCTCTCTGGATTTGAGGGAAACATTTGTTAGCACTTCCCACACCATTCCAACTCAAGTTATTGCTGATGTGCTATTTACTTGGATTTAAAAGTATTGATATTTGGTACACTTCTCTCTCTCTTTTTTTTAAAGAGAAAGTGTTAACTACGCCTTTTTTGTTTTGTCTCAGCGTTTTGGGTTATAGTACACAGTAGCTTTTTAGGATAGAAAAATGTGTGAAAAAAAATAGTCTGACATTAGAGGTAGTCCATTTGTATTTTACGCTAACTAGTCCATAAAAAGTTTATAACATTTTGTATTTGAATTACTTAAGAAGTTGTTTTCTTTACCGAAGGAAACATTTATTCTTCTGCTTTATCTCATACATGTACTAACCTTTGGCAAACATCCAGGGTCACATTATACTCTACGTTAGAGTCAGATACGTAAAAATTTAATATGTTCATTGTAATACAACTACGACAAATTTGCACTCTGATTTCGTTTATTTTATAAGTATTGAAATAAGTGTAATGAAAAAAGATAAATTACACTATAGTAAAATTCAAGTGAACCAGTTTTGTACCCCCTCATTGTCTGCTGAAAGGAGTTGATGATCATATTGGCGGGCCTACCACGTTTCATTTCAATCTCTTCGGTGCATTCCACTGTGGATGCTCAGACAACGTTTAGAGTAAATTGTTTGCCTCCGTTTCCACTTTTATCATACCCTTTTCTTGAATTTTGTGTCTCGTATAAACCTCACGCCTTAATTATTCTCTTTACCGTGAAGTTGACTTAACTTATGCGATCAAAGAATTGACAGTTTAACTAACCGTAAAAGTTTTCCTGGCTTTTACAGTCTACTCAGAGCAATATATGAATTTGATTATGTCAATTCGTAGGATCTATAAAGTGTTTTTAACTTTATCATTTTCAATTATTTCAAGTTTATAATTTTTATAATTTAAAGTGTCCAAATTAATCAATAATGTACTGATTTACTTTAATATATCATATATAATATCTATAAAAACCGCACTTCATGTATATATGTAAGAAAAACGTCTTATTTCATTTTCGGAATTAATTATTGTATTTATTAATTCCGTTGCTAAGGAACAATCGCCTTGGTTGATGTGCAATTGGTAAACCACTTTTTTTCAATTGTTTGTTTGCTTACCAGGATGCGTAATTGCAATTTAAAAATTATTGCTAGTTTGATGAAGGCATTTTCTGTTGAGGACTACGAAGATGTAGTCTGTCCAATACATATGTAAATTCATGGGCCTTTACATTGGAGTGAATGACACCATATTGCTGGTTCTCCGTTTACTTAAATGTAACCTGTACAGTATGTGGTTTAATAAACTACACATATTCGAAGATTAACCGATCAGAAATATTAAAGTTAGCCATCTACAATACTATACTCAGGCATTAAGAGCTACAGCACAACTAAATAAAACGTAAAAGAGTTTTCTAGTCATATGTTTATAGTATTTATAAGGAATTTCTTAAGACTCTATTTCAGTAAAGGAATTTTGGAACTGTACCTTTATGCGTACCCGCAGTACATTTTCGATGTTTTCATTATGCGATTGTATCGATATATTACGATGTAAAAAAGAAGAAGTGTACTAATTGTAAGGTGTCGTATTTCTTAATGTAAAGCGCAAAGTACGTGTTGTTATCATTTGAGAAGTTTGGTAACAATGGTTTTGGGGTTTTAGTTTACTGTTGAAATAAATAAAAGCCATGGTTGAGAAAAACATGACGTTTAATGTGTATATACAATGCTTAGAACACAGTAACACTTAAAATAAAGAACCTGACGTTTTCAAGTTGCATGTCGGACTATGTGATTTAGTTTCTAATGAGCTTCGTTATTTAGATTTATAAATAAATTATTGTAAATGGCAATATATAGTGCGACATATGAAAATGTGTGTAACTGTCGTATGTTTGGGTTACGATAGTCGAGTGGGCGTGTGCGTATTTCGCGCAGATGCTAATTAGAAACTAACGTTATAGTGCCGTAGTTAATTAAGATTTAGAGATGGTATTCAAACAAGAATATAGTTTACATTATTTCTAACAATTTACCGTAATTTAACGTACTGTTACGGCGATACACTGAATCGTCGTGTGGTACAGTGGAAAGAGAATAACTGACACCGATGAAGACTACTTAGACACAGCCAACAGTTAGAATTCAAACTGATGAACACAGTATCAGTTACCTTTTAAATCGATACACTCAAGATGACCACTATTGGTGGGGCTAAAATGTCTATTTCAATCGAAAGCATTAGACCACGGTCTAATACCCGAAAATGAGTCAGAACTTTAACAGAGTTTGACGCCGGCCGTGAGAGCCCAAGATATCAGTCGTCGAGTACCTATTACACAGGATGTTGACGAAAGATCTTATCAGCGCGTTGTAGGTTAGAATAAACGATTTGTAACATTTCATACCGCCTACGCTTGGGATGGAAAAACTCTGAAAGTCAATGAAACTAAGACAGAAAAAAGATTCTACCTCAAGCTTGAACAACACCAAAATGTAAATTATTTTCAACTTTCGGGTTAATAGATTTTCTAAGCGAGAATACGAATTATCAAAAGCAATATAGCTAAAGATGAAATACTGTGGTTGAACTGCGTAACATGACACGAACTGTAATTACAGTATATAACAGTGCAGCTGTGTCAACCTTCATGACTTGTCCTTTTCATTGCTTGTCTCAGTACAGGATGAAATGACGTAAATTGCCACGTATTTTGTCTACTATAATCCGTTTCAGTGCATTCTGAGCCTACTTACTGACGTTGTACAAGATTTATAGTTTCATCTCTAGTGGTAACGTCTTGATATCCGTATCGTTTTAACAAAAACCAAAGCGTATTTATGTAGGAATCTTTAATATTGTTTTAAAGATTTCCAACTCTGCCAAGAAAAGAGGGAATCGTAATATTGTTACGACAATTACGGAACGCTCGCGAATAGTCGAGATTGTCGTTGTACACGTTTCTCAGCTAGCCGAGCAGGTGCGTGTCTCTGTCAAGGCCGTGTACGCAAATACTCTCTAACCTTCCAAGTGCTTGTTAACTACGAAAATTACTCTGGCATGGGAAATTATTCTGGAACATCTGCAGGCTATATAATAAGCAACAGCGGCCGATTAGTTAGTTAGTTACGTTGGGCGATTTATTCAGTGCGGGTCAAGTGGTTGTTGTGGAAAGTGATTATTTTGTTATAATTAGTGCGGAACTCTTTATAGTTAACACTAATATTGTGTGTGGACAAATTTAGCTTGAATTACTGTATGAGAGGATCTCGTTGACTTCAAATTGTTATTTGTAACCCATTAAAGCTGGTAATTACTGATTTCATTGGTGTCTGTATTTTGTTTTCAAACTGTACCGTTTCGACGATCAGTGAGGCCGTCGTAACAATATGTACGACTGATAACCGTACGACTGATAAGCAGCATTTGTTGATTGCACCTGGACCCCAATTTGTACATATTTGAATCACTTACTCTTTCTCTTAAAAGATGTATCTTAAAGGGGCATATTTTGCATAAAACAATGTAATATTCTTTACAACGTTATATTAACAAATTAAATTGTTGCTGAAATCAATTATGTTACTAGGAAACAAAAATAAATTTACATTTGTCTTAAAAAATGTGAATAATGTAGTAGGATTATGGAGTTTACATTTTGGTATATATCATGTGTCATTGCTATTACAGGAGGAGAAGATATACAGATGTTTTTTCAGTCCTCTAAAAATGAGCCAAGAATGATTCCACATCGATGAACTGTGAAGGTTACCTACTTCATTTTATGTTATACAACTATTGCTTTGTATTATTTTATCACGAGTCGGTAAATAATAATGACTAAGAGTTTTTTAATATAAGATATTAAATGATGAATACACATTACTGTACTTTTTCACACGACAGTATCAAATATGAGTATGATAACAGATCGCATGCAGTGATTCCCACAATCCAAGGGAGCTTAAGTGTGGCTCACACATTTCCGAGATAATAAGGAATGTATATTTTGGTGCATCATGTTTCACAAAATATTTCGTGTTAATGCATCTACAATTAGTTACTATTTGTTATCCGAAGAATACATTTTAATCATATAAAATAAGCAGTATATTTAAAGATTTTGATATGTTGAGAAATTCAACTGTAAAATTAATAAGTTTAGAAGTTGAGATTGTTATAAAGTATAACTTTTGCATAACATTTTTATAATTTTTAGCACGATGGTCATATCTAATTTTTATAATGAAGACTAATTATTTAAGTCATATTATTAGGCTTCTGCCAGCTGCTGCTGCTGCTGGTGGTCTTCGAATTTCGTAACTAACGTATTCCACGGTTATGTAGAGCCGGTTACTAGGGATGGTTTAATTGTTACCTGCTAACTTGTCGACGTGTATTAAGTCTCCTAGAAAAGACGTTTCATACCCGATTCAATTGGGAGCTGTGTAATATACCAAAGAACAATTTTCACGGAAACAATGTTCATCGCATGGTAGACACGCGTATTCCTAAACAAGCGTTTGAATATAGGCCAATGGGGACGAGAGATCGTGGAAGCCACTGGAGAAATGGTCAGTGACTCTGTGAAGTTGGAATGGGCTATAGCCCAAGCCATGTAGTAAAGAAGAAAAAAAAGGACGTTCTCTAGTGTGATGGAAATCAGATTTTTATAACTCGACAGAATGAATGTCTAAACGTAAATGTCACGGGTATGTGTAAGGAAATAAAAAAATCAGGCCGTCAGCTGCAAAGAGAGAATTAAAGAAGATTGGCTCTTGCAACTCGAAAAGATTCCTCTTCAAAGCAGTAATAGGACTATATTTCTAAGGAAAGGAAATCAAAGAAAGAAAATCTTTGGAAAAATCATTAACACCATAGTTGGATAAACAAGTAATCTCATTAATCTTGTCTTTATGAAATAAGCATGTTAATACTGCTAAAATTAATCAACGATACAATTTATATAGCACTTTTAATCGACATGATGTGTGGGTACTTCAATCATTTCCATGGTGACTTATCTTAGTTGCCTATATAAAAAGAATGATACTGTATTAAGTTTTTACCGTAAATAATCTGGATAGTACAAATTTTGTTTAAATAGCTAAAGGATTGACAACAAAATTTTGCATAGAAGCCAGCAATAAAATAATAATTGATAAACTGTATGTGAAATATTTAACGCTGTAAAAAGGCATAAATTTCCATTGCTTTTTACATTAATTCATAGTCAGCTGTTGTAATTTAACCTCGTGAGTAATTTTAGGAATGTATAATTTAGGGGTTTCAGTTATGATAGGGCGTAGAATGACCCGGACATAAATTGGAATTTATTTCGTCGACGACATTGCTTTACTAGTTCAGCATTCACATAAATTATGTTAATCGGTACCATTTTTAAGTGGAATGTGTTTTATCACAGAAATTTTGTAATACAGTGTTGCTCACCATAGTTGTGAGTTGTGCTGAATTACATAAATAGTTTTCTCGAATGATTGATTGCTGTGTATTTAGTGTGTGGTGTATCAATAACATTAGTTATTTTTATTACTAATGTTATTTTAATAACTGTAGTATTATATAATTATATTCTCTCATCTGTTACTACCTACTTCTTTAGGACACAGAGTCTATATGAAAAACCTCTGCTAGCATACTAAAATGTGTACAAACGATTCAGCACGTTTACATGGTGACTGATTTTTGAATTGCAGCCGTTATACTTTTGTTGTAGCTTAGAATGGTTAATTACCAGGGTTTTGTGTAAAAGACCTAATGCTGTAGTTACGAATGAAATTATTTGAAGAGAATGTCAACAGCAAATCCGTGGGTTGGTAAGTCGTTGGGAATTGGATCGTCGTCCCCTTTTCAGCTTTATTTATAGATCGATCCTCTGGGTAAGCAATGCTAGTCAGCCAGGCAGTCGCATTATTCGGATTATTGAAAGTTATATTTGCTTTATTTTCTGTTATCGTTTTAACCATATGTATCGACTAAACATAAGATCCGTATATTTAGTTGAAAAATTGTTTCTTCTATTGGGCTCCGCTGAGATTGATAAGTTATGTTGAGGAAGTGGTTTAATATATAGGATATTGAAAGTTGAAACTTAACAGATTACAATCAAGATATTTCCTTATCTAAAACAAAATTTATGGCTTTTTCTGGGGAAAATAATATTAAAACAAAGGTTGTCATACAGGACTAGCTAATAGAACAGGTGCCAGATTTCAAGTATCTAGGGTGCAGCAATACATATCAAGATAATAAGGAAATTGAAAGCAAAATTAGTGTCTTCCAGTCGCTTTGTGGATGTATTATAAAACACTTGAAAGAAGAAAACAAGGAAAGAAACGCAATTGAAATATTATAATGTAATGGCCATGCCTCAGCTATTGTATGGTAGCGTGACTTGGATTAGAAAGACCAAAGATATATATCTAGAATACAAGGAGCGGAAATGAGATTCTTGAGGGCTGTAAAAGGTTGTACCAAGAGAGATCATCTCAGATTCTCAGAAATGATCATATTTGAATGGAACTAGGCTTAGCTGAAAGCTTAAATGAGAAAATATCCCGTTACAAAACGGAGTGGCGGTTACACGTAGAGGGAATAGATCCAACTAGATTTTCAAGAATAGCCCTTGACTACAGAGTCTATATGAGGTGGAAGAGAAGTAAACGATAGTTGGCTGAATTCCGTTGAGAGTGAAACAGGCTACTAGCCTAAGCTGTAAAAGATGACGACGACGACAAAAGTTTAAACTATAGCATGACTTCTCACCGTATTTTCTCTTAAAGCTTAGTATCATTAATCTCTCTTTAACAGTTTCATTCATGCAGAGCACAGCCCTTCTGCAGAATGAAAAAGTTAAATAACTTCAGTTATCGTAGTTATTAGCCTACTGTAACTTATGCATAATGGATTTTTAAAAGAATGGTTTTCCATACTTTGTGGCCTTTAAATTCCATCATAAAAATTGCTATTATTGTCGCAATGTTAATTTTGTCCTAAATATATTTGTTACTTAATATAATTCAAACACACTCGGACTCGTTGGCCAACATTATTTTTTCAGTGACACATAATTCAGGTATTCAAAACAAATCTTGTTTCTATTTCACCAACAGTAGTTTTCTGAAATTATGAATGAAATAGCGAAATGTTGGCGAATTAGGGATAAGGAAGGTAAATATCCTGATGTGGTGCTTTTACTTTGCGAAATAATATTTACGTTGCCCTGTTTCACCGCTCTTTAACAAAACCATTTCAGCTGAAAACAACAATAACAAAGCGTTTATATTAATTTGGGGGGGGGGGAAGAAAGGAAGATGAGAGCAGTAACGGATTTCTGGAGTCCGTAGAGATTGAGTTGCAACGTTTCTGCCATTATTACCACCTCGTGTATCAGTTCATCCGCCAATAATTCCAATACTATTTCGTTCAGTCTCTCGCAGAACTAACAATCAACCGGAAAGAAATGATCGTTTTCAATACTGAATTTGTACAAACTTCTGAGTAAAGTATACAATGCATAAATGAATGTTATACTATAAATAACGGCTTTTCTAGAAGTGTTTAAAAATAATCAATTTGAATTTTGTAAATTGAATCTGTGTTTTGAATTGTCGTTTAAGTTGTAGATTAGTAATCTTATGATTTCTCCAGATTTTAATTTTATTTCTACAATTTTTAAATAATAGAGTGAACACCGAAGTGTTTCGACAACAGGATTGCTAGTTTAAATGATTTCTAGTCACCTGAAACAGTTAAGATTAAAAGAGAAAGTATAGAAATTCGAAACATAAAACAAGTGAAAAAGAGAGAAAAACATAAAACATAGGGGTAGCGAAGAGAGAGAACCAGAGAGACTGACAGAAAACAGTCAGAGAAGAGACAGAGAGTAGTAGTAGTAATGAGCTGAACACAGAAAATGCGTTCAATGACAATAAATAATGTTAACGACAATATTTTTAATAGTGTCGTTTTATCAAATAAACGTTTTCGACTGTCACGTGATCAGACGTAAGTTTGATTAATAACAGATCGTTTAACGAGTACTGAGCATACTGCCGAAGTTTCTGTATGCTACACTTTAGTTCAGTTCGACGTAGAGTAACTGTTAACTTAGACGCCAACTCACGCTTACTCGACCTCATACTCGCTACACGTGAGTTTGCGGTTAGAGCAGTAGTTAGAGTTACAAGTAAAGTTATGTCTCACTCACCTAACGTAAACTATTGCTCGCTCAACAGTTTTTACTGGCGTATCTACCGGTGAAGTCTAATAGAAACATTAACTTGTAGTTTAGTAAGACCTAAGCTTCACCTCCACATAGGTGGGACAACGTGCTTGACAATTGAGCAATTCCCACAAACGATCGTGAAATGTATTTTTGCTGACAACCTTGTGCTGAACGCTACACTGTGTGGGCAATACTCTGATCACCTAAAGACTGCACAGTATTAATGTTCACACGCTTCTTCTTCTTGCAGCGTTTAAGTTGTGTAACCCCGCTTTAACTTAGACTGGTAAAAAAAATTTTTTTTTTTTTTTTAAGAGGGGCCACAAGTTAATTAGAACTAGACCAAAGCCTAGAGAAGCCAAAAATGCGCTGGATCCAGTGAGACGGGACTTGCAATTAAAACTCACAAAAATTAACAATCAATAAAATCCCTTTTATTATTCTATATCCTTTTTTAAAAATATTAACAACAAAATCAATAAATATAACATTGAGAATCTATTTTCCCCTTAAAACTGTTAATTAAAATAATTTATGTTCTTTAAAAAGGTTACTTGAAATTATTAATAAATCCAAAATTTATTTTCTAACTCTCTTAAAAAAAATCAATTGAAACTTAATTGAGATAAAATTTATAGTCTTCTTGATAAGGTTAATTAGAATAACTAATTCTAAAAAAAAAATTAATTAATATTAAATAGAGACAAATCTACATACTCTTGATTAAAGTTAATTAAAATAAATTAACTCTCTTAGAAAAAATATTAATGAAAAATTAATAGAGATAGAATTAATTAAATGTCATCGGAAATTAAAGGTATATATATAACCCTATGTTTTATCTTTTCTTTTTTATAAGCCCTATATCGAACTCCCCCAAAAATACACCCAAATGTACAATACATATAGAACCCCACAAAAATACACACACGAATATACAATACATCTACATGTTCCACAATACAGGACAATTATTACATAGATCTCTTGCCACACCCTTTTCTACCCCCATGAGGTACATCATTAATAATTTATGAAAATCCATGTCAGTTTTTAATTCTTGGTATGTGCATAACACATTACATGTGTATCTGATCATATATGCACACCAGTAGTGCCCAGGACATAATAAATTCAAAAATTTGGCCAAGTGCCTAATACTATTATAAAATGCTGCCCCACTGAGCACTTATACTGGGAGAAATAAAATTTAGAATACAGTGAACACCCCAGTGATTATAATTAATTAGAAGAATTTATATATTGATAAATATTGTTAAGTTTTGAAAATAGTAATGTGTCATGAACCTTATAACCCTTTTAAAAGTCATTTTTGGCCCAGAGACCGACATGTTCGTGGGCCAGTCAGTGCATAATTCAACCTGTCTCAACAGCATGTTTAACTGTGCATGGACATGCACCTGTACAGGATCAAACTTGGGACTCTACTTAACTACCACAGAAACTTCTATCCCTATATAATCCAAACTAAATTTAAAAATAAGAAATTAATATATAAAATGAACACTAAATTGAAACAGAGAAATTACAAGTTGATTGAATGAATTAGTAGCAGTAATGAAACCCTTATACTGAAAATAAGAAGGAATTGCACGTTTGAATGGTGAGCTGCCAAAGATGCATGTCAGCCCTGAGCTCACAAATTATACAAACAAATTAATAAAATTTACAAAAGACTTCCCTCCCAGTTCACGCACTATACTGTCCCGTTAATCGGGGATCCAATTAAAATGTTTAAAAACTTAAAGTCATGTTGTTGAATGATTGAATTGGTTCACTGGCTCTATTGAGTGCATCACAACGTGTAAAGAATATAATGGATTGAGTTCACCTTATTTTGTCCATGGGTGTGAAGTGACAATCTCGTGGCCTACATTATAGGGTGTTTGTGTTTCGTCATTGCTATTCCTCTCCGGCAGATGAAGTTGAGAGAGAAATCTGGATGTTCAAAAGTTCAGGTTGGGACTGGTCCACGTCTTCATCGAGGGACCCTGATCATACAATATATTATCAGCTAGAGTACACAAAACAATTCCCCCAGAAACTTCACACACACCCAAAACCCATATATAATCTTAAAACAGCTTTAGGGCTATCTAAATATAATACTTGACACACTTGGCAAGGTTATATGGCCAACAGGCCCTATTTAAAGCATTTAGTACAGTTACATTTAATATTAATAAACTTTACCCATATGGGTTAACATACTTCAATTTTGCTTAGCTAATTATTCGGCTTGTTACACTTTTAATAAAATTTGCACATAGTCTGAATTTTTGTTTGCCACGTGGTTGAGAGAGGTTACCTGATTACATCATTTCTACACTATTTAAATTAATACCTTTTGGCAATTACATACTTCTCAATTTTGGTGCCTTAGTAAGCTTTCTGAAATTAATAAAATGTTACTATAATCACTAGTAAAGGTTGTGTGTAACTTACTCTGAATTACGCATTGCACTCTCGCCACGAGGTGTCATAATAAGGTTATCAGAATACATCCATGTCTGTACGATTTAAACAAATACTTTTTGCATTCATATGACTCTCAATTTTGGTGCTCTCGTTAAGGCATGTGAATTTAATATAGTATTACAAAAATAATTACCTTTAAATTACGTATCGCACCACTCAACACGTGGTGACACAAAAGGTTATCTGATTTTACTAACTGTGGCCTATTAAACAAGTTTTTCATTAGTAAAACTTTAAATAGATAATTATAAAATTATTGCCGAGACTTACCGCAGTTCTGTATAGCTTTTAGCCTGTCATAGATGGAAGAATGGTGTAACAAATTCTTCTCTGCCGGAGAGAACAAAAAAAAAGCAGCCACAGAAGGCGACGATCAGTGCGAGACAAAGATTCTTGATAGCGGTTCCGCTTTGTGAGCTCGCAAACCGGGGCTCTCGCGAGAGGCCAGCACCGGTCAAGCCTCGCTCTTAATGGTAATTCAGGCAGCAGTATTGCTTATCTCAACTGCTAGGGCTAAATACCGTACAGCATTTAACGTTTATTTTTGACGTTAAATACTGAATAATCGCCGATCTATATTAGAACGGCACAGTTGATCAAGTAATAGTCAAACAAATTGTTACGTCTGGACTGGGCTTTACACTTAGCCAAGTTAATGGAATTATTTTATACATTACAACCTAAAATACGTTTGTTAAAAAATGCGTACAATTATTTATTATTTATGGCGATTGTCACTGCGTTGTAAGTATGCAAGATTAAGAAAGAAATTATACCGTAAAGACATTAGCGGTAAATCAGCAAATTTGACGCTTGCGTCTGACTTGCAGCGTGGAATACGCCCAATTTTGTTTTGACTTTGTATTTAAAATGGAATAATTTATTTTTCAGAACTGATGTAAATTAGTGGTATGGTATAGTTTTTTACATTACAACATTACTAATTTCATAGGTTACAAAGGCTAACCTATGCGTTCCTGTGAGAATAAAGTGTTACCAAAATTAAAAAATTGTTAGTTTAATGAAGAAAGTTGTGTTAGTGGTTATAATCACAAACAGAATTATCACTGTTGCAGACCACTACAGAAAAATTATTGCGATTAGCGCTTTCAAGCTTTTCAGCTCATCGATGATATTCCGATCTGACGATGAGCTGAGAAGCTTTAAAGCGCTAATCGGAATAATTTTTCTATAGTGGTGTGCAACAATGATATTTCTGTTTGTAAAAAATTGTAATATACCTAAAATGTACAGAGTACTAACATTACGTTTATGCAAATTACAGCTTAACTCTTCTTGATTTAAATATGTTTACATACAAATTTTATAAAAAAGAGAATTCTTTAGGGAATATTTTTATTTAGTTTTTACATACTCTTGGCATTGCAGAGAGTCAGCCTTGATTTTCATACTCATAGCCCACGGCATGGATTACATTCTTTTAGATTTTCTAAATAGCTATTTTCATTTGCTTTTTTTTGCAAATATTTCTTAAATTATCGGTACAAAGAAATTTTTGAGAGCAATGAAACGATATTTTATCACTCCCCCTTCAAAAGCTGTGCTCCTAGTCGACTCGCAGGCCGCAATATGCAATCTATCACGCAACTCTCAAACCGACTGCCAAAGGACTATCGACTGTAGAAGGAAACTGGAGACCCTGGCGAGCCGAGGGTGGATCCTAAAACTCCATTGGATACTCAGTCATGTCAACATCTGGGGCAACGAGGAGGCCGATAAACTGGCCAATCAAGGCACAACCCTACCCCAGCCTACCCGCCCGCAGTCCCTACAATCTTCCAAAGCTCAAATAAACTCCTCCGTCAGCATATGGAATAAGCAAAGACTCTCTGAGGCGGCCGCCGGTAAAAAATGGGAAAGCCTCGTCACCGACGGTCCAATCAACCCCAACCTCCCTCGTGCAGTGTGTGTCGCCAACTTCCGACTAAAAACCGGACACGACTATCTCGCTTCACATCTGCATCGCCTCCGCGCGCTGCCAACCCCTGAGTGCCAGCTGTGCGGCCACGCGACGATGGACGCCGACCATCTGAGAAACTGCCCGGCCTTAGACCACATCCCGTCCAACAAGGACACCGAGATCGCTGAAGCCCGACGCCACTGGTCAGCGCTTCGCCTAATGGCTCAACAGCCAAGGGTTGGCGTTGGCTAGTAAGTAAGTAAGTAAGTACATTTTACAGTCAAAAGATAAGTAAAGTAGTTAATAAGGGAATCTTCAAAGAAATATTGTTTATAAGTAAGAGATCTTCAAGCAAATTTACTCAGAATATCAGTTCGTGTGCAATTCAATATAAACAGCCATTGATGGATAAGGAGAGGAAAAATCCCAGTTAAAAATGAGTGACAATGTTACAAAAGTTAATAAGAAACAGTAGAAAAGGATAAGAGGTTTTAGATACTTTTAGATAAAAAAAAAATAATTTTTTTAATAGTTGTTTTTATTGAAACTTAAAAAAAAGTATTTTTAAACAACCATACACAATAAATTATAAGTTTATAATACTGAATTCATTTTACTGCTAAAATTTTATTACAACGACCTTTAGGCAATATTAAAGTAGAATAAGAGTTTGTCAGACACGGTATTGTTTATTTTAGGTGAGTCAACTAAATAAACTGTAAAAGTAACTTGAAAAGCAACATTTTAGTTACAGGTGTAGACTTAAATTCCAATTATAATTCAATACACTGCACTTTTATTTCACTTAAAATCTAAGAAAAATAAGGAGAGAAAAAGAAAGGATAAATGATGGAACGAAAGTGAAGTAATTAGGTATTATGTATAAAGTATCGCTTAGAGAAATTAGGATTATAATATAATAAAATAATATTCCCCGTACTACCATACGACTGTGTGTGTTAACTTTTACTTCAGTTTACACCGTGCACGAGCATCTAATTGCAACAGGATGAAACTAGGTTGTACAGTGGTTCCCTAAGTACAAGTCACCTATTTGTACATTGAAAGCAAAGTGTAGTTGCATTTCGGTTACCAAATCAAACCCTGGCCCTCCAGGATAAGGGTTGACTTATTAGGTCAGCAACCTACATTTGTAAAAGCCATAAGATGCTAACAAACCCAACAAAAGCAAGCCTCGGATCGTGGACAGGGATTTTGGTAGACGAACACAGCAACAGAAATGGACTTTGAGTTTGGCTATATGGAATATTCAAGGAATCAGAAATAAACAGCAAGAAATACTACAAGAATGCCTGAAACGATAAATAGAATTATTGTTCTCTCAGAAAGGAAGAAAAATGGAAATGGGAATGAAAATTTAAAAGAATACATACACTTCTTTTCGGGTGTAAAGAAAGATCAAAGAGCCCATGCAGGGTTATCCACATTTATTCATAAAAAATTACCGCAATCGGGTAAAGTCATGGGAGCCTATTAATGAAAGGTTTTTAAAAATTACAATTCAGTTAAGAGGGAGAATTATTACGATCATTGGCATACATGCTTTAATTGAGAACGCCACAGTTCAAACCAAAGGCAATTTTGAAGAAGGTCTGAGAGAAATCATAGAGGACATCCCAAACAGTACGAAATAATCCTTCCAGGAGATCTTAATGCAGGAGTCGGAAAACAAAGAAACAGTAAAGTAGTTGGCTCACATGGAGAAGGGAGAGTTAATAACAATGGTGAGAGATTAATCGATTTATGTGAACAATAGGAATTGAAAATAATGAATACCTTCTGTGATCACAAAGACTTCCATAAGTATACTTGGTACCAGAACACAAGAGGTCTAAGATCTATAATATGTTATGTAATATTGAGACAAAGATCTGGTTAGAGAGTGCGGAATGTGAGAGTGCACAGGGGAGCTGAGTGTAGGTCAGGTCGCAGATTGGTCGTTGCTAAAAATATATTTCCTTCATAAGAGCTCATGTAGAAAGAGCAGAAACTGTTGGCGCGAAAATTGAAGACGCAAAATATAATTTGAAGAGGTTTCAGCACGATAGTACAAGAATGCTGTATTCCTGGAGATTAGAACAAAAGTTAATCACAGCAACCAGATCCACTTTAGAAGAATACGAGCATATAAAGAAATGTATCAGAGAAGCGGCTGAGGAAGCCCTAGGAAGACAAGATCGGAAATAAAATAAAATATTCTGATGGGATAGTAAAATACAAGAGAAAATCAAAAAGAAAAAAGAACTTATTTGAAACTACTACAAACTAAAGATGAAGAGACTAAAGAAGAATATAAAAGAATGAATAGAGAAGTTAAACAACAAGTATTGAAGAAGAAAAATAATGCTTGGGAGAAAAGATGTGAATGCATAGATAATCAGCTGGGAGGTACACAAAGCTCAGAAGCTAGGAAGACAATTGAAGCCATTAAAACTACAAACAGACACAGATATTTTTGAACAACATACCTGAAACAAAATGGATACAACACTTTAGGGAGTTATTGGTTGAAACAAGGAATAAATTCATTGTTAACGACCATGAAATAAAAGTATCTGGAAAAATTACACTAAGTATTGAAGAAATTCAAGAGGGAATAAAAGGTACAAAATTGAGGAAATCCCCAGGTCCGGGAGGAATAAACCCAGAACGAGTTAGATATGGGCACCCAACCTGTTTGAAATGCTCAGAAAACTATTCGAAAGATGCCTAAATGGAGAAGAAGTGCCAGTGGAGTGGCGAACATTGTTTATCTCACCAGTCCATAAGAAGGGTTCAAAGTTGGACCCTAGAAATTACAGAGGAATTGCTGTGATCCCGACCATCGGGAGAATATATTCAAGGATTTTGAAAAACGTAATTGAAGAAGCCATCAAGACCAAACAGCCCGAAGAACAATCAGGTTTTAGAGGGGGAGGGTAGACAACATCTTTACAATCAAATAGCGGTTGAAAAGAGAGTACAGCATAATACAAAAAGGCATATAGCATTAATAGATTTACAAAAGGGATACGATAGCGTCCCAATCTCACAGTTGGAAGGAGATGGAACATTTGAACAAAATGCAAATTTGATAGCATCCACAAGAAGATACTATCAACAAAATATCACCAGGGTCAAATTGGGAAACAAACTCACTCTCCCATTCGAAACTACGAAAGGCGTAAGACAAGGATGCTGCTTGTCCCCTACCCGCTTTAAAATATACTTATACAGATCTCTAGTATGATGGACAAAGAAAGTTAAAAGAAGAATATGACGCAGCTGGTTTGACGATGAACATGGCAAAATGTGAGTACCTGATAGTGGGCAACGAAGAAGTTAAGGACTTAAAATTGTATGTGGACAGGACAAGAGGTGCTGAATAAAGTAAATACTTGGGAGTTATTTTGAACAAACAGGGAAGCAGCAAAGATGACATTCAAGAACGTGTTAACAAGGGGGGAACCGTTATAAGAACGCTGAATTATCTTCTATGGAAAATAAGTATAAGAAGAAATACAAAGAAACATATAATAGCATGGTGCAAAGTGTAATCCTTTATGGAGCAGAGGTTTGGAACGTTTCAAATGTAAAAAAGAAAAAAGTGATGGCAGCGGAAATGTACTTCTTCAGGAGGTGTTGTAGAAGATCAAAATTCGACAGGGTTAGAAATGAGACTATTCGAGCCGAAATGATTATTGACAGGACAATAATAGATGAAGTAGATAAAAGACAATTGACTTGGTTTGGGCATGTAAAGAGAATTGAATATGACAGATGGTCCCGGAAAATACTGGAATGGATACCACCGGCGAGGAAAAGAGGACGTCCACGGAGGAGTTGGAGAGATGACGTAGCGGAAGCAATGGTTGCGAGAAATTTAGAAGTTACATGCTACGATAGGTTACAATGGAAGTTGGGGAAGGAGAACGGTGACAGCTGTAAAGATCCGTTATATATGTAGGGTAATGCAGGGCAAGAGTCCGCATTGGGCAAGAGTCCTAATACGTCGTAGTTACTAGTTCTCGTAATAGATGTTGTGAGTTGGTGTCTGGGCTGTTGAAGAAGTGCATTCTGCTGGCTGCTGGACACAGCAAACAAGGAGTCTAGCGCCATTACGGTGAGTGAACAGTAACGTTGTTTAATTTTGTGGAAGTTGAAGTTATTTTACAGTGTAATTTAAGAGTATTTATACAAATATATACTTTCTTATTATTTGTTTTCAACAGTACATTATTAAAGGTAAGTCTGAGGTTACATATCAACTTAAAGTTAGTGGTCAATCTTATTTTATTGAATAATAATAAGTCTGAAAAAAGTATATAACAGTGGGGAAAATTTCCGGGGGCAAGAGTCCTCTTGGTCTCCTGTGCGGAATCTTACCCAGCATAAAACAAACTTCACATTACAATTAAATAAAACTTGCATTAGGCCTACAATTGTTGTTAAGCGTTCCAGAAGAGTGTGCTGGGGAGTCCCGCTGATTTCAAAGAAAGAAGAGGAATATCGTGTTCCGGGAAAGTTGATTATTATTGCGGAGGTTGTGGGGACCTTTACGAATCCCCCCTACAGTCGACTGGATCATGTGTCGTCAGTGTAGTACGTGGTGGGAAGAGCCGTGCACGAATGATTAGTGTCTTGTGTGATTAGTGTCAGTAGGACTCTTACCCTACACAGACCGGACTCTTGCCCCAAGGTTGGGGCAACTTTCCTATTTTACATGCTTTTGTTTTTTAATTTTTTTTACCAAATACTGTAGTAAAAATTGTTGTGTACTCATTACATTTGTTAGTATATAGTGTAACAAATAAGCCAGTAATTTTCAATAAATTTTATTTTGGTTCAGTAGCTGAGAATTTGTTATTGTATTTTAAGTGCGGACTCTTGCCCCTCCTTCCTATAAATAAGATTCTAGGAAACATAAGTACATCATAAAAAAGACGTTTTTCACGTAATGGGCCTTCTTCGGCGTCGTAGAATCGATACAAAAACAGGCGGATTTATGAACATTGAGAAACAGCAAGTCGGGTAAATTCATTTTTCACCTGTCAAACACAGAGAAATAACCTGACTGTGAGTAACGTGTCATATTAATTTTACCTTACTACGTAAACGCAGACATGTTTATTTTTGTATTGACCAAAGAAATATTCCCACGATTTTTGTGAAACCTGATCTAGAACATTTTAAGTGACACCAATGTAATGGTAAGGATAAATTTTGAGTTTAGTGACACAAACATTTAAAGCTTCCTTTATATTTTTTGATAGTATTTTCTAATTAATATTTACCCCTAAATATTATTTATAATATTATATTAAATTTGTAGTTTTATATAAAGTACCTTATAAAATAATTAATTTTATAAATTACAAACTCTCTTTAATGCATTCATTAGATCTAATTAACTTGAGATAAATATGGCCACATCCTTCTTGATACGTAATTATTGTTAGTAATTCCAAATATATCATGCAGATAATCCTGTATTTGAAACATTGCTTTATAATGCTTACGATTTGTATAATGTTTTGTCAATTTGATAGTGCTGTTTTTCTGATCCAAAGTGCCTGAGAGACTTTTAAAGTTGTACTTTGTTAATCGCAACACTTGTGGAATCTTTTGACATCTCATATCTACCCTGGTCGGAGTTTCTTTTGTATCTAAAATTTATTTTCTTTAATCCTAATGGGCCTGTAGAGATTTGAGGTTACGAGCTTAATTACAAAAAGTTTAGTTTATCCCATATCTAAACCCACGAAATTTTAATTTTACAATTCAATGATATTATTGTCTCTGGTGTTACTCTTGTAAATAAAACTGCCTTCAGTATTACAAGATACAACTTACCTCGATCCATACAGTTTCATCATAGAAGATAGGTTAAAGAGGAGGCAGGTCCTTAAGAGCGAAAGGGTTAATAGGAAATACAATTTACCTGCATAGTATGGCCATGAATAATTGTCAATCTTGCGGAAATGAATCAATCACCTGGCTAATTGAATGGCTAAGATGCTGGCCAAGTGTATTTTTAAAAAGTCACCCGTGCAGCTGCTGAGTTGACGATTTAGGCGTAACTGATTTGGCATGCACAGAATATTGCTGGAGCTTTCGACAGGACTCGTGATTCGAACTTTGTACTCGATAATCTAAATTGATAGTACGCAACAAAATTCACGGGAGCCTAAATACCAAGTAGACCCTTTAAATACTTCACAGATCCATTGTATGACTTAATATATGACTTTAAACGTGTCTTTAGTCTTATTCTAGTTGTACACTGAGGGCAAGACTGTCTGCTACTATTCTTCCCTTGTCCTCGCCGCGGCGCGACAGTAGAATGGCAGAACAGTTTTGTCGCCATTCTGCCATTAGTGACGTTTCTCCGATACTTTTCAAAACCTATTCATTAATCACTTCGTTTGTTTAACTTAAATCTAAACAGTTTTTACAGTTTAAAGTGGTGTTTCTCAACTACAGTAATTTTAGGTAAGTGTAACTGCTAAGAATAAGTACCTACACATTGGTAGCGTTACATACGTAACTTTAATATAAGATAGCGAGTGACAAGAGAAATATACTTGTCCAAATTGGAATATTATCTGTAAAATACAGTGTGCAGCAATGTCGTTTCTCATTTTATAAAAACCGGAAGCTGAAGTGGGTCATGGCGCACCTGTACATAAGACCTTCAATGCAGAACTTCGCTCCGTTTTATCACAAGCTGATGTTCGTATCACAGATGAAAAGTTGCGATTTGCTGTCACAGAAAAGGTAAGCGATTTGTTGTGCACCAGATTGCTGTAGACTGTAATAAACAGTGTTAAAGAGAAACAACTTTGTTAGCCTGAAACATCTGCTTCAGAGTGATCACATGTTTTGAGCAGACAGTTAGATTACAGATGTCTTCATTTGTACCGAGCAGACACTTAACTACAGTCTTCAACTTGAAACACAGTGTGATATTATTACATTTTCACTTAAAGCGTTTGAATGTGTACGTAAATTATATGCGACAATTAACAAGATTCGTTTCCTGGTAACTAAACTGACAAGATCTTGAAGCTATTCAGCGAAATTAGGAGTTTTCTAATATCCTTCTGTATACGTTTAACCGATCTTATAGTTTTTCTTTACAAAGCGTGACTATTATTATTACAAAATTTCAACAATTTTATTTGTTTTTTCTACCGATGTCTAGCAATCGGATAATATTTTATTAGAGAAACAGCTTTTTATAAGTAAATTAGGCTTTTACTTAATTTAATACTGAAATCAAGTAATCGAATTCAGCTTGTAATTATTGTTTTATTTAATGTGTGTATAAGTCGGAGACTTCTTCACATTTTCCTTTGTCAGTGTTTGTATGGAACGTTGTAACTGGCAAAGAGTTGTTTCCCTGTAGTATCTGAGCTCAGCGATCCACCCGTGTCAAATTCTGGGAGGTTTGCAAGATCTGATATTTTAGTGAGGGTCGGTACGGTGAAACCTTAAGTTTAAGTAATGTATTTATCTTTCATTGTGTTTCGTTATCTGGTGGTCTTTTATAATTGTGATTACGGATGTTAGTGTCATTTCTATCCCGGACATAACTTGTTGTTCGTATTCCCAGGCATTTCACGGTAAGTCAAATATCGGCTTCAATCGGAATGCATTCATTAATGTGTCATACGATAGTAGAAATTCTGCTCTATCGTCCATCCTTTAAGATACTTTTCTGATTTCTAAAACTAAATTTTGTGCCGATCTCCTCGTTCTTTGTATAAGGTATGCCGTTTTGTGTTGTGAAGCCGCAAAATTTACGTTATCATTTACTTATAAAAGATTAGAGAGCCTTGTACGTAATTCAAATTTTCCGACGACTGTGAACCATCTATTGGTGTTTCTGAGTCCTGACAGTTGTTTTAGTAGCCAGTGTTTCTTAGCAGTATAAACGCCGTTTTTTATCGACGTCAGATCATTGGCCGGATATTTGAATTGTTTTCCTTATGAGATTTGAGAGTCATCGAAATGCAATGGTAAGCGTCACGAAAAAAATTCAGATAAAACATTGTAAACAATTTTAATTGATGACTCGTTGGGCACTTGGTGAAACATATTAATACAAAGGTTTTGTAAAATATATAAAAACACTTGGTAAGTTTCACAAATTTTTTAATTAACTCTGACAGCTGTTTCGACTAACTTAAGCCATTGTCAAAGAGCGAGTGAATGAAATTACTGAACACAGGATGTTAGAGTAGTGTAGGTGGTAAACATCTGTTTAGGGCGTATCTGGAACATCTGTGTTGTGATGGCGAGGGGTGGGGAGTGTGTGCATGAGACAAGGGAAGGTCTGGTGTCTTTAAAAACTAAATACAATCATGAATGCAAAATATAAAATTAACTGAACTAAATATAAACTGAATGCAAAATTTAAAATAATGATGAACATTCAAAATAATATAAAATAAACTAAACTAAATAACAGATTTTAATAAAGGGGATACACAAAATTCAGTCTGTTCATTGGTTAAATTTTTGTTATTTTTTATTGCTTTTAACCAATGAACAGACTGAATTTTGTGTATCCCCTTTATTAAAATCTGTTATTTAGTTTAGTTTATTTTATATTATTTTGAATGTTGTCGCTGCGTAAAATTATAAAACCCAAAAACACTGCTGAATAGATTTCGTGGTCAAAGCACTGGCAGCACGGCCAACTAAATGACGTCACAGATCAAGGTCACGGCGGCTGACTAAATCTCGATATCGCTAGCGGGCAGTCTAACATGCGGCGATACGCACCGAACAGTGGTTTTCATTGTATTACAATGAAAACTTGCCGTGGAGTTTACTTTTAATATAGCCACGGCACAATTTTAAATATGCAATGTAAATAAAATGTATAGTTTGATTCTTATCGTTAATCAGTAACTTAGTGTACTTCTGACCCCTTCTTAACTTTAGTACCTTTTTAATTATGAAAGTAGATTCATGGTTAGAAACGTGAGGAAATTTTGTTCAGAGATTGTACGATACTATATATTGCAACGCTACAAGTATTATAAAATGAATGCACTCCAGTCAATGTACCCAACGCAAGTGTATAGTGTTAATCACCGGCTAGGTTGTAGGATTTTGGTGTGTTCGTTGCGTTAACTATATGTAGTTGCAATTTAACTTATTTAAAATAGAGAAGTGAGACGCTGATGACATGGAATAATTAATTAAAACATAGCAAAAGAACCAATCAACATTAAATTATTGCAAAGAAAATTAGTTGATTATTAAAAACTAAAAACTAAAAATTCAAAACATTTTCTTTTGTAAGGTTACACTCTGAAAACATAACATATCTCTGATATTCAACACACATTAATAACACATAGTCATAAATATTTAAACATATATGATAAACAAATTATAAAATTCTTTTATATTGCTTGGGTGCCTGACTTTGGATCATTACTAAAATTTGAACCATAGCAAATCATCTATAAAAAAATAATATTAACCTTACCAATAAAAATTGAAAGTTCGCTATAAATGTTTTTCTAAAATAACATTTACTTTAACAATAATTATTATTTATAATAAAACACCAAATTTTAAAATTAAATAGAATAAAATTATTTTTTAACACCAACTTACAATTAAATATTTTACTCTGAATATTTACACTATTTACATTTACGTATTTATTTTACTCTATTAGCTCATATTCTGTTCTTTATACTTCTTTCTTTGTTCAACACAAAAATAATTGTTCCTTTGTTGCTTGCGTATTGTTGGAGTTGCCGTTGTAAATCTGTCACTCCGTGTGTGTGTGTGTGTGTGTGTGTGCGCGTGCGCGCGGGCGTCTCCTGAATGATGCCAATGACGAGGATGATAATGATGACGCTTCCTCAGTGTTCTATAGCCTGAAGTTAATAGTGGTCCTACGCCCCTCAATCAATGGTGGTATGTTGCAGATGTAGTGACGATGATGATGAGTTCAAGTCGTTGATTAAACGGACATAGTATCTCCGTTTGTAACTTCTTAGCGTCTGTTTTCTTCCAAAATTCCGGAGGTATTTATAGTAGACAGTGATTCTGACATTTCAGATACTGTTTAGTCTGGTCAGTACCCGCATGGCGTCCTTTCTTAAGTGATCAATTTCTTTGCCTGTTTTTGCGATCACGTAAACTTGAGTTTTAGGCGAGTGGTTGAATGGTCTTTGTAATTTTTACTCTTCATTTACATATAACACACTTGTTAATTTTAGCGAATTGCCGCAGTAATTAAGTTTAATTTTTATAACGTTTTTATTATTGATCTTTTCTGCAATAATTTTGCATCACCATACGCGTTTAAATGTTCTTATGCTAATGTCGTTTTTAAAATTGTGGTGTGTATTTTGTAACAGGTAAAAAACAGATTTATTTATTTTCAATAATCATGTTCATACCTGATTTAATAATACAAACCAAAACTTGATACGTACACAAAAACATCTACCCCATCGTAGTACAATGCAGGTCCGTGCTGGGTCACACACACAGACGCATACCTGTGAGCACACACACACACAGAGACTTACACTGTAAGCACAGTCGGGGGAGGTGTACACTTTCGATAGGCTTCTGCGTTTATATTGCCCGTACTTACACGCACTAATTTTTGAAACTATTAATTATACTCTCTCTCTACTAATTATTTACAAAATACTGCCCAGGGTAAATATGCAAATATATGTGTTGTTGCAATATACAATGAAATAATTTCCAATATATTATTTACTATTAATAAAGTAGTTTTTGGACATTCATATACAGTGGACGACAATAGGTTAACAAAACAGATCTTCAAATATCTGTTGGGAAAGAAGTCAAAATCAAGTTTTATTAAAGAAGTCAAAAAGGATTAAAAAAAATAATATAAACGCAGAAGAAACAATTGAAAGAGACGTTTTTTCGGGCGAAAGTGTTAAAAATGGAAGGAGTCCAGGGAGTAGGAGAGAGGAAAACGTAGGTTCATAGTGGACTGAAGACATGAAGAAAAGCATAGTGAAAAGATGAAAGAATATTGGAGAAAAAGAAAAGAACAAGGAATAAAGAATTGAAATTGGCATGTGGTCCTCAGATGACCAATACAAATAGAAAGTAAAAAAAGTATTTTTAATTTGCGTGATGAAACGGTTAACAGTGTCACTATGCGGTTCAACTCGTTTTCTTCTAACAAGGCGGGAACAAAAACATGAGGTCCTGCCAAACGACCCTCTGCCGGTTCTTCTGAACGATCTGGTGTGGACGGCGGTCACCATAGTCAATCACCATTGGATCAAAAATTGTAAATTAACACCGATTGTCGAGGTGACCATGAGTTGGTCGACTCTCTCCGGCGGCGGTCCCTCCGTTACAGACGAGAAGGCAGGCTCCACGTATTTAAAAGGCTCCGACTTCATGGTCGTTCACAGACGAAAAAGCGGACGATCGTCCGCGTGCCCTGCCGGCGCTCGAAACATAACTGACATACCTGCGGAATAAATCTTGACAGGGCTGTCACTCTGTCTCCTAGATGATGGTCTACTTGGCTATCCAACAGATTCACACAGAAGAAGATTCTCAGTTAATCAACGATATCAAATCTTGACCAGGTAACTTGGGGGCACTGTTTTTAACAAGTAACTGAAAAAGCTGGTTCAACGGTACTGCTGGTGCTTGATTGCAGGTGGTAAGATACAAATATGTTTGTAATTTTATTATATAAAATCTTATTTTGTATACATTTAAATTTTTCTTTACCTGTCAATCGGGTGTTAATGGAATAGTATTTGTATATTTTTACTGTTTTTTGTTTTTTTTGGCGAAGAGTAAGTATCTGTAAATATGTAAATATTTTTTAATTTAATAAACGGTTTTTTGTAGTTTTCTGAGCTATTTTCCTCTTTGTGATTGAGTGTACTAATAAAAAAAGTAAATATACCTACGTGTACAACCTGTAACATTTTGTATCTACGTACTTACTGTATCTCTTGTTTTTATCGTTAGGTTTTATCGTTCTCTCTAATAACCTACAGAAGACAATAAGTTTTTATCTTTACAAAATGTGCACTAAGCAATTCACACGTTCTTGCTCACCTTACTGTCTTACAAGTAAATAAACCCTTGCAGTAACACCTGCACGTAATGTACGAGTCGTATGTAGACCAGCACGTAACCGCTTTGCTACTTGTAAAGGACTTCACAAAATCTTCAGTAACTCTGAACAAAGAAAGACTAGGCATTCTAACTTCTAACGCTGTTGAAAGTTTTTCATTCTTTTACATGCTTTGTTCTTACAGCATTGCAAATTGTTAACTTGCTTTCGGCTACGTGTGAGCAGCCACTAGACTACAGGCTTTATTTTTATTTCTGCACGTCCAGTGAAAAGTATATGTGAAACGCATGTTGTGCATCAAAACGAATTACGGATTACAACTTTTTGTTACTAGAACAAGTCGAATTCACTACGAGTAAACTGATTTCTATTATATTTCAATGATTTTTTCTTATTTTAGATTTATGTTATTTTTTCCTAAATTATGCATATGTCTTACAAAAGTCCTTACAATATAATATAGAGTAATATAACCAATACTATTATAATGTAATTAAATACATAAAATATTGTACTTTAGAATACACACAAAATTTGTTTACATTACTTATAATAATACGTTTCTTGAAATTAAATTCAGCATTAAGAAGTAACAAAATCTCAGATATTTATCTCATATCTAAAAAATGTACCTTCATAGGCAATTGCGTTGTGAGGTCAACAACAACTAAATTCCTTGGAGCTGAGGAAGCGGTGTGAGACGCCTGACGTTAATCATTGGTGACTATGTTAACGTAAATGTATAATTTTCTGTAAAGATTATTTTAAAATTTAAAGCTTATAATAATATCTGATTAATAATCAAATTTAGGAATTACTGAAAATAATTATTGAAAATTTAACAGAAGTAGAAAATGTTTCAATTAAAGTGATTGTTGAAGGGGATCAACTTTTATTACTGCTTGGTATTTTCTTTAAACCTGTCGGAAAACTTCCCCGCTTACCTATGACATAATTTAAACATTTAACAACAGTGATTCAGATGTAGGCACATTAACTGTTACTGTATTTTTAAAAACATGTTCTTTACCACAAATACAAAAGTTACAAGTACTGTACTCCTTTTAAAAATTAATCTGTGTACTCTGTAAACATTTAAACGCCAGAGTGAGTGGGTCCCTATCCGTGCAAAAAGTAAGATCATGTGTGGTTCCTTCTTGTTACATTGTTATTGATTATAATTGTGGACACAGTCTAAAGTAAAGGAGTGGTTGAAAAAAGTGAAGGAACAAAAATTATTAGAGAGGAACCTAATAGTTTGTCCGTGGACATCCTAATCGTTAAGAGGGATACAGGACGGTCAGGATTTGTATAAATTACCAAATAGTAAATTAGAAAGAACGGTTACCCTAATGTAACTGTCAATGGCAGTTTGTACATAGTAAGTGTTTTAAAATAGTATTCCATCCTTAACCTCAACTGGAAGAAGATCTATATTCTCAAAATAAAGAAACAGCAGCGTTCTCTACTGGAGAGGTTTTATTGTAGTTCACAGTCATGTAAACGCAGTTAGGCTGACGACTGAAAGATTCGTGTAGACGAATTTCAAAGATTGTTATTACTTTGAGGCTTGGCTTTGGAAACTTGTCGAATTTACTCAGGCAATATCATTATGATGTATAACAGATTTTCCGGACATGTGGGCAACGAGGAGAAGCTGCTCGTCCTGTTAAAGCAAGTTAATTTGAAACTAATATAAATGAAATGTAATTTATTTAGGGCGGAATTGAAATTTATTTGATACGTCCATTGGGAGAGGGTGTAACTATAGATAAGGCAAAATTAAAAATATTAAAGGAATAGAACTGAATTTATGAGCTTATTGACTATGAGCATTTATTACATGAGATTCATTACAACATTCCAAAAATTGTCAAACCTCTTAAGCGAGTGAACAGAAGAGAGACGACAATTTCTCTACAGTGACAACGTTGATGAACCGTTTAGCAAAGTAAACGAATCGTTTCTGTTTAGCTCTGTCTCGGCATATTCGCAACCGAGAGAAAAGTCTATCGTTATTCTATTACCACTAGGCGGAGTGTTGTCTCAGCGGTTTGATGGTAACTAAAAGGTATCGCGTATTAGTCCAGTAGGGTGGTAGATGGAACTACTACAGGAGTACCACTGAGCACAGAATAGCAATACTTCAAAAGTCGTTAGATACAGCAAGAAAACTGATAGAAGCCAGAGAAAAGACGAGCTGGGTGACAGTAATGTCGGTGACATGGTGAAGTCGAAAGAAAGACATGATTCTGAGTTTCAGTGAAATTTTTTATAGGAGTCTCGCTTACAAGAGTTACTGGTCTCAATGGAACTCACTACAAATATGTCACGGTGTACTCTATCGAGTCTGGGAGACAGATTATTTTTCCGAGATTCTAGAAAAGGTGATTAGAAGGAAAATAATAGGCGGAGGAGTTGCATAGTGGATAAACATGTTATCCAGCATGTTATTGGTCAAATTATATACCATAAAGATGCTGGACGAGGTAAGACTATCGGTATACTGGATGAATTTGTCAAGAACGTGAATTGTGGTGTGTCCGCCTGGATGTGTGGGATGCTAGTAATTGACAAACGAGATGATTAAAAGATGAAATGTGACAATACAAGATTGGTGTCTCGTTAATGCGGATTCTGTTGCTGTAACAGTCCCTTCTTCAGAATTTCCCGCAAGAAATAGATATCTTCTACTGGTAATAGAATATTCTGTAAAGTGGCCGAAAGTATACTCTATGCCATATCACGAAGCAATGACGGTTGCCGGTAAACTGGTGCAGAATTTGGAAAAAAAACTATTGCAAATCCCATTAAAGTTATACAGTTATCAGGGGAAAGAAATTTAAGTCGGACATATTGCAAGAGGTTTGCAAAGTATTAGGGATTCAGAAGATCCGAACAACACCATTGTATATGGTGTACCATACCACAATCTGATGAGAAGTTTGAACGTTACAACAGTGCACTGGAAGAGTGTTTGCGGGAGAAAGTTGTAAGGTCGCAACAAAATAGTTTTACTAGCACTAATGTTTTTCTATAAATAATTTTAGTTGTTAAATTAGTAATGTAAGTTTTTTCTGTAACGCAAAGTGTATTATTTTTATAGCAATCCATACCTAATTTGTAGAATGTTTTGTTTCATCTATCATAATAATAACATGCGGCTTATTATGCTTGAAAAAATATGTTGCATTGTCTAAAAGTAAATATAAATTTAATTTTTGTATGTTATAGCCACGTATAATTTAATTTAACTTAACATTTTAGGCACGATTTATTTACAGTAACATAGATTACATATATTATCCTAAAATTCTTGATAGTGTTATTCATTCATAAACTAATAATAAGCATATTGTTCAACATCTGTCAAGAGTGGGGAGACTGTCCCACTACAAAACCAGCAGAGGTGACGCTGGGGAGTCCGGAGACAGGCAGTGCGAGTTGTGCGCGCCAGCAGCAAGCAGTTAAAACCATATATAAACTTTTAAACTTGTATCATCAAGCGGTTAAACTAACTATATGTAAACTTTTAAACTTGTATCATAAAGTAGTTAAACTAACTATACCTATGTAAACTTTTAAACTTGTAAACTTCATAAACAATATAGTGTTCTTATACTTGGTCAAATTTTTGCGTGAATCTTATTTCACCTGCCTTTTAAACTTCAAACACCTATAATATTATAGTTATCGTATTAGCAATCATAATCTGATACTAGATATACAAATATGAAATGTTATGTTATATCTTTCTTGAAGAATTCTGTATCCATAGGGCTTTTATTTCTAATTGAAAAAAGGACTCTACTTGCATGATTTACAAAACAAATACAATATAAATGTAAAAGAAATGGTAAGAATATTTCATTTATACTCTGCTGGATATTGTCAAGTCATGTCTCTTGTTAAAATGGTCTGATTCGGAATTCAAAACAGGCAGTAAAGAAAAAGACTAACAGATTTAGAAATTTGACAGATTCTATTAAGAAAAGATAAAAACAATTGTAAAATAGAGATTTAGTTGCTCTGTACGTGGCAAGGTGTACGTATGAACATATGTTGTATGTATATACAAAGGCATGTATATACTGTAGATAAAAAGGTCTGTATGATACGAACATATACTGTGGGAAAAAATACATTTAAAGACAACATTGAATTTATTTGTTGACAGAAAGAAGAAAGAAATGGAGCAGTTTTGGTTGTTGGCATTGGGAAATGAAAGGAATAAATGTAACGTTTATCTTTTCCAGCGCTTCCGTCAGGTAAATCAATGCGTTCTCCCATTATCCTATTTCGATTTGCTTCATTTCACACTAAATTACCGTTGAACCGGAAAGCAATTTTTGTTTGCAATTCTAAGCTTTCCATATCTGAAACTTCTGCCGTTGTTCATGTATACATGTTAGGTTGTGTGTGTGTGTGTGTGTGTGTGCGCGCGCGTGCGCGTGTGTGTGTGTGTACACGGTGACTCTATTTGACTGGTGTATATATTCTGAACAAACTAGCATCTATATTATGTACTCCTGTTAGTAATCTACAAGTTATCAAATAAACCTCGGATACTGGTAGACCTGTCTATTATCTTGCTTTTACAGAATTAAATATGAAAAATAAATTTTGCAAGAACAACAAGATTTTATCATTTCTTCTTTGCAAAAACGACTCATTTTAAAAATCCCTCCTTTAGTTTTGTTCCCACTTTTTACCCTTTTGTACTTCTTCATCTTTATAGACAGTACTTTCTGTAAACTACGGGAGTATATTATTAATTATACACAAACGCACAAATATTAAAAAAGTAGGGATGGTAGCAGCATCTTATTAAATTTGAGAGTTGCAACAATGTTTGTTGGAGTGCGACTGTGCTATATCATGACTTATGGTTTGCATGTTAATGTGGCTTGAAAATATTACAGCAATTATGTAAAAATGATTAAGATATCTAATATGTGGAGAAGCTAACGAATTCTACTAGTCTCATACGACGGAAGTGTACACAAAAACGAACAAACGATTAAAATTGCCCACCTATATACAATTGTTAAAACTATGTAAACCTGATGAACACGGCAGTCACAGGTAATGTATAAAAAATAGAAAGTAAACCTTTGTTTAGCATGGATATATATAATAAACATAAATTCTGTTAAGTTACAGAACACGCTCTAAAAGTATGTAATGAAATGTGAATAAAATTATGTAAGCTTTGCGCTGTACGCCTTACCTTTACAGTTCAAATAACTACAAGATAATACCAATTAACTGATTATATGCCAACGTATATTTTCATATTTAAATGGTTTAGCGTATGGTTTGTTTATCAATAATGGTATGGAGATTGGGTGCTGCACAGTTAGTGTGTTAGATTGGGCGTTAGATTTAATAACAAGCGTTATTTCGTTAGAGCTAATTAGCGAAAAATTTCTTTTACGATTTCATGTGTACAGATGGCTTGCTGACGTAACGTGACATTTAATTATGTCGTATCAATTGGACGTGATAGCTGTCATGGAAGGTTATCTGTGCAATTTATCTTAATTAAGTAGCCTCTAATTAACTGCCTAGAAATTTAAGTTAAATCCGTAATTTCCGTTTAATTATCAAGTAATATTTCGTGATTAGTGGCATTAATTGACATCTATATTTGAACCAAGCACTATTTGAACTTAGAAACAATAATTCCACGCATAATCAAACTATCATATGATTATAACGACATTTATACAAAATAAATATGAGTATGAATAAATATGAATACTGTACAATATGATTAAAAGATGATCTTATAAACTAAAAAGAATTGTTGTTAAACGACATAAATTACATATTTTTATGTAGTTTATATATGTATGCATGTATTTATGTACAAAGTGTTGTTATAGCTACATAATAATTTATTTAATTGATACAAGTTTGTTAGAAGGATACATTTTACTTCCACGTTCTATAAGGTAATGTCTGAGTGTGTCTGTGTGTCTGTTGTAAAATTTATTTGACAAACGATAACTACCGCAAATTCGAACAGAATCAAATAATGTTTTTCATAGCTGCCTGAGTTGTAGAGGACTCAAAGTCTTTTGATTTTGGTGAAGATCGGTTACGGGAAAGGAGTTGTTTACCAGCAACGTTTTATGTTTTAACAATAGTAATTTTTTGTATGACGAACGATAACTGCAATAAATTCAAACAGAATCAAATAATGTTTTGCATATGTGCCTGAGTTGTAGAGTAGTCAAGGCTTATTGATTTTGGTGAAGATCGGTTAAGGAGAAGGGGTAGTTTACCTGCAATATTTTACGTTTTAACAAGAGTAAACTATTAAAAAATATCGGTATGGGGAAACATACATGACTTCCATGTTCTAATATTTATATTTAAAATCATTTTCGAAATGAAATATACCATAGAAACTACTTCTTTCTACTTACTGCTTCAGCCTTAACCACAGTACTGTGGTCGCTAACGTATACCACCTCACGTTATCGCACTCGATTTTCACTGATGATGGAAGTCGATGGCATTGCCAAAACGTCTGGTTTTGTAGAAAACATTGGACTACGGCCAAACAGCCAGGGAAGGAATTTTAACAAAAAACTACTTCTTTGTTACCGATAACGTTGTACACATATATATGAAAAATATGCATAAAATTAATGGGATGTATAAGTTAATGTTTGATCTCCATTAAGTAGTGCTCAAGTTTCCAAAGTTTTAATATTATGATGTCCGTAATTAAAACATTAGAGCAGGTTTAGTGTGTATGAGGGTACACCGTGGACAAAAATTTTCAACATTCCCTATTGAGCGTTGCTCAGACTAAAGCTGTGAATCTACAATGTACATTTCACAGAACAAACACGCGGAAAAGAAGGAGCGCTCCGAAGTCACTCATGGACCCTGAGCATTTTGCAGAGGGTTCATTCCCTAAAGACGAAAAGTCTGTCTATGAACAGTTCCTCTGTAAACACGTGCAGTTACACTGCCCAGCGATCAACAGGAAGCAAATCGCTATCCACGCTGGACACTTTTTCGGCTTGCACGCGTTATATGTTGGTGTGGGTTTCGGCACTTTCCATTTAAAAAGCGTGTAAATGTAAGAAAATAAACATGAGTGAGGCCAGAAATAATGCGAATTTTGTGTGTGTGTGTGTGTGTGTGTGTGTGTGTGCGCGTGTGTGTGTGTGTGTGTCTTCCCTGCTTTTTTATTGCAGTAGTCATAATAATAAAATGGAAACGTGAACATTACATAATTGAGATATGCTTGCCTGCCACGAACGATATATTTTCTCTCATACATGATTTACATTAAAATGAAAAAATTATAATTTTATAGCCTGGCAACAAAATTATTTTATTTTTAACAATTACCATTGTTTGAAAAAGTTTAAATGAATTTTCAAGTACTTTACTGTTGTTAAAACGTAAAACGTTGCAGGTAAACTACCCCTTCCCCTTAACCGATCTTCACCAAAGTCAAAAAGCCTTGAGTTCTCTAAAATTCAGGGATGTATGTACAAATTATTTGATTCTGTTTGAATATGCTGCAGTTATCGTTCGTCATAGAAAAAATTACCCTTGTTAAAACATAAAACGTTGGAAGTAAACTACCCCTTTCCCTTAACCAATCTTTACCAAAAACATCAGGTGTTGAGAACTCTTTAATTCAGGGCTGTATGGGAAACATTATTTGATTCTGTTTGAATTTGCGGCTGTTATCGTTTGCCATAGAAAAAATTACCCTTGATAAAAAAAAACGTTGCTGGTAAACTACCCCTTTCCCTCAACCGATCTTCACCAAAAACAATACGTAGTGAGTACTCTACAAATCAGGACTGTATGCGAAACATTATTTGATTTTGTTTGAATTTGCGGCTGTTATCGTTTGCCATAAAAAAAAATTACCCTTGATAAAAAAAACGTTGCTGGTAAACTACCCCTTTCCCTCAACCGATCTTCACCAAAAACAATACGTAGTGAGTACTCTACAAATCAGGACTGTATGCGAAACATTATTTGATTTTGTTTGAATTTGCGGCTGTTATCGTTTGCCATAAAAAAAAATTACCCTTGATAAAAAAAACGTTGCTGGTAAACTACCCCTTTCCCTCAACCGATCTTCACCAAAAACAATACGTAGTGAGTACTCTACAAATCAGGACTGTATGCGAAACATTATTTGATTTTGTTTGAATTTGCGGCTGTTATCGTTTGCCATAAAAAGAAATTACCCTTGATAAAAAAAACGTTGCAGGTAAACTACCCCTTTCCCTCAACCGATCTTCACCAAAAACAATACGTAGTAAGTACTCCACAAATCAGGACTGTATGCAATAAATTAGTTGATTCTGTTTGAATTTGCGGCTGTTATCGTTTGCCATATAAAAAAATCTACAGACACACACAGACACTTTTCGAAAACACAGACTTTTTTTCATGTTTTGAGTGTAGTACAATCAGAATCTGCAATAATCTCGAACACGATTTTTTTTGCCATCACCATTCTTCCATTTCCTTAAGGAACATGGAAGTAAAATTATTTAAATATTTTAAAAGAATGGTAATTGTTAAAAATAAAATAATTTGTTGCCAGGCAGTAAACATTATAATTTTTTAAACGAGGAAGCGAGGGCTTAACTTGACCGTTTGGCATTTATCTGTCTATCTGACTAACTAATTGGGGTATGTTTTCAAAATTTTAAAACTTTTGAACGCACCAACCGATTTTTGGAAAACTTGGCACACATGTCTACACTTTAACCCTACAGAACCTTATTGTTTATGAGGTTGATCACCCAAAAAATAAGACGTTGAGTCAAAATTGTGAAAAAAAATCGTAAAATTCCATGTGTGGTATCAAATTAAAGCGAATTTAAACCACAATCTGAAATTTGTATTCGTTATTGAAATGTTCAAAGTTTTTGAACGTCAGAGCCTGAAACTCTGGCGAAAGTTTTGATAAAATCACAAATATGCATGTGGCATATTTAGTTAAAGCAATTTTGACTAAAATCTGAATGTAATGTTAAGTTTTAAAATTGTAAAGCGTTTGGACTCTAAGAACCAGTAAAGAGATCACAATTTTTTAAAAAGTAAAAATCCAACTGAGTGTCAGATTGAAAGGAACTGTAACCCAAATTCGAATGTTCCTAAGTGTTTGTGAATGATTATCTGCGTAGTTTAGTTTTGTTATAAGAATAAAGTACCTAATTGTTATAGATAAACTGACTAAAATATAAATTTATATTAAACGACTACCCCATAATAACAAAACTATCCATAAATAGTGAAAATAGTCTGTGGGTGGGGAATATTTTTTTTAGAAATTGTTGAACCGGCTTCAAGTAAATGATTTTAAATATACATCTTAGAATATGAAAGTCTTGTATGGGTCTCCATACCGAATTTGTAATTCCAATATAATAGTAATAAAGAACTTGTTTATATTTAGTTTTGTTAATTTTATTATAACAAAGTACTTCAATTTTGATTTACGATGTGTCGGAAGTACGATTTTACACGAAATTAATACCGCCATGTTTTGTCTATAATAATAAATATACTACTTATAAGATAATTGATAAAATCTTATAAATCTATACATTGTTATATATATAATCAATGTATTACTTTGTTTCCACGTAACAGCTTTTGATAAGTGTTATACCTAAATTGTTTATATAATTTTATTACGTAACTATAGCACATTTGTTACTTTATTTAAAACACGGTCGGACAAAACTTTTCTGTTTCCTGAAAGCTGCTTCCAAATAGAGGATCTTGTGGTGACAACTGCAACCAAGTTATAGATGCATTACAATGTTATATAGGAGATCATAAACATCACTACATTCCAAAGCATGAAACGTTAATAAAATATTGTACAGTTATATAATTATATTATAGACTTCATAGGTTTGTATTTACATTTTTTAAATTTACTCTGAAATATTTTTAAAAATTACTAGTTACTACACATTATTAGCTTGCATAATTTATGATAACGTTATGAAATATAGAACAAAGAATAACAAAAGATTAGAAAATCAATTCAAAATTTTAAAACATGTGTGTTAACTCGCCAAACAGGTAATTATTAATTTTTGTTGCGAAATCAGTTTAGGAATTGGCTTTGTGCCGGGTTTCGAATTTCCCCGGCTACAGCTTACTGAGGAATGTCGTCTGCCGGGACAGTAATAATTACATTTATACCATTAAAATTTTAACAGTTTCTTTGCAATAACTCCAATGGTTTGTTTAACTTACGGCATAAATAAGAAAATACCACAAGTAACACATTAGTTGTATGAACTCTCTTCTTTTTTCCAAACGTTATTGGACCGACAGATGATCTCACGTAGTATTACAAGTAACAGTAATTCGGCTATTGGCTGTTGTAACCAGTCGAATATCACAAGAAACATGATTTAGAACAAACGTTCCGGCTCTACGTCGTCTCCTGTGAGTGCTAAATGCTTTCAATTAGTGTATTTGCCAACATGAACCATTTGATTCTGTGTCCACATAAACAAAACATAGCTACAGAAATTTATGATAAGGAATAGTATTTCCTTAGAGATATTATAATCATAATTAATCTGATTTAGTATTACAGAGTAAATAATCTCAAAAATCATTTTCTATTTCTCTTTGTACGCTACGTGTTATTTTTGTGTGAAAGATTTATGTATCACTTTTGTATTTGTTTTGTATAGTGTAGAACCTACAAAAATAATGTCTCACCGTGTCGTGGCATAAACGTTTTTAATGCTGAGCCTGGGGAATGCTGCCAAGATGTTCAAGTAGTATAGAACACAGTTCAACTCTAAGTTTGCAAATATGGACACAGATCAAAAACTAGAGTAGTCATACAAACTATTATAGACGTGACCAGAACACTTTCAAAATAAAATCTTGCAAACTGTCACAAATGTTCACCGGTGGTAGTGTGGACCGTAGGGCTACAAGTTGCGTCGTCAAAGCCTCGCTCCGCCTCGAAGCTTGTGTCCCGATGGTTGTAGTTGTTGGACGGCATGTAGCTCGTCGCCATGGCTGTATCAAGCGTATGCTCGATGATCTGGACCCATCTTGGGAGCCAAAAGTCCAATATTTTCGGGAAACGACGACTATAAAAGGCTTTGATGTAATAAAAATGCAGTCAGGAGTAACTTTTTAACTAACATAGACTTTAAACGATTTAGTGATTTTTTGTGATAAAATATTTTACATAAGTTTTGATCTCTTTTAAGTAGTCATACTTTTTACTGCTAGCTGTAGTTGTAGATATTGTAGATATTGTTGTTGTAAATATTTCTGAGTAAATACGAGACAGGAGTTTTGTAACTTCCTAATAGAATTAAATTTATTTGCTTTGAAATATTTTAGCAGCTGTTGAGGTCTTGAAATGTTTTTATGCATCTGAGTACACATTGTGCGGCTGGTTACTATAAAAAACTGATGCTATAATTATCACCTTTGTTTGCTTTAGGGAAATGATTTGCCACGGCACCTGAATTTGATTTCATAAACTATTTCCACGAGGTAGAAATGACGGGTCCTGAATTCCAAATTTTATTTGAAGAGGTGAATATGTATTCCTTCACATATCAGTCACCTTAGCCTTTCCTTTATTAGACACCACGTCATGTTTTTATTTAGTTGTAAGCTTTTCTCGACAATACACAAGTCAAATAAACTCTTCAAATGTTTTCTTTGTTTCCAATTTTAGTAGTGTTACAAATTTTCTTGTAATATTCTACAACATATTAAAGTCATAACAATGTAAACAAGCAAAACTTCAATTGCGTTGAGTAAGTACAAGAACATTAGACCATCCATGTATCTTCTTCATCTTATTTCACAACAAATCATTATCTTAAATTATCTCATTAATCATTTATTTAATTATACAGAATGTGTATTAACTGTCATATTTTATATACGTTGAAATTGTATGGTAAATCAATAAACCGTTGCAATACGAGTAACGACATATCGAGGTTCACACTGACCCCGGTACGTGCTGAAACCGTATTTACCAGAATAAAGTACAGAAAAGAGTGATTTCGCGCATGTGTTTCACAGTATCTCCGCTCGACAATACTATGCACTGTATACACGGGGCCTGTCTGGCGTACACAGCGGCTGTAGCCTGTCACAATGAAAGAAGGAACATTAAAGCATGACACATTATTCTCTGCCGTGTTTATACGAAATATTTATAAAGTTTACATATAATTCTCCAAGACAATGCAGTGAACGTTGGGTGTGAGGGCATATTTTCACACTACCCTACTGATGTTCCCCCTTCGATTTTTAGACAGGACAAAATCGAATATTTACATCTCATGTACAACAAACTTTTACTTTAGCACGCTGTGTTTTCTTTACAGAGGTAAAAAGAGAGCAAGGGTAGTAACAATTGGCGAACGAGACAAAGTAAAGTGAAAGTTGTATTCGTACAGTTCTGAATGAAAATCTATGGAAAATAAAAGCATTATGTTAAAAAAACGTCTAGGAAAAAGACCTACGCCTTAAATAACAATTTATTTTTGCCAGTAATGTATTTGCCCGTATTGTTTCTTCCGCGTCGTGGAGTCGATACAAAAACAAGCGGATTTATGTGCACTGAGAAACAGCAAGTCAGGAAGAATCATTTTTCACCTGCCAAATACAGAGAAATACCTGAACTGTGAGTAACTAATCCTATTAATTTTACGTCATCGCATACCGCGCAACCGTAGGCTCGCGGGTCATTGTATTTACCATTGACTCAAAACGGCTTTCGTTTAATAAACGCTAATCTAAAACGCTTGAACTGTAAACAATCTGTGTTCAAGTTATGGCATAAAGTCTTAAAATCTAATGTCCTTTTTATTGTAATATTTTTTGGTAGTGTTCACCCATAAATGTTATTAACTAAAAAACAATATTTAATGTGCAATGTTTTAAACTTTTATAACAAACACTTAAATTGTGCAAGTTTAAAATTAAATTATTATCAACTTAACTTTTTAAGAGTTTAAAATAAAACAAATTAATTTCATGCTGATATAAAGTTTAACTTTTTGTTTAAAAGATTTCAAACGTTTAGTCGTGTTTTGAGTAACCTTGATTTAAATGTAATATGTTTTCTGTTTTTATAATATTTTTTAAATTTCATGACTTTTTTCTTATTCGTCTAGTTCGACGCGACTAGACAAGCTAAATTGTTAATATCTGTAATCTATATCTATATCTATATATATATATATATATATATATTATAACTATACAATTTCGTTATTAGTTTTGTTTTGTTTATTATTTAAAATGTATTTAATTTAATTTTGCCTTAGTTCGGCCTCAAGTTGTTGTGCCGATTTTATAACGTTGTATTTAATTTTATTTAACGCCTCTTGTTGTAAACACCAATTTTATAATTGTTTATTTTTTTTTTATTTAACTTTAGTTATTTAATTTAACTATTTATTAACGTGGATTACTGTTTGTTTGGGGATGGGTTTTGATTTTCGTGTTGAGTTGTCGAGACTGACGTTACCAGACTCACTTACCGTAGATTATTACGTTTGACGAAATTACTTACGTCGTCGTGGTCGGGTTCTATCTTCTTATTCTGAAATAAGATTCTTTATTTATAATTTATTTTTTAATAAAAACAACTCGCATCAATTGGGGAAAAAAATCATTGTTTATTTTCATAAAATTGCCTTTGTTGTTCTAATGTTTATTTGGTACAATTCACGAGTCGATTCTTAATCTCAGTTCGATTCACAGTTACATTTTCGATATTTATATAAACTCCTAGATTCTTTTGACTGTTATTAAAAAGTACGAAATGGACACAAAGAAGTACAACATATTACAATTAAAATAATTCTTACTTACTAATAACAATAAAATTAAAATTAAGAAAATATAATAAAATAGTTGTTTGGTCTGATGCGGGAACACGAATAGTTAGTGTCGATTCAGTAATGGTTTTGGTTGGCAGTGCCGAGATGGCGGACTGACGCTAAGTGAATACGGGCTTAATTTCACTCTCAACTATTTAAAACAAATTTTTAAAATAAAATAAGTCAAATAAATTGTTCACTGGTGTTGAATTAGTCTTTTCACTTTGGTTCTAATGAATAAGTCTTATGTGGTTTAGTTCTGGTGTCGTGTAATTATTACTAGTGTTATTATACAAGGTTAGGTCCCACAACTTTTTATTTACTTTTAGATATATTATTTTCTTCGTTCTTCTTGCTTTAGTATTATATTATCATTTACTTCTTTGTTCTAGTTTGACACTGTTAATATTTTATTTTTACTTTTCTTCTGACTTGGAATTGACTCTATCATATACTTTTTGACACAGAGCTGCACAGATTAGTCCTTTATACTTTCGAGTCTAACAATCAAATGAAGAAATTTCCATGTACATTCAACGGGCTTGACCAAAATTACAAAATTTCTCATTGGTCAAATCTTCGGGTTAAGAGGTTACATGACCTTAATTATTTAAGATACAAAATTTTACATTTTCTAACTACAATTACTCCCTGTCTATTACATAATAAATCTCAAATTAGTTTACAGTACAATATTTCTTATAAAAAGACAAACATTTAGACACTTCACATGGCATAGTTGTGTGTCCTAATAATTAATTTAACATTTTATAAAATTCCATCTCATAAGCCATTCCATGTAGCTTTTAACACTCAAATAACATTAAAATTCCATTAATTAATTAAAATGTTGTTTCTGACACTTAATTAAAGCATATATTAGTATTTATACAATCATTTACTATTTATTACAGTGCTGTGATGGTTTAATAGTTGGATTTACAATAATTTCTATTTTGATATTGGCCAATTAATTCGTATTTCTTTATAGTACAAAGTTTAAATTTAATATTACTGTATGACCTTGTGGCTTGATACACTGTTATTATTATATGCATTAGATTATCTATTATGTTATTATTATCCATTGAATTGATTCTGATAAAGTAAAGAACAAGATTGACATAAAACAATCATATTACCATAATGTTAGGCCATTATGGTCAAACTCAAACGAACTTTAAACAATAAAACTATCTTTTAATAACTTCTTAATATATAACAGTAGAGTTGGTGAATTTATTATGACCTATTATTAAGTATTATTGAGTCCTGGTCAATTTAAACAATATAATTCTTATTACCCTTAATAAGTTTTCACACATTAATTTAAACAACCCAAATGATTGTATTATTCCTTTCAGTTAGTATTAAAATAAAATAGGGAACTATTTTATACAATCAAGGTTATTCAGTTAACATTAAAGTAAATTAAATTAACAAACTAAATCACCTTTTGGTTCTTTATAGGTTGAAGCCTTTTGGTAAACTGGTAATACATTGAATTGAATACAAGTTATTTTATACATTAAATATTATTATTAAATGATCACACATTGTCTTTAGTTGTGATTATATATTTCATTCACTATAAGTTACTTCTATTATTAACAGTCTGTATAGATAGTAATCAACATCTTACATTTTCTTTTACACTTAATCACTTATTGTTCCTGTTGTGATTACTTTTCTTGTTACAATTAGTCATTATTACTATGAACAGTCACTTTTTATGGTTTAGAGTAAATATTTGTTCTACCTTAGTTTATATTGTACTTCTTTTTGCTTATTTCGTGGTTTTACCTTTCTCATTGGTTTAGAAAGGTTAGGTATATGGTTTAGTTTATGTGATATTACATGGGGTTTTATTCCCTTCTTGGGTTATGCTCATTATGTCGCATTACAATATTATATATATATATATATATATTTCAACTATACATATATTTCCATATTTGCCCAGGGGGTATGTTTGTAAATATTTAGCATAGAAAATATATGATGAACAGTTTTACTTCCATGTTCCTTAAGGAAATGGAAGTATGGTGATGGCAAAAAAAATCGTGTTCGAGATTATTGCAGATTGTGATTGTACTACACTCAAAACATGAAAAAAAGTCGTTTTTCGAAATGTGTCTCTGTGTGTCTGTCTGTCTATGTGTCTATCTTTAGATTTTTTTTCTATGGCAAACGATAACAGCCGCAAATTCAAACAGAATTAAATTTTTTTTTGCATACATGCTTCATTTCTAGAGTACTCACGACCTATTGTTTTTGGTGAAGATCGGTTGAGGGAAAGGGGTAGTTTACCGGCAACGGTTTTTTTTATCAAGGGTAACTTTTTCTATGGCAAACGATAACAGCCGCAAATTCAAACAGAATCAAATAATGTTTCGCATGCAGCCCTGAATTGTAGAGTTCTCAAGACCTGTTGTTTTTGGTGAAGATCGGTTAAGGGAAAGGGGTAGTTTACCGGCAACGTTTTATGTTTTAACAAGGATATTTTCTATGGCAAACGATAACAGCCGCAAATTGAAACAGAATCAAATAATTTTTTGCATACAGCCCTGATTTGTAGAGTACTCAAGACGTATTGTTTTCGGAGAAGATCGGTTAAGGGAAAGGGGTAGTTTACCAGCAGCGTTCTTTTATCAAGGGTAACTTTTTTTGGCAAACGATAACAGCCGCAAATTCAAACAGAATCAAATAATGTTTTGCATACAGCCCTGAATTGTAGGGTTCTCAAGACTTTTTGGTTTTGGTGAAGATCGGTTAAGGGAATAGGGTAGTTTACCTGCAACATTTTATGTTTTAACAAGGGTACTTTTTTCTATGACGAACGGTAACTGCCGCATATTCAAACAGAATCAAATAATTTTTAGCATACATTCCTGAATTGTAGTGATCTCAAGGCCTTTTGATTTTGGTGAAGATCGGTTTAGGGTAAGGGGTAGTTTACCGGCAACATTTTACGTTTTAACAACAGTAATGTACTTGAAAATTCATTTAAACTTTTTCAAACAACGGTAATTGTTAAAAATAAAATAATTTTGTTGCCAGGCAATAAAATTATAATTTTTTCATTTTAATGTAAATCATGTATGAGAGAAAATATATCGTTCGTGGTAGGCAAGCATATCTCAATTATGTAATGTTTACGTTTCCATTTTATTATTATGATTACTGCAATAAAAAGGCAGGGAACACACACACTCACACACACAATTCGCGTTATTTCTGGCCTCACTCATGTTTATTTTCTTACATTTGCACGCTTTTTAAATGGAAAGTGCCGAAACCCACACCAACATAACGCGTGCAAACCGAAAAATTGTCCAGCGTGGATAGCGATTTGCTTCCTGTGGATCGCTGGGCAGTGTAACTGCACGTGTTTACAAAGGAACGATTCATAGACAGAATTTTCGTCTTTAGGTAATGAACCCTCTGCAAGATGCTGAGGGTCCATGAGTGACTTCGGAGCGCTCCTTCTTTTACGCGTGTTTGTTTAGTGAAACGTACACTGTAGATTCGCAGCTTTACTCTAAGCAACGCTCAATAGGAAATGTTGAAAATTGTTGTCCACGGTGTACACACTAAACCTGCTCTGATGGTTTAATTACGGACATCATAATATTAAAACTTTGGAAACTTGAGCACTACTTAATGGAGATCAAACATTAACATATACAAGCCATTAATTTTATGCATATTTTTTATATATATGTGTACTACGTTATCGGCAACAAAGAAGTAATTTTTGTTAAAATTCCTTCCCGGGATGTTTGGCCGTAGGCCAATGTTTTCTACAAAACCAGACGTTTCGCAAATGCCATCGACTTCCATCATCAGTGAAAATCGAGTGCGATAACGTGAGGTGGTATGCGTTAGTGACCACAGTACTGTGGTTAAGGCTGAAGCAGTAAGTAGAAAGAAGTAGTTTCTATGGTAATATTTCATTTCGAAAATGATTTTAAATATAAATCTTAGAACATGGAAGTTATGTATGGTTCTCCATACCGATTTTTTAATAATATTATGCAGCTAAGAATTGTCAGAAAGCGTACACCTGCCCCGCGAGTGAATACAGCGCTTGTGTGTTTGTGTGTGTGAACGCAAGCTACAACAGGCAACGATGGGGTGATGCGTACGTCTGTAATCAGGTTTTAACCGGATAAAAATAACCTAATTAATACGTTTTAAAACTGTGAGCAAAGACTTACTCCAATTATAAAGACACCATTAAATTAAGGAATTTTTAACGAATATAGTGATGTAAAAATATTGCAGGAATATTTAATAATAAAGACGCTAGGTAATTTAATGTTAATTACTAGTGTAATTAAATAGTAATTAATAAGTGTGTTATATGTGAGTGACCAGAAAGAAATTACGCAAACGGTGATATCGCTCGTGCTACGAGTATGTTTACGAAATCCCGAAAATGAACCAAAAATTGATTTTAATTAAAAGGACACTTTGCACGAAGTGACAATATCTAACAGGTCGAAAACAGTCCTGGACTTGTCAGATCGCCGTCCAGTATAAATACCACTGGCACTTTTGGGGCGCTCTCAGAGACTTAAGTTATCTTCACAGAACGTCACGCTGCTGGTCTGCCGATCGACCGAACACCTTTACCACACATACCAAGACTTATGGAGGAACTCTAGACCATCACAACCAACAAACCGTAGACACAGGGAACACAGCATCAGTATAATCATCATCATCAAATTCTCAGGATTCAGGACACACACACACACACACACACACACACACACACGCAACTTTAACGTCGGCAGTACGCAGGTGATGAATAAACAATTATATTTTTGTTTTTGAAAAGAACTCTTAAAAAGAAACTTATATATGAACAGTAAAGACCTAAAGATTTAAATATAATCATTGTACAGAAATTTAAATGGTAGTTAAAAAAATAATTTAATTTAATAAGAAAATTTGAAAAATACTAAATTATCTGTTATATGTTAAAATTTGGGTGTGTCAGTAGAAGTAAATAATAGGTTGAACGTAAATGTTATTTTTTTATTTTGTTTATAGCAACAATTAGTTTTATTCTTGAGATTTAATATTATTTTTGTTTGTAAATGAGTTGCTATTATTATTTAAAATTTGAGTAAATGTCAGACACACTGAAATAAGAAGTGTTTAGATAATTTGTTTAACATGTCTGTTTAGCTAGTAAGATTATATGGTTGTTTATTTTTATATGTCATGAACAGCATAGAAGGTTATATTGTATTTTTGTAATTTATAAATGAGAATTTTTTTTATTTTTATAATTCGAAATTTTAATATTTGCATATATTTGATTAATATTGATAAATCTTAGAATGATTATTTTGAAACGGTTATAATTAATTATTTCATGTCATCAACATCTCACTCCTCTTTAAAAATTATTTTATTATTGTGCAACTACATATACTTCACGCAACGAGAATAACAAAATTCTGCAACCTGGCTGGTGTAATACACTTCATAGCTCCGTTGAGTACATGGTAATTTATTTGTGTAATTTTTTATAATACTTGTAACGCTGCAAAATATATAACTCAAAGTCTGAGGACTTATGGGTACTGAATACAAATCCACACCGTTACACTGATTGCCACAAAATTTTGCACAGGTAACCTTTGACACAAGGCGAAAGATACTGTCTAACTTGGAATTTGACATTTTGCCCCGTTCGCACTATTTAGGTGCTTGTAATTATGCATTTTTGTTGACGCGTATAAAGATGTCAAAACACCATGGAGACCAGAATTAATTACCACAGTAACAAGTAAATAAGCAAATGATATTTATCAGCACCGGGACTGTACGTTTATCTGTTCCTGCAGTTTTTAATGTTTATGCGTTTGTGTCGATATATTTTGTAACTTTGTATACAGATGCGTTTATATATTTTGTAATTGTCTTAAACGATTATAAAATTTATGTTAATACGTATTTATGATGACGCAATGAATAAGTAATGAAATATATTAAATACTACTATTAACGATATCAACATCACCATGGAGACCAGAATTAATTACCATAGTAACAAGTAAATAAACAAAAGCTGTATAGCGGCATCGGAACTGTACATTTATCTATTCCTGCAGTACATTTTCGATGTTTTATATAATATGCGATTGTATCGATATATTACGTTGTGAAAAAGAAAAAGTGTACTAATTGTAAATTGTCCTATTAGTTAATGCAAAACGAAAATATGTTGTTTTCATTTGTGAGGTTAGGTGACAACGGTTTTTGGTTTTTAGTTCACTGCTGAAATAAATGCCATGGTTTTGGAAAACATAACGTTTAATGTGTTCTACAATGCTTCTAACAGTAACAATTAAAATAAAGAATTTAGCGTTTTTGATTTAACAGATACTTTAAAAATATCTCCAAATGCTTTAAAAAGGGGTACTTTTAAAACTCGAAAGGCTGTTGCACCAACATAATAATTTAGTAGTAGTAAAATAGTACAAGTGTTCAAAACAGCTATGGAGAGAATTTGACTAATGAATACAAAATTGTTGTACGAGCTGACAGAATGCTATATGGACATAGACAATAATAATTATTATATTAAAATACGTATTAAAAGTCAGATATTCGCGTGCGAAGCGGCGGGTAACAGCTAGTCGCTTATAAATTTTATCAGCTCATACTAGTGTAATATATATTATATACTACAGTTTATTCCCCCTCCTGCCCTCTCAGACTCTTCATATATCCATCGTGTGTTTAAGATTCGCTCTGACGTCTGATCTTACTCTTGGTAAAGATTTTCTATCTACTTATTTACTAGATAATCTTCCATAACCCATTTATATATCACATTACTAGTTAATTTAAATCTAACAGTTTTCATAATTTAAAGTAGTGTTTGCACTCAAGAAACTGATGGTAATTTTTAACTGCAGCTAATATATGACTCTCACATAAGATAGAAGCCAATGGCATACTCTTGTAGCGATTAAAGTGTCACTAAGAAAATTCAGTTTCGTCATAATCGTCTTCCATTTCATGACAGCCGGGTAAATCGTGAATCGTGTCATGCAGAACTTGTATATAATGCTGTACTGCGTACTTGTCACAAGTCCGCTGTATCAGAAGTCTCTGCTTCTCAAATATTTCTGATCACGGATAATGTAACGAGAATTGTATGCATTGTATGCAGCAGTTTGCACTTAAGTGAAATTGGACGTGCCCAGCGTGAAACAGCTGTTATTCTACAGTAACTAAGCTAGTAACTGCATGTGCACGCTATTAATTAGATCATCACGTATTATGGTAAACAGAGATTTACAGTAAATAAATATAATCTTTTACTCTGCTAAACGTTGTCAGTTATATGTGTACTTCACAAAATTAAGCCGGACAGTGGAAAGAAGTATATGTCAGTTAATTATGACGATTAACAAATTCTTTTAACTGGCAACAATGCTGATAATTTTTGAATTTAAATCAAGGAACTATACATTTTTTTAATATTCTTTTGTACTTTTTTGTCAATCGTTATAATTTATATTTAACAAAATAAACTGAAACCCTATATGTTCGTTTTTTTACTTCCATGTTCCATAAGGAAATGGAAGTACGGTCATGGCGAAAAGAATCGTGTTCGGGTTAATGGCAGATTCTGATTGTACTACCCTCAAAACATGAAAAAGTCATTTTTGGAAAAGTGTCTGTGTGTCTGTCTGTCTGTAGAATGTTTCTATGGCAAACGATAACTGCCGCAAATTCAAACAGAATCAAATAATTTTTGCATACAGTTCTGAATTGTAGAGGACTCGAGGCCTATTGATTTTGGTGAAGATCGGTTAAGGGGAAGGGGTAGTTTACCTGCAACCTTTTACGTTTTTACAAGAGTAAAGTGTTTAATTTTGATAAATAAAAGTATCCTTAAAAGAAGGTCATAATAATCCACTGTGGAAAGGTAGATGAAATATCTATAAATGAAAAGGGTATTTGAAGGGGAAGGGGGTAATTTTCTATAAATTAAAATGGTAGTTGTTGAGGGAGGAGATAATATTTTATTAGTTTTATATGTGTACCACGTTATTGACAACAAAGAATTAGTTTCTATGGAAACATTTTATTTCATTTTGACAAAATTCTATATTTTTTTAGGTATTATCGAACCGAATTCAAGTAAATGATTGGAACTGTATGGGTACCCGCAATACATTTCGATGTTTTAATATGCGATTGTATCGATGTATTATGGTGTGGAAAAGAAGAAGTGTACTAATTGTAAATTGACCTATTTCTTAATGTAAAGCAAAAATACATGTTGTTTTCATTTGGTAGTTAGGTTTTGGGTTTTTAGTTTACTGCTAAAATAAATAAAAGCTGTGGTTGAGAAAACATAACATTAAACGTGTAATACAATGCGTAACAGAGTAACACTTAAAATGAAGAACCTAACGTTTTTAAGTTTACAAATTAGAAAAAACAACAGCAAATACAAAATGAAAAATACAAATATTTGTATGGTCAATGAAAAAACAAAAAACTATGACAACATTTAAGGAATGACAACATATGCTATACAAATTGTACATAATGGATGTTTGTTTCTGTTAGTCACAAAACGAGTACTTGTCGGGAAACGAATTTTACCAAAAAAACGAGTTCTGCCACAAAAAAGTGACATGTAGGCCTATAATAATAGGCAAGGGGTTGACCCTTGGGCCACTCCCGCCTTACTTCGATTTGATTTTTTCGTGGTTTTAGACAAAAAATAGTTTTACATTACACACGTATTGGTTTCGATGTATAATTTCATTTTTCATGTTAACCTAACATAATCAATTTTTGGTGTCACAGCCACGACCCGGTGATAAATTACTACTACAGTCATTTTCCATTAAAAATTACAAACGAAATCAATTGCAATCACCAACCAACTATTTTGCAAAATATAAACTTAAAATTTTTATAATTCTTTTACTACATAAAATTATGTGCGATATTCACTACATATCGAAGCCCAAAAATCGCATTATCGAAATAACTGCGGGTACGCATGAAGGCAGTACCAAATAATTTTATATATAATCTGAGAACATGGAAGTCATGTATGGTTCTCCATATCGATTTTTTTCTAAGACAAGAGTTTGTACATCTCAGACACTTCAAGTACAATGAATCATGTTTCGGTCAGAAAACGTGCAGTCAATCATACCAAAAAACTTTTCCACATAGTAAAATGTCACTCTGTCCGATTTGACAATTATTTTAGTACTATAAATAATTTAAAATTTGTTTCAAACTTTGTTTATTGTAATTTAAAATTTCCACTACTTTGAAAAGTTTGTTTGATGAGTTTCCATGTCTTGTAAATAAAGTTAATAGGTACGCATTCTTGTACTACAGATGTACTACGCATATGTACATATGTACTACATTCTTGTACGCATATGTACTACATATTACATTGTAATTTACTGTCCAACCTAAATATTGTTTTCCAGACTATTAATTAGTTAACAGGAGCTACTATGCATTAAAAAATATACTTATTCTAATCCAGGAATATATAAAAAAATGTCAAAAAGGAAATATACATCACTGTAATCAGACCTATAGTAACATTTGCAAGCGAGACATGGGTGCTGAAGTTTGAAGATATGAAAAACCTTAGTGATTTCAAGACGAAAATTCTGAGAAGAATTTATGGACTGTGTGGAACGGAGAGATGTGGAGGATAAGAAAGAATCGTGAGCTAAGAGACCTTCATAGAGAAACGGACATAGTTGCGGCAGTGAAGGCGCAAAGGCTGAGATGGTTGGGGCACGTGGTGAGAATGAGAAGTGAGATCGAGGCCCAAAAATTAGATTGGATAGGGAGCCGGAGAGAGTAAGGAGGAGAGAACGTCCGAGTAGGCGATGGTATGAAGGTGAGGAAGGGGATTCGAGGGAGATGCAAGTGGCAGGTTGGAGAAGTAAGGCTCTGGTCAGAGAAGAATGGAGGAGTATCATTCAGCAGACTATTAGTTACTGTAGTAAAGAAATTTATATTTACTTTAATCAATTAATCCTGTTTTCTATTCTGTTTAATTTATAATTATCTAACAGTTATGACGTTGAAGGCATATTAATTACTACAAAATGTAACGTAAATTTACGATTCAAATATTTTTCTGGTTTGTGTTTATTCGTTATGTTTGGTCGTGTGGTTAAAGTATCGTGATTCCACATGAACAGCCAAAGGTCACAAGTGTGTGTAACGAAACCTGCATGGACTACAACACGGCTGATCTATGTTACAGCTACAGCAATGTTATATTTTTCTACGAAATCCGAGAATGCATTTTATCGGATATTAAGATAAAATTATTTTGGCAGAGTAAATTTATGTGGTTTATTGGTTTTCAGTGAATACATTTTACTTCCACATTGTAAGCATTATAAGGAAATGAAAGTATGGTGATGGCGAAAAAATCATATTTGAGATAAAGGCTGATTCTGATTGTACTACCCTCAAAACATAAAGAAAAGTCATTTTTCGAAAAGTGTCTGTGTGTAAAATGGTTTCTATGGCAAATGATAACTGCCGTAAATTCAGACAGAAACAAATAATGTTTTGCATACCTGCCTGAGTTATAGAGGACTCAAAGTTTGTTGATTTTGGTGAAGATCGGTTAAGGGGAAGGGGTAGTTTACCAGCACCGTTTTACGTTTTAACAAGAGTAACGTATTTAAAAATTCATTTAAACTTTTTCAAACAATGATAATTGTTAAAAATAAAATAATTTTTTTGCCAGGCAATAAAATTATAATTTGTATATTTTAAGTTGAATCATGTAATAGTGAATATATACCGTTCCTGGCAGGCAAGCATATCTCAATTATGTAATGTTCAAGTTTTCAAAGTTTTATTATTGCGATTACCGCAATAAAAAGGCAGGCGACACACACACACACACACACACACACACACACACACACACACACACACACACACACACACACACACACACACACACACAATTCGCGTTACTTCTGGTCTCACTCATGTTTATTTTCTTACGTTTGCACTCTTTTTAAATGGAAAGTGACGAAACCCACACCAACACAACGCGTGCAAGCCGAAAAGTTGTCCAGCGTGGACAGCGATTTGCTCCCTGTGGATCGCTGGCCAGTGTAACTGCACTTGTTTACAGAGGAACGGTTCATAGACAGACTTTTCGTTTTTAGGGAGTGAACACTCTGCAAGATGCTCAGGGTCCATGAGAGACTTCGGAGCGCTCCTTCTTTTCCGATTGTTTGTTCTGTGAAACGTACACTGTAGATTCACAGCTTTACTCTGGGCAACGCTCAATAGGAAATGTTGAAAATGTTTGTCCACGGTGTACCCGAAACTTGAGCACTACTTAATGGAGATCAAACATTAACTTTTACAAGCCATTGATTTTATGCATATTTTTAAACAAATAAATTAATAAAACCAGTGTACTTATTTCTATTATGATATAAGAATTAGAAACTAATATGTGCATGTGTGTATGTACGAAAAATATATAAACATTTTTCTCCTCTGGAAAATTGTTTGTCCCTCTTGGAAAATATTTTCACCTTCCTGATGGCTTGTTATTTACTGGCCTGTGTGGAATATAACGTTATGACATGGATCAGAATGGTGGATGTTAAGCAGAAGACACAAACGTATTAAGGGAGAAATGTTTTGCTGAGCAATGTATAATTATACGGGGGAACAGAATCGTCGTTCAGGAAATCAGAATACAAATAGAAAGAAAGAAAGACTTGATTTTAAAAAAGAAAAATGACTAGTATAGTATTGACAGGAAAGACTTTGATAACATTATAGACGTCATTCACCCTCGGCCGGTAACTCGCAGCGAGAGTCCAATTTCATTACAGGAATCAGATCGCAGCTACCTTTAGCAGCTCTTCGTTCGACTTACAGACATTTTATCCAAAAGTACAGTTTCACGAAAGTTGAAGATAGTCTTCACCTACCTGACATGGAGGTACCATTTTAGTTATTACGTCATTTCTTCAGAACTCAAGCATCCACTTATTTGATGTTTTGCCACCATATCTAGCTCTGCTTCTTGTCAAATATGTATTATAAACACAAACGTAAAATTCTGCACCTGTCATGTCTTGTTTTCTATGGCGAACAATAACTGTCGCAAATTCAAACAAAATCAAATAATTTTTGCATATGTGTCTGCGTTGTAGAGGACTGAAGGTCTTTTGATTTTGGTGAAGGTTGGTTAAGGGGAAGGGGTATTTTATTTTAGAAATTATCGAACCGAATTCAAGTAAATTATTTTAAATATAAATCTTGGAACATGGAAGTCATGTATGGTTCTCCATACCGATTTTTTTTATTAAGATGTGTTTCTTGTAAATTATTTTTAATTCAGTGTGACGAGTGAGTTGATTATTCCTTACATACTAAAGTTTTATACAAGGCGAGACTAGAACTCGAGTTTACATTTTATTTTACACAGAGGACGTGGTTAGCTAACAATACGAACGCTGCGAGGAATAAAAACTTTAGTCCCATCAGACTTGTATAAAGTGTTCAACGTAAAGAAAGGAAAAGTTTGTTAGCCGCTTGGGATATTAAAGGCGGTCTGTCTTGGTTTAGTTGTAGTATAGTACCATCCGTTGTTAAAGCGCATAGACAGCTGCTGTGACACGCATAGGTGTAAATTAGGGACTACACAGCAAGAACAGTGAATAATGAGCGCTGTCTCGAGATGCTATTAGGTTGACAATTAAAACAATTGTTTCAACACAAAGATGCCGCATTTTTTATTTTTCGGTTTTATTTTGGCACTGAACAACAGTACTACGCTATATTAACACTAGTACTGCGACGAAACACAAGAAGGAGTATTATCTGGTAATACGATTATTACTGATTCAGTTTAGTATCATCAACGTCACATTTTCATTTGTATTTTTTTTCAGACAACCATTACACGTTTGTCTGATAAAGGTTTTTGTTATAAAGACAAATTTTTTAATCTAACAATCAGTCCTGAATATGTTTTTTGTAGCGTCGAATTAGTTAGTCTTTGGTTGTTTTCTTTGTTGTGGTAGTTGTCTTAGTTGTTACATTATCAAATACAACGACTTTATTTGTTGGAATATTCGGTATTTGGTTAGAATTTTTCTCCCGGCAATTTTGAGAAGTTACAAAAGTCTATATCGTCATGGTAATTATCTGGTTGCATTATTGTTTCAGATTTTATGGACTGCCATATTTGTAGGGCATTTGTGACAAAACCTTGTTCTCCGGCAGCATGAATTATTAGATACTAATATTGACCATTTACCAACTGACTTTGTAACCCCAATTTAGTTCTCGTACTGCCAACACATTGAGGCGGTATGGGCGTTATGGAGGTAAGTGTCGTCTGAATATAAATTTTTAATTTCCCTCATGCGCCGAATACTTCTTCAACGATTTTTCCTTCAGGAAACAATTTCAGGTTTTTCAAGTAATGTCTTTCTCTTTGACTAGCATTTTATCTAGCTAAAATGAATATGTTTAAGAGTTCTTCGTAGGAACTCTACACTGCAATTTAAAATACTCTCTCTTTTTTATTACGGCAATTTATCTTTTTTTAAAGTTGTTTCACCAAATAATAATAATGGATTTTTCTCCAAATAATATCACATGTAAAATCGTTAACGTCAATTTTCTTTTTACGCCGCCTTTTTTTTTTGTAAGTGTAGAAAACATTGTGAGTCTCAGACCAAAGGCTGTTTACTCTCAGCAGCAATATTTTTCAACAGTGTTCGTGACTGCCCCGTCGGGTCACTAGTAGCATCGACAATATTATATTTTAATTTTTATAACACTTTTTGGTCCTCCAAATGACTACATGCATAAAAAAACAATCTCTCGCGCTTGACTACGCAACGGTCTGTCAGAGAAGCAGCAAGATTTTGATGTAGACGCCATGACACAGACGAATATTTTTTTTAACACAAAGTGCGACACGAAGCTTTTTGTAACCGCCGACCGCTTCGGTTCACATACGGTGTTCGGGGAATGAATGACTCCCTTCACACAGTTGCCGTGTGTCACGTGACTTTCTCCTCCAAATGTCACCATTGTGATAAATTTTTGTCCTCGCAGGTCTTTTTCAACGTTGTCAAACCATAATTATTTTTCTAATAATTAGTTCTTGACTAAACTATTACAATACTGATGAGTAAACAGTTACAGTCTACATTATGCAAACGAATATTTCCATGAAGGCTGTGAACAAATCGAACTGGATAAAAGATAAAGTTACGCTGATGAGACATAACGAACATGCACAGCCTACGTGACGATTATCACGTAGTTGCTGGTTATCGAGCTGATGCAGTGCTCAAATTTTGTCTGCCAAGGCAAGCTAAAATTTTCAAATTATTGGCGCTGCCGGATTATTGACCAGTTAGTTATCCGGATTATTCTCATACTCACTATGCAAGAGATGACATTGGGTCACGAGTACAGCGTGTCTGCAGTTCTGATTTCCGCAAACTGATAATTGACAAGAGAATGATATAGTAGTGTTCGTTGTTAGTGATCTACAATATAATATATGATATTTTTTCTTTTACGCCAGAAAGCGAATAGATACACTAATAATGTCGTGCATGCTATTAATTTTGTCATGACTTCCAAACAACACTGTAAACAAACACCGACTGTTGCATAGTTAATAGTTACGATCGTTTGTTAATAGTTATGCTAACTCCATTTGTCGAAATCCCATCTTGTGTGCCTTATGTAAACTATAAAGTAGTTTGAGAAAAATTTCGGAAATTGTAAAAAAAAAATAACTTTTATCCTGACTTTTATCCTAGTAGGCGCAGAAAACTTCACTAAATGCAGTTAGAACGGGTTATGTTAAACTTTTACATTTATTTAGTATTCCGTAAACGTCACCAAGAAAAGGATCAATAAACTTGTTTGTTCTAGTTAAAAGGCGCAAAATATATATTCATCATAATAAATTCAATAACTTTGTCTTCTTTCAGGTAAATGTGTGTTTGATGTATGTTATTAGGAAAGATTTTGGTTAAAAAAAATAGCAGTGAATGTAGTTAAAAAAACTGTAAACATGTTTGATGTCACCTGAAAACAAAGGATTCCATTTTACTGGCGCATAGACCGTATGGATCCTGATAGATAAACGAAAATAAAATAAAATTTTTAATAAAAGCGCCAAGATAACAAGAGACTAGCAGAACTAAATATAAAGGAAGAAGATATTAAAGACACGTACAATTTTTAGAAAAGTCTTCAGGTTTTAAGGAAGAAGAGATAAATCAAACAAAAAATTAGCTGTTTTTGTTTGTGAAAACTAAATGAAAGAATATATTGAAACGGGGATGGATAATGGAACGTTATTTTACGAGGTCAGGTGTTGGTAGTGACCCAGAAGCCTGTGATGGTTTTAACATTGAAAATGTTTATAAGGACGTGTTGCACATTTGCGGCCGATCGTTGGTGCGTGATCGAAAATGGGAACCGGTGAGTTTCCATAGAAACTACTTCTTTGTTGTCAATAACGTAGTACACATATAAAACTTATAAGAAATTGTATATGGACAAGATTAATAAAGCAGGACCTCGTAAAGTATTGTCGCGATTTACAATCGAAGAAGATCAGACGTCTTCGGAAGAGGAATGTGATGAACAGCCTGAGAAAAAGCGCAAAATCAACACGGATGATTGATGAATGCGTGCGCGCTTATGAATGCGACTACATTTAACTTATAATCTGTACATTGGTAAATGAAGAAAAATAAATATATATATTTCTTAGATTTATTGAAACATTTTCAATGCCCTTCTCTGTACATTGCATTTGTGCAATGCCTGTAAATTTTTCTACATTTGGTGTCAGTTTAAGTTTTTCAAATTAAATGTCGTTTCTAACAAATTAAAACCACTGGTTGTACATATTAGGCGAATACCATTATATTCAGTAATTGCAAATTTGTCTCTATTTATGTGTTTATGCAAAAGACAAGTATATCTTCACAAAATGTACGTAACGCAATCTTCGCGTTGTTGCACTCGTTACTTTAGGACATTCTCACAAATAGGCCTACATTTCTGTGGAAACAGCGGCACGCACCACAGTTGTGTGCAGACTAGCACATACACGCGAGTAGAACAAAGTAGTTCACAACGCCTCAAGTAACCGTTACGAAAGAAAGGCTAGTTGTTTTCAAGTTCTCGGGGCATCAAAAGTTTTTTTATTATATTGTCTGATTTGTTCGAACAAGTGTAAAGTTGTTAGATCAGACGCGAGCTAGCAGTCACTAGAGTAGAGAATTTTTCTTTGTTTCACTTCTAAACTTGGTAGGTGCGCACAGTACAAATTCTATGAAGTCGATAAGATAGTATGAAACTAACGGATCATCAATAGAACTTACGGATTTCAAAATTGACTATTAGTATAATCCGATGACAAAATTGTGACATCGATTTGATTTATAACTTCAAAATTTACGTAGAAAATGAGATCAAAAGGCGTAGGTAGTGTCGGGGTCGCTAGCGCTGAGATTTTTGGCGGAAAACGTCTTGTTGCCATGGCGGTGTTGCGGGGACGGGGTGTTTGTAGGTTTGATAAATAAACGGTAGTCGCGAAGATATTAGACGTTCGCTTAGTGGATCTAACGGCGGCAAATGCGTTGGCTTCGGTGGATACGTGAAGACGTTACTCTGACCCTATGTTGGTACCTTTCCTTGTTTTACAGATGTTCAGCCGTTTGAGTGCAACATAAATTATTGAACGTCTCCATATGTGAATTCTTGTTGTAAGAATTGCAACGCAGTTGCATTTGGTCTTTTAAGTAATTTGGAAGCCATATACGCTCACAAACTCCACAAGCAAAACCCAACTTGATGCTGTAGAATGACTTTTCAAAGTCCTCCGTCGCCAGACGCCAATGAGTTATAAACGTTAAATCTCGATTCTCAAACGTCTCATCTGCTTCTATTTTGTAGCATTGCATCAGTTCTACCTCACTGTCGTCATTCGTTGATTGTGAACTGGCGTAAGGCGTTGCTCGAGCTTGCCTCGACTTTTCGACGCTGCCTCATCCTCGCATTCATTCTGCTGGTGTCTAAATGGCCTTTTTGGATTCTCATTCATTCCTCTTTTAATTTGTAAGCGTTTACGATAGGCATTCACCTTTGTGAAGATATTTTGACATTTTTTAATTTTAAGGAAAATTTGTCCAAGTTTAACATTTTGTAATTGTATTATTTATTAAGTTCATTCACTATTAGAAATTTATTTAAAGTAGGCCAACTCGTGGAGCGTAATCTTTCTGCGTTTGATAATGGATATACAAACAAATGATACGCAATGTACAGATTTATTAATCGATATCAGTTTTATTAATTTATGGTACTTAATTACATGAAATGTAAAATTAGGGATTTCAATGTGTACACAGTGATCACATATTCATTACAAAATATTATAACAAAATTCATGATTACGTGTGAACATAAAATTAGGATCAAGAGTTGTAGGTTTCCAATTTTAACTATAATAGTCTTACTGTTATCGTCGTTTCAAATAGTAGAGTATGCTGAGCAGTGTTAACAAACGAATTCCTTTGACTTATTTGAAATTATTCAGAAAGAGTTAAAACATATAACAAAAATGAACATATGGCAAAATAAATGAAAACATAACGAATGAGGTAAAACAGGAAATCTGAAAAATTTGATAGATTGATAAACAGATTAGTGATATAGACATGTAGGCAGATAGACAGGAAAACACAGCAGCGACAATGGGAGAGACAGTAAGTAGACATGAAGGATGTAATCGTAACGACATAAGCGTGTTGAATAGTGGTGGTTTAATTAATATACCGTTCACTTGAATATATACAAATGGTGGACTCGAATGAAGATATTAATAACATAACATTCTGTACATTAAACTTCAGTTAAGTTTGAAGTATGTATATCTGTATATATGTATATATGTATATATATATATATATATATGTATGTATATATAGTACCTCATTGCTCAGACGTGACCTCGTTACTACTGGAAAGTTACTAGCAAAGATGTTTCTCTCGCCAAGTAATTCATTACCGTGTACTGTAAACTGTTGCATACAGAATCATTCTCATTACCATATACACAATAAAAAACTCTAGTAAAAACACAAGTTCTTATTAAAGTAGCACGATGCTATTGTTATAAACATATTGGTTGATATTTCATCAGTTCTAATGGCTATAAAAAGTGCGATAAGTTTTATTTAACCAACTGATGCTTCGAATTCTCTTTCGTGAATAATGTTCTGACCTTTTTGTTGAAACCTGTTGTTGAATTATTATTACATATTATTTGGTGTTCTGCCCTAGGGGAGGTCTTTAAATGGTAAAAGCTCTCCAAGCTGTCCTATCGCATGCCGGTCTTTTCGTTTCTTCGTAACACACTCTGATTTTAATGCTATCTATCAACTTAATTCTTCTACGGCCTCTCTTTTTTCTCCTTTTATGACACCCTCCATAGCAGTTGTAAGCAAGCAGTCTCTTCTTAAACAATGACCTAACCGATTCCTTTACCTATTTTCTATTACTTTCAGGATTTTTCTCTCATACCCCTATTTTTCTTAAAACTTCATTATTCCTTACTTTATCAACCGACCTTACTTTTCCCATTGCTCGTCAAACCCACATCTCAAATGCTTCTAATTCTCATTCCTCAGTGTCCATGTCTCTGCACCATATAAAACTCCACACATAACATTTGGCCGACCTTTTTCGTAAATTCGTATTAACTTTGCCACACAGCAGTCTTTTCTTCCCATTAAATGCCTCTTTACCTATAATGGGAATAACTTATTGTTGAATAACGCTATGTAATATAAATACTTGCTTATGTTCACTGCAAAATAGTGTCACTAAAGTGCAAAAATCATCAACGTTATCAAAATTCAATTATAATTGAATAATCATTCAGACCCGTATTACGATAACAAATGTCTGACTTTATGATTATTATGATAACAAGATGATGTCTACATAGATGTGTCGTAGGACACACGTCAGAAGTGAGAAGTTCAGTGTCGAGTGGCGAGTGAATTGAACCAAGTGTAAAACGTTGTTGGTATGTATTTGGAGTAAGAGAGTTTCTTCTATAAAGATTTAAGATTCAAATAAGAACGAACTGATAATTAAATGAAACGAGGGCATAGTAGTGTATATATGTATATTTTACTTTAACAAATTGGTATGCACAGTCAACATAAATAGAATTATATTACACTTCGTATTATTTTCAGTGACTCACGTAATATTTAGTTGAAAAGTAGAATGTGCTAGCCTATGCGCAGTATAATAATTCAACTCTTCACAACAAAAATTAAATAGATTATTTGTTTTAATTAAGTTGATTGTGTAATCACCAAATATTCAACCCACTCAACAATAAAGTGTAATGTGACATAAGTAGCAGTATAAATATACACATTACAAAATGTAAACTAGACTTTATTTAACGTACCGTTATTTCTGTATTTATAAGTTACCATTAACACAGACACAAACACACATACTGCAGAAGACATACAAACTCACAAGAACTCGCACACCTCAAGGTCATCCGCAAACAGCAACAGGCAGCACCAAGTCCCACCCTTATATATAGTTCATCGAAAGACTCTCCACCCCTCCTCCCCTAATACTAACGCCTAAAAAACAGTAACACAAGCTAACCAGCCCGAAGCCTACCATAACCAACGCCTAAACGATGGCACGAAGCCAGATATTAAACATTTTACTACTAACTTAACAAATACAGTTACTATTGCGGTTAACTTCCCTAAATCTAAGTCCGAACGTATGTTAGGATTTTTGATATTTTAGTTTCGTTTTTTTTGTCTGAAGACGCTTACCGAATTGTTTTGTAGTCGAAACGTCTTTTTTAATAAGTGACTTTTAATAAAATGATGGAAAAAGTCCGTCATACTAGCAGGCCTAACCCATTACTGATATCGTGGATTTTAAAATGTCATGTTCAGATTTTCCGTTTCTATATTACAACAGCCTGTTGACAAAATTATTCTGAGAGATAGCAGACTAGCAGTAAATAGCTGTAACATAATGATTTCATTTATTTCTGTGTGAAAGGTAAAACACTACGGACGTTCACAGTCGTCAATTAATCAATTTAAGAAGAACGTTGATCTCTATAGCGACTGGAATAAAGAATGTTAGCAACCATTCTAGTTCACCGCCATCAGCTGTGACGAACGGATTGAAAAAGGTTAACTTCCAACAGGTTAGTGAAACCTTTCTCCGATAATCCCATTGTGTTTTCTTTCGTCTGTCGCTAAACCGACAATCGACCGGAGAGTAAATTTGTTTTTATTTCATTATTTCTACGTCCCATTTGCGGATTTGAAAAGTTTATCGTTGTTGTCGTTTACGTACCCTTATACAGATTTTGTGTGACTGCGCGCGTACTGGAGCACGAGTGTAGGTGTCTGTATTTCTGTAAAAATCTATCGATATTATGTACTCTTTACATGTACGTTGGATACAATATAATAGACTCGCTCTCAAATACTGGTAGCATTTGTCTTGGTTTCTTGCAATTTTGCCGTCCACAGTTAGATCTGACAAGTCACTTGTGCTGAAACAAAATTCCCTATGTATTTCTCCCACCTCCTCTGTCCTCTCTATTTTTTCTATTTTTCCCTAATTGTTTTTGTTGTAAGCGCGTTTATTTAACCTAGCTTTTCATAACTACGCCTTCAGATCACTTTTTCCGCATTTAATTCTCGTTTCCATTCACGACGGTTCCTCTTTTCTTTATCACTTCCGTTTACATCTCGCCACTTGTACTACTGTTTTAGCAAGCCGGTGGAGTTTACTTTGTATATCTTACTATTTAATAGTATTAAAAAGTGTATGCTTGTCGGTAACGTTTTTACGTAACTATTATACACGACTAATTTTCAAAACAGGGAAAGTGAATTTTTTGAATGGTTTCTATGATTAGAATAAAGGTTTTAGGAAAAGTAAAAGCATCCTTATTTCAAGGTAGTGAGATAGAGTTGGAGAGGAAAAGGAATTACATTGTTTAGTTAATGAGTAGTACTACTGAATTGAATGACGTATAAATAAAATCTTGCTTTTGCCTCACATTAAATTCATGCAGAAGATTCTTTTGATTCTGCTTGCAGCAGGAGACTGTTTTGATTCTACTTAGAGTTCGTAGTAAATTTAATGTTACTCTCGTATTAAACACCATAAACTGAAATGCTCATTTTTACCTTAATTACGTAATAGCTGTTGGCAAAGTGTATGAACGCGACTTGTTGTTAAACGTGGTTTTAAATGATATAATCTCGTATATGGCAAAGAAAATGGTTATATGTACTTCTATGTGTTCATTTGACCTAACTTGGTCTCAGCAAAAAGACAGTATGTTGAAACAGTCCATATTAACAATGAGTCAATGAAATTCATAACAAACAAAAAATTAATGTATCTTTCTAGTCAAGATCAAAAATACCTAAATGCGTGTGTACAAATTGCTTCAAAGTAACCGTAATTTTTAAATTATTCGCTATATTGCTCTCTACCTTTTATAAGTCTTGATTTCAAATTTTGGTTATTCCCGTAATTTGTATAATTGATATCCAGTATTTCCTTATAAACGAATAATATAATAATTTAATATAGTGTCACAATAAGGCGAACCCAAAACGCGCCTGAGTTGTTCTGCTTCTACAAACCAAAGTAATAAATGGACTACACTTAGGAAAACGTGTTTTGGGTTCGCCATGCAGCTATGCATATGCAACTATAGTACGTTCGATGCAACTACGGATATATACTTTTAGTAATAAATGGTCTATTTATTTCTATAGTTCGATATTGATTTTATTCATCGCTTTGAAACCATTTAAATCTTGTCTAGCCAAATTTCTGTTAATACAGAAATTATTATTTTAATAAGAACAATTAATTGTACAGCAGCAGTCTAGAGTTGTCACCAGAGTCAAAGCTACTTACGTACTTATTTTTCTGAAAGGTTTTGCAAAATTTAGTCAGGTAGCAAACCAAAGTGTCGGTATGTTTTTACTAAATTCATTATTATAGTGCAAATTTTTATCTTTGCCATCATAGTGACCTCATATTGCTCTTTGTTGTATTACTGTGGACACATCGGAAAATGTAGGAGGCCTAACAGATATATATGTGGGAAATGTGAACGACACGGAGCGTTTTGCAATATCTGAAGTCAGCAAAGGATGCGATGGACCCAATCTCTGTAGGATTCCGTATTTCTCAGGATGCATATACGTCGACTCGACGCGCAAGAAAGAATGAATTTCGTTCAACATAAACTGCCTGTCGATTAGAGAGTGGGGTCGCGGAGCAACTTCTGGTTAATGACAGTCGTGTGTTAAAGTCTGAGGATACTAAGCTTTTGTCTTACGTGTTACATTATTTGCTAAGCTGTACCGAGAGGTGATATAAGCACAGTCAGTAGGAAGGACGAGAGTTTGAGACTGAAAACGGCTTGGTATAGTGCGCTGGAGAGATCTCAGATTGCGAGGACTGTTACAACAGTAACTCCGCTGAGGACACAAGCAGTCCACGGTAATAGTGTAGCTTATGGCAAGTTAAGGCCAGCTACAGTGAGATAAGATTCTACTGAATTACATAAGATAAAGTTACATACTTTTTTAAACTATTCACAATCAATGGAAATTTTGTTTATAAATAATAGGTTTAATTATAAAACAATAATAAGAAATTCTATACACTAATTACATAATAAAACGCGGCCACTTTTTTGAAAGACTGAAAAATGTATAGGCTATTTCGTTTCTTTTTGTACACTTTTACAACTGTTATGCAAATATAAAATTCCTTTTAAATGTACTGGGTTATTTGTTTGACTGCAAACGTAACATTTGATTGGTTGTAAAATTACATACAAATGCATAGTCAGCACTTAAACGAGACTGTCAGCAATGTTTGTAATTGTCGCAGAGAAAGCCAACGGTGCAGTTGAGTTCAGGTTCGTTAACTCTGACGTTTCATTGCATTTGACGGTTCGTTGACTCTGATACAAATGAATTCTGTTGTACGGAAAAAATAATGGAATTTTTTTTTTAAACGTATTAGTACTAAAAAATATATCTCAAAGTAACAATGTTCGTTAGGTCCGTACATACTCGCGGAAACGTAGCGGATATTTCGAGCTCTTGCAATGGTAGTAATACGTAGTAGCCTAATACTTCTTAACACATGTAATACCTCCTGACTACAACCATTATTTTCCAATATGTTCTTTCCTATATTTTTTCCTCTTTTCTTCCCACTTAATTTTAAGCCTTTAAAGGCTATCCTATAACTTCGTGTGCGGTGTTCTCCTTGCACTACTTCCTATCTGGCCTCTAATTTCCAATAATTTTTTAAGTATAATTCGTATTTTTTAACACCTATTCACAAATAAATAAGTTCTATTTGAGATTTTATTTTGTGAGAAGCGTAAATACGAAAAACATTACAAAATAAATTTGTTCAATGTAAAAAGTGAACAGTAAGTAGTGAAAATTTTAAACAGAAATAACACTGTTGAACACCACTACAGAAAAATTATTCCGATTAGCGCTTTCAAACTTCACAGCTCATCATCAGGTCGGAAATATCTCATCATCGGATATTTCCGATTTGATGATAAGCTGTGAAGCTAGAAAGCGCTAATCGGAATAATTTTTCTGTAGTTGTGTGAAACAATGTTATTTCCGTTTGTGATTATAACTACTAATTAGCAACTTTGTTAATTAAAATTCCGAATATTTTAAAGTAAAAGTGAAAAGTAAAAAGTATCCTACAAAGTATCGCCCTTGGAGTACGCCGTCTTAATTTAAGTTGTAAATTGTTTGTTGTTTGTAAAGTAAAAGTGAGTATTGTTACGACGGTCTACTTGATCGTCGTAGGTACAGTGGAAAACAAAATACAAGACACCAATTAAGTCACTAATCACCAGCTTTAATTTTCACAGTTAAACAGTTTGTAATTAACACCACGTCTCTTACACAAATCAAATAAAAATTGTTCACACGCAATAAAATGTCAACTAATATAAAACACAATTTTATTACAATTATACCGCCCGATTATAAAACACACACGTCACTAATAACCACATGAACGCACAGAGTAATATCGCCCGATAATAACTGAAAACTAAGTCCGCTGACGCTTAGTATTTATAATCCGCTCACAGACCAGAACATTCCATAACTGCGTAATCGGTACACTATGACGTAATTAATAGTTGTTATTAATGGTAATGGTAATTAATAATTAATTGCAAGCAATGGTACTTTTTACACATTTTGTTGCGTACAATAGTTTAAAAGAATGTTTTGCAAGTAGTTTACACCTGTGGCATACGTAGCAATGTGTGTATTCTATGTTTTGTTCCGTAAATTTGTTTAAAAAAATTCTTGTTTTTTTGTGACCTGTAGTTGCAAGTCTCGTGGGTCTTGGAGGATAGGTGGTAACAGTAAACTACTACGCAATTTTTATAGACACTAATATAATTTGTACCATTAAAAACTGTCAATAAGTTGTTAAAGTGTTTTTCAAATTTTTTTGTTCAAGTACAATTCTTTTATGTTTAGAGCTTCAGAATTTAATAGTATATTCATAAACATTTTAAAAAGAAACGCTGCTTTACACACATTTCTAACTTTTATGTACACCTGGCCTTTTTTATTTTCCTTTGCTACCTGACCGCTAGGAACACTTTAGTCACTGGCGATGTAAAAATATGTTGCAAGGTTCATGACTATATATTTTGTTAGACTGTAGTGTCACCTTTATAATTTAGCTCTGCGTTACAAGTATGCTATAGTGTGTCGCTTTTGCACTATAGGCTATAAGTTTGAGCGCCAAATGTATCATATACGTTTGAATCTTTGTGTACCTTTGACTATACATGTTTCTGTGGGAATAGGTGGTGAGATTGGAAAACGCAGTATACATAATGTTGTCCTCTGATATGTTCAGTTACTCATAACAAAAATAGACATTTATCATTTACATTTTAATACACCTATAATTATATTGTTTCATTCTTACTTTCTAGAGGTAAGTAGAAAACAGAAAGTTGTAACAACTGACAAAAGAGTAATCTTTGTAACTCTTGGCATTTATAAAACAATAGATTATACAATTGGAAAATAACGGAAAGAGAGAATACGCTCTAAACAAAGATTTATTTTTACACGAAACATGTTTTCTTCTGCGTCGTTGAGCCGATACAATGAACAATCAGATTTATCCGTTTTCAAAAGCAGCAAGTGAGAAAGTTTCATTTTTCACCTGCTAAAGGGCAGAAAAATGAACTTTATGTAATTCATTTTTAACACAACATTTAGCTTACTGGTTATCTACTGACGTGGTTATTAACATGTTATCTACAAATGATACCTGTCTCGTTTTATTAAGAAAGACGAGGTGAGTCCGTTAAACAATGAAAGAAAAGTGTTCAGATCACCTTGTTTTATAACACTAGTTAACAAAGTCTAAGCTACTTTAAAATAACAAGTTGTAAGAATTTTTTAACAAACCATCAAATTTTGTAAGTTAAAAATTACAGTACGTATTACTTAAATTTGTTAAAGAAGGTAATAATTTCCTTTAAATGCTCTACTTCCTGCTCATTGATATATTAAACATGTTCACGTACGTGATCTTGCTCTCAATACATAGCCTACTGGTAAAGTTATAGTTTTGATAACGTCTTTAGCTTTACTTACTAGTGTCTTGTCTTCTTTAATCAGGAAGTGTTGTTAATCTCTGATATTTGTATAGATTTAATTTCTGACGGCTTCAGTAATTATGTCCTGTACTCTTTGTTTCCTCTGTAGTTTATTCTTTACATGCTTTTTAATTTAGCTATATAATCATACAATCTAACGTGTGCTTCAAGTTGTGCAGTAAACGTAAGTTTTTTGTCTCCTTATTTACCCGGTTTTCTCTAAGTTTTAAGTTTTCTTTAAGTTTGACGTTTCCATTTTTCCTTATCAGTTCATTTAATTATACACACGTTTCATATTCAAAGTGATGTTAATACAGTGGCGTAACTCAGTGGTAGCTGGAAAAGGTAGCTGACTTAGTGATCTTATGGTTTACCCATTTATGTGCAGTTGTTTCGTAGGAAACGTAATGTAGCTTATAGAATATTAAACTATGACGTGCAGCAAAATCTTTTTATAGTAGGTGCTCTAGTATCAAGCGGAATTATTTTATGGGCGCACGTTTAGGTTTTTATTAGACCTTTAATATCACAGATATGGTAACGAGAATTTTATGCAGCAGTTTATAGTACGTTTTCTTAAGAAAATTTGGTAGGAACAGCTTTGTTTGCAACTACTTTAGTTACTGCAAAAGCATGTGTAGTAAGATGAGCTTATGTTACTGTACATACCGATCGTCTTCATAAAATCAGCCTGGTATTAAGGCTACGGGCGCTCTGAGCGCCAACGCTAAAATCGTGCTCTGAGCGCCGATACTGATTAGCCCGTGTTCTGTGCACCGAGCTTATCTGTAATTAGACGCGGTAACACGTGGTTGCATATATGTCTGTCCGTTCTTCTTCAACTCCGTAGTCAACATTAGTGGTCCTATGTACAATCATTGGTAAAAAGAATTATTATACCACTAGTAAACTCCCGGAGCGGCAGAACTATCTAACTGTTTTGAACGAAATACGTTTATTATTAAGTTAGTTAAATTTCAATATTAGAAAGTTTCTTATATTATCAGAAAAATTATGAAAACACAACTACGCTATTATTTTATTAGTAACATAACAATTTAAAGCAGACAATTATAAGATAAATAATAAAATTTCCGAACTTCTTTATTAGATTTTTAGTTAAACTTTTAACCACAATACCTCAATGATAAATAATTTAGTCATATATATTCAGTTTATGTATGTTTATATAGATATCTATAGGTCTACCTCTAACGTTATTCACAGATAACAAACTAACTGACAACACACGTAACTGATAACAAAATATGAGGTTTTTGAGACTTAGTTCACAAATCGTTTTGAAATCGATTCAAAACGAGTGTTGAGACATGCTAATTCTGTCAAATTACTACAAATTGAAAGTACAGACTACAGATACAGATTTTGTATTTTAACTAAAATTCCTCATAACTTTTACCCCAAATAAACTTTTATAATTTTTTAAATTTTGAGTTCTATTTTCGGCCCTTGGTGCTTCTAAAATTAGTTTTTTGTTTTCATGTACCCTTGACACGGTCAGAATGTAATATACTCATTTGATCCCGGTACTGATATATTCCTTGTGAAAAAGTAGACTCCATCTAGATCAAAATTCACGTCTTTAATACTACTGTGTCACAACGATTGTCAAACCACAACTAAGGAAAGGTGCGAATAACAAGTTGATCTACGAATCGTATGGTCAGCGGATTTAAGGTATGCGGGTAGATAACCATACAAGTGAGTTTTGCCTTCCTTATCAATCCGCTTACATTGCACATCCTGTGTTTACGCGTATATAAAGCTCAGTGGAGGTGGGCCGATATACCTGTAACAGGTATTTTGGAACGATAATTTTTGTGGGACGGATATAACAGTGATTGAAAAGTTGAAATACCTGTTCCTATTCAACGATAACTGAGAATTCGAAATACCCGTCCCGATTAATCGTCGCCTCGCGGTTCCGAGACCCGGGAGCCCCCTACTCAACTAACAAATAAACGAGTACACGAGTACAAAGTCAGTTTTTGGTGCTGAGTACACTTCATTCTGCGCATGTGCCGATTGCCAAACAAGTACTTACGAAACGAAGCAATACAGCGAGGTTCAGAATATCTCTGTGCGAAAGAGACGAAGCTGTTTTTAATAAATGAAAACAATTCACGCTGATGTTACATTTATTCTCCTGTGCAGATATATAATACATATTATAATAACAAATTATACATTATACTAGTCACCAACTTGGTAAATTTTGAAAAAGCGAATTATATTGTGTTATAATCTACAGAGTGGCTGATAGGCCATATAGTACTTTTTGTTAATGTGATTCGCAGATGATTTTTGTTTGTAAAATTGTTTTTATTCACACTTACTCTTGTTGTTTACTGTTATGTTTTTATTATATGTTCCTGATGTCTTTGACATTATTTGTTGTGCTATTATGTGCACTCTAAATTTCATTGCCTGAGTTTCGCAACTGATTTGTCTCTCCAAAATGGAATCAATAATTTAATATTAAACCTATGTCAGTTTGTTTACTTACTCTTAGTGAAAACTTAAATTAGTTATCCCAAAGGGGCGAAAGGCGTATAAATTCTCTTCTTTCTTATTTTTCTTTTAAACAGTAACAGTTTAATAAAGTCATAGGGTAAAGTAACAGTGTTAATACTTTTAGTTTCAATATATTTTTTATAACAAATTATATAATACAGGTGTATGTAGGCCTATAATAGGTTTATAATAACAGGTATTTGTACGTGTTATTCTTTTGGAACGGTTTCGTTCGTACCTGTTATTTTCAAATACTAGTTTAGCACACCTCTAAAGCTCAGCTCTCTGTCTCATAATTGTATTTTCAATTTCTTAATTAAAGTTGTATTTAATCACTTTTTTTTATTGTCTCCTCAGATTTGTTCGTCCCAACCAAATGAGAAATCCTGAAATAATAAGTAGGATTATTCGCTAATGATCGATGTCCAAAGGCACCAATACATGCATAATAAAAATTTTCAAAATGAAAGTTGCAGGCTTCTGAAAAATGTGTAAGGCAATATTCACCCTTTACCGTTAAACAGCAGTAGACCTGAAATACTCAACTTCGGCGGATGTAAGTTATTTTATTTCTCATTGACAGGTACAAACACAAAACACACACACGCAGATCTGTGTAGTTAAGTGTGATTTATAATTATTAAATAATAAAAAAATACTAAATAAAAATAATAATAAAATTCTTAATTTTTAGTGGTAACCGTCGGTCAATAAATATTAACGATGGAAAGTGAGGATCGGTCAATAAATATTACACAAATTTTACATTGTTTGTATCGACGTTTCGACAATATTTATTGTCATCATTAGAACCTGTGTACGGACAATAGAGAAAAATCAAACATAACATAACTATCAACCAGAACACCCTACTGCCTTCTAAACATATGTTCTTTTAATTACCTTTACAGGTCAAAAGGACGCTGTACAAATGTCTTCTGGTTTGTGTTTATAAATAGAGTGTGTATTGTGGGCACCTTACAGTTGTAGACAGTCATAATATTGTCTAGTATCAGTTAGTTTCAAAGTAGGTATGAGTAATTAATAATGACACATATTCGATTAGTTTTAAACTCGTTGCAGTTGTCAATCCGCGTCTTTCATATTTTACACAGAGAGTTTATACCTGTGTGTGTGTGTGTGTGTGTGTGTGGGGGGGGGGGCTAAGACAGTTTTGTTTTACATCGGCAAAATAATAACACTTCTTACACATTATTTTACTTAAATAGACAGACATAATTACAATATTCCAAAACCTGATTAATATAGTATTACAATTTTAATTATTGATAATATAATAATACCTTAATTACATTTGTAAATAATTATAGATCCAGTAATCATTGAATGTTTATTGGAATTGGTGCAAATAGCAATACATGTCTAAAAATATGTTATATCTGAATGCAGATTGTAAGATGTTCAATAACGTATATTATTACTACTAGCACTGAACACACTTATCCATAAATTAGAGAATTATGTACAAAATAACAGAACTACTAATATTACAAACACAAAATTTTGGTAAACAAATCAATCATGTGACAATGGTTATTACTTATTATTTATATTGTTGTAAAATAATATTTACCGAGTACATCGTCTATACAGAGTAATATAGTCTACTGTTAAATTATGCAGACGTCACATTCACACTCTTCCCCCCTCTCTCTCTCCCACTATCAAAAACACATAAAGATTCCCCCCCTCCAACACACTCAACTCACAATTACGCATATTCCACATATCGTAGGTACAGATAATGTTCATGTAGAGTTCTTTACGTTTTAGCAGCCAGGTGGGCCTATACGAATACATCTGCTTCACGCATCTACACATACTAAAACCGACTCTATACTCGTATACACATGAGTTTGTGTGTGTGTGTGTGTGCGCGCGCGCCAGTCAAAGAGAAATAAAATAACTTATATCCGCGGAAGTCTTAAAAGTAGTTGAATACTTAAGGTCTACTGCTGTTTAAAGGGAACTGATAAATATTATTATCTTATTCCTTTACTTTTTTCAGAAGTCTGCAAATTTCACTTTGAAATTTTTTATTATGCCTGTAATAGTGCCTCTGCACATGCATCTTTGGCGAATAATCCTCTTTATTATCTCAGAATTTCTCATTTGGTTGGGACGAAAACATTTGAGAAGAAATAAAAGAATTTGGTTAAACATAACACTAAATAATAAAGGAGAATACGATTATGAGACGGAGACCTGAGCTGTATATGTGCGTAAACACGGGATGTACAATGGAAGCGGGTTGATAAGAGCGCAAAACTTGCTAGTATGGTCGTCTATTACGGCTTAGATAGCCGCGTACCTTAAATTTGCTGACCATATGATTCGTAAATGAGCTTGTTACTTGCACCTTTCCTTAGTTGTAGTTTGACAATCGTTGTGACACTGTAGTATGACTAAATTATTTGTCATTTAGGTATTATGGTTGCAAATTTAACAAAAACTAACGCAGTAGTCCAAAACGTTTAGTATTTACAGTATTTTTTGATTGTCTGCTCTGCAGTTTTGTTACTAATAAAATGGTAGAATAGTTGGGTTTTCGTAATTTTTCTGATAATATGAATAATTGTCCAATATTGGAATTAACTAACTTAATAATAAATGTATTTTGTTCTGGGACCTTACTAGTGCTGTGATAATGGTTTTAGTAATGACTTGTACAAATTTTCGTTGGACCACTAGTGTTGACTACGAAGTTGCCGAACAGCGGATATACAGATATGCAGCCAGGTGTCTAATGACGCATAGATAAGGTCGGCGTACAGAACACGGGTTTATCTGTATCGACGCTCAGAGCACGATTTCATCGTTGGCGCTCAGAGCACGCTACGGGTATTAATATACAGTTGATCAATTCTTGTCTACATATTAAATACAATAATAAAGACTATTGCCTGGAAGTCGATAGATTTAAATTTGTTAAATTTTTAAATTTGTTCAACAATTTTGCACTGTTATTGCCCTGTGTACAATTCTAACTAATCGTACACTTATATCGTCAGCGGACATTGCGTTCTGCAGTCTGTTACGTAGTGGTAAGCATCAAGTAAGCAAGTAAGCGCGGTGTTCCAGAAAATATAGTAAGTGTTTGTATTGTAGAAAGTTCCAATTCACTTCGATTCCAGAGATAAAATTTTTTGGAAAATCTAGAAGTCCTATGTCGACATTCCGCACAACTGACTTTGGCTACGTAAGTAAAAATTCACATATTTAAAAAAAAAAAGATTTTAATATTTTTGAGACTTAGTAGCAGAGATAATAACAGGAGTACAAGAAGCACGCTACGGTACAGTACTAGCACGGTAGCACTGTAGCACGATAGCACGGTAGCACGGTAGCACGGTGGCACGGTAGCGCGGTGGCACAGTGGCACGGTAGCACTGTAGCACGATAGCACGGTAGCACGGTGGCACGGTAGCACGGTGGAACGGTAGCGCGGTGACACGGTGGCACGGTAGCACTGTAGCACGATAGCACGGTAGCACGGTAGCGCGGTGGCACGGTACCAATTTATTTCTGTGAAATGAAAAACTGCCATATTAGTGGAAAAACAATTTAATCTACTTTTTTAAAACTTATTATACACTCTACACATTAAATTTTGCATTAGGTTTTCTTTGTAACTATTTTTTGTTTATTTTTACCTTTTTGTTTATTTCAGTTTATACTGAATTTCATTAAGTGTGGAGAAAATATTAACTACGACGTCCATTTATAAATTGTATTCTAAGGAGCAACGAAAACTTGATTTTTTATTTTATTGTGCGCAGTTAGTTTTAAACTAAAAAACACGAACGTCTCGAATAATAAAAACTTTCGTCCCTTTAGACTTGTATTGTGCCGAGGCACAGTTTAAATTGGAATACCTCGGCCTGAATTTAATTTAAATCGGCGCCACCGCGAGCTGTTTTTAAATTTGTCAGTGCGCTACACTTGCTAGATCGTGGTTCAAGGTCGCTGTGGCAGCGGCGCCGACTATCGATATTACGTGCAGCGAAGAAATTTAGTAAACTATATCAGCTTTTGACCGTGACCTTGCAATTCGCTACCGTTAGCTGTGTTCTGTGCACAAGTCTTTCCGTCTCTTTTCTACCCCATTCTTGCTGATGTGAACAACTAGTCCGGCGGTGATGTTAACTATCTTTCACATGCATTCGTGAAGTGCTAAAGCGTCTCAGGTAATTATTTTATATAACAATTATCCAATAACGAAGGGGCATGTGTTTAATTAAATAGGGAATATTACGTTTGTAATTTAATTGTGTGTTTGTTGAGCGTAGATGGGTGTTACTTCCGGCAAAGATGTGAGCACGTGCTGATAAAGTTTGAGTATTTCAGAACTTGAAAGATTTAAATTGAATTAATAACTCACAAGGTCACTAGTACAGTAGAACACTAAGGTTAGACCAGACAAATCATTGTAAACTTAATTTAATTTAGACGTTCTGGATACTTACATGTATTGATAGAAACTGTAATGGTAAACTCACAAGATCATTCTTGATATTGAAATATATTGCCGGCAACTAAAAGTCAATTCGTGTAATTGGTGATCGGTGTGCGTGAGTGGTAAAAGCAGTGGCGTATTTAGGGGGGGGCTTCCTGGCTTAAGCCCCCCCCCCCGAAATTTAGGATTATAAACAAATGCACACAATATCGTAATATTATGAGTGGAAAACAAGGGTTTACCTCATCACTGCTTTACTATGCAAAGAAGCAGGCTGTATGCTGCTACAACAGTGGCCGCTCTTGAATATGTCAACAACGCACTGGCTACGAACGAATCTCCGCACAAAAGAGAATCGCCGATAACTGGTGCGGTTGTACGTTGTGATTGGTTAATTCTACTGAGGTGGTGGGCACATACTCTCAGAGCATGCGCTGACCAGAAAACTTATTAGTTCGTCTCGAACATTCGTAGAGGCGTTTCCGCGTCAGCCACGTGTTAATATTGTTGATTGAAACAAAGGATTGTGTTGCGAAAACGAGTGTTATTGAAACTAGTGTAGTGAAGTCAGTGAAGTGTTGATTCTGATAACTTACGACAATGAATCGCAAAAGAAAAAGTGGAAAAATTTTGAACTATTTCTCCAAAACACCACGACTAGAAGAAACTCCGTCCTCTGAGGCGGGAAAAATTGATGATCCACCACAGTCACCGCCGCCGATGTTTTCAAATAATAAAAGTGTTTTTGATAATTCGAAATCACTTTTACCGGGTCCTGAGGCAAAATCAATATCTCTCATTGACACACCAAGCTTTGAGAATCCACCATCAGGTTGTATGTATGACATAACTGATTGTATACCATCAAACAATGAAAAAGTTGACCACATAAAGCTACATCATTTCCAAAATATTTTTGTGCCCCATACAACTTACAAATTTCCCCTCACTTTGCAAAATGGCCAACATCGTAAGTTCAACAAGTATTTTTGGTTAGTATACTCTCCCAAAGAAGACGGTGCCTTTTGTAAGTACTGTGAGTTTTTCGCTAAGACTAGTTCGGGTAAAGGTAGCCATCAAAATGTTGGAGCTCTCGTAACCTGTAAGTTTTCGAAGTGGAAGCATGCTCTTGAATATTTCAACACCCATGCGAACAATGCTTATCATAAGGCTGCCGTAATCGATGGTGACAATTTTGTTCACACGATGGCGAACAAGACAGAAGACATAAAACATTGCCTGGACCAAGTCTTGGTGGAGCAAGTGGAAAAAAATCGGAAACGAATAGTCCCTATCATCGAGGCGATGATTCTCTGTGGACGTCAGGAGATTGCATTAAGGGGACACAGGGACTTCGGGCCTATTGAAGTGGACAAAGAAGATGACATGAACACGGGTAACTTTCGCGCCATTCTAAAATATCGCGCTAAAGGTGACGAAAACCTACGAGCAAGTTTGGAAGGAACTGGTAAACGCGACAAATACAGTAGTGGCCCAATCCAAAACCAGATCGTCAGTTGTATTAATAATCAACTTCTGGAAAGGATTGTTCAGCGCATAAATGATGCCAAAGGTTTCACGGTACTTGCGGATGAAACTGCTGATGTTCCTGGAATAGAGCAACTCTCTCTTTGTGCCCGTTATATTTCCGCAGATCTCAAGATTTGTGAAGCTCTTGTGCAGCTCATAATTTTAATTTGGTAGTCACCGACACGTGCAACATTCCACTTATAAGGAATTCACTAGGAACACTGGAAATGGTACGTACTTTTTTTGGGCCACCGAAGCGTAGGCAAATATTAAATGATGTCCTTGGATCATTAACAGATGTTCAAGCCCGGAGTTTGAAACGTACCACTCTCACTAGATGACTCGAGCGTCTTCGCAGCGCACAAGACTTCAAGGAATTATATGGTTGCGTTGTTTCGGCTCTGGAGAAGATTCAAGAATTTGACAACAAAACCATATCCCACGATGCCATGATTCTTTTAGCAACCATCACCAAGAGAGATTTTGTCGTCTGCTCAGTAATACTTTCAGAATTGTTCGCGTTGGGTGAGTCCATCTGTCGTCAACTTCAGCGCCAAGATATCGATTTTGTTAGTCAACATTGCCAGGGATCTCAAAAAGGAATTGCTAGCAATAAGAGAAAATGTTGATGATACTTTCAGCCAGCTTTTCCTAGAAGCCAAGAAATTAGCGTAGTCCAATGGAGTTGAAATCAAGCAACCACGCATTTCTACCAAGCAAGCACATCGCGCAAATCAGGATACCGGTGATGATGTTGAAGGTTACTACAAAGTGTCTGTGTTCATACCCTTTCTGGATGCCTTCATTTGTTCATTGCAGGAACGGTTCTTGACACATTGTGAACTTTTTAACAGCTTTAATTGTCTTCTACCACGGAAAGTTGAAGATGTAGGTGTCATTGATGGACTTAAAAAACTGCATGAATTTTATACTTCAGATCCATTAGTCGTCGATTTAACAACGACAAAGGCTGAATTAAAACTCTTTTATCAACGTCTGAGTCGATTGGAGCAGTTGCCACAAAATGCAATGGAAGCGTTGTCTGTCTGCGACCGTCAGATCTATCCTAATGTGTTTCGGTTGCTACAACTCTTGGCAACTCTACCAGTAACAACAGCTACGAACGAGCGCAGATTCTCCAATCTTAAGAGAGTCAAGACATATCTACGGAATACAACTAGCGAGGCACGTCTGAATGGGCTCGCCATGATGACAATTCATCGAGAAGAAAGGATTGATGTCCAGACTGTGATAAACGACTTGTCAAAACAAAGAAACCGCCGTCTTCCTTTTGTACTTTAAATTTTTTGTAAATGTTTTAATTTAATAATTGATTTTAAATAAAGTTAATTAATATAGGCCTGGCCTAGACTATAAAAAATTGGCAATTAATAGATTAAGCCCTACAGAAAATTCTCTTAAGAACTGGATTATATTTTATACAAGAATCATTTAAACTTTGCAACCTTAAAAATTGTTTTCATAATGTAATTAGTATGATAATATAGGCCTAAACAAATGCAAACCCATGCCATAGTACTTTATTTTAAAATTTAAGGCATTGAAACAATATGGATCAATTCAGATTCGATATGAGGTATTGCAAAAAAGAAATTTTAGCGCCCCCCAAAACAAAATTTTAAATACGCCACTGGGTAAAAGCGATTGTGAGACGAGAAACATATCGGGGTTGATGAAGTTCTGATAGCATATTATAATTAACATTTATTATCAGAGTCTTCGCCCACTAGCCGAGAGTGACGGAGTCCGATGTGGAAAACTGGATCTTCTCCACTAGCAGAGCAACACACCTAAGCTGCATCGCCGTTGGCCAGACAGAGAAATGGATCATTTCAGATCAAATTCACATCAACCCAGCTCAAGACGAATTCTGTAACACAGTTCAACACCCTCGCCTTGCGTACATCATCTACCTTCAGATCACAGGTGGCATCAAACTAGTTACTTATTTAAAACACAACTTAGAGACAGCAGTGGACACCCGTAATGTTAAAAAGAGACATTTTGTTAGACGAATTCGCCGCATGGGAATCAGTTATTCATGTTGTTGATTGAGGACTTTACAATTAATTTAATTTATATTGTATCAGTACTTAATCTAAATACCAATTGAATACAAGTATATTGCCGTCTACAAAGGCGTGTTCACACCTCAATAGTTCTAACTTAATTAAACAAGGTCTTGCACAGGCAAGTCTGGCTCTGCCATTATGCAGTGGGTTGTAATCATACTACTCTAGTAGATTCTGTTTAAATACAATTTATCATGGATATGTAAATGGATCCTTAATGTGATTGTTAAAAATATATGTGGTGAATTCAGTAGTAATTCCAAGCTGTAATTAAAATTTGTGAAGGTGTTTTATACATGCACTGTTAGAAATGATTGTATCAACTGAGGTCATGTTCATGCAAGACTTACCTTGTTCTTTAATTTAATGTTTTGTCTATATTGTACGAAGGGTTTAGCGTATATATATATATATATATATATATATATATATATATATATATTGTAACTCAACGATGCCTAGATGTAAAGGTGTTTTATTATTTACAGATCTATTTATCCGGGATTCAAATAAAACTTAAACCGTAGTTTATTTTGGGTTACTGGATGTCTTGTCAAGATTGAGAAGGAGAGAGATAACGCAAAACAAATATTTTAAAAGTTCCCGCAGTGCTGTCTGATAAAGAAACTGACTGTGACGTAAGTAGATCAAGTGTATGTTGATGGAGTCTTATCGTCTGCTTCGTTAAGGTTAATTGCGTGTTGCTCCCGCTCTCACTTGGTTCCTGTAAAAATCTCTTATCCCAATTACAATTCCCCAAAAATAATAACTCTTTTTCGTAATCAATTGTTTATTATTATTTCTATTATTTTATTACTAGGACAAATTAATAGTTCAACCATACATAGGATGCAACAAAATATAGGATCGATCTTTGTATTTGATTCGATCTGTGCGAAAATTACAATTAAATATATTATAATTTTAATCTCAGGGCTAGAGTTCTTGAAGCTGTTCGGAAGTCAGATAATGTCAAAGAGAATACAACACATTACAATAATTCTGAAATGAAACATTAATCTTACTCACTAAATTAAATAACTTAAAACAGAAGTATAGTTAATGTCTCTACGGTGTTGTGAGATTCCGTTAGTAAGGCTGTATACAAAACAACTCAAAATGGCCGACCTCACTTCGAACTATTACACGTTGTTTGCGTGTGTTCCAGTTTTAATTAAAATAAAATGTTTTACTCTATTCTTTCACTGTATCTTTATTAAGTAGATTGTTTAATAATCTCTGATGATTATTCAAGTAGTGTCTGTGACGCTTGGCTGAGTGTGGTGTATAATTAGTTACAGGTTAAATCTATAGTTACGCTTCAGATGTATTCGACATTATGCCTTCTCATTTTCTGGTTAGTATTTGTGATTCTTGATCCTCCTTCGATCTTTTCGTTTTATGGTTTGTATTTTGTATGATTTTAATTATGTTTCTTTCTTCTTCATTTTGGTTATATATTTTTTCTTCTCAATGCTGTTGTAATTACAATTTTTACTTTTAACTTCAGAGGCTTGTAAAATTGACCTTGTTTCATCTACAACTAACAAAAGACTTTTTATAATGTTCCTTTTGTGTCAACGCTTTGACCAGCAATATCTGCCTTGCTATTGGTTGGTTTTGTGAACCTGAGGTCAACCGGCACTGCATTTGAATATAATGTTCATCCATACTCAAGCAAAAAGTATTCCTTTGCTTTTTTTTGAATTTGTTATAATTTAATTATACAGCGTTATGCCTAAATAAGAAATAAACATTTTGACACCTTATTTCATGTGATTGGGTGTTATAATAGGAGCTTTTACCCCTTTACAAAAGTACTACTTAAGGACCATTATCAATCTATAAAACCTATCATAGAAGACTTTCATTTATCATATTGGTTTACAATACTCTATAATTACTTTACAGGATTAGGTTTATTACATACTCTGGGTCCCTAATTATTATATTATTACATTTGTTGTTGTTTTAGACATTTCTGACCTTGCTATCCTCTGTTTTTGCAAGTTGGGATTAGGCCATACACAACCATGTTTTTACTTACACTCATGCTTAATTACATGTCTGCTTCGAACCCATTTGCCTTGTTACAATGTTTATAAATGATTATATTAATTACTTCATTTTACATTAACTAGAAGCCTTAACGTTTAACATTTTAAATTGACAATAGAACATCTTAATATTTTAAAAGAGAAGTGTTGCCTACATGGCCAATACCATGTTCCCTATCCTATAAACAACATTATAACTTAGTTTGTTATTTCACAGTCCTGTCTGTCTGAATTCATAACACTCAATTAGTTTATGGTCATTATCTCAATGTTTGTGTTAAACTTTGATAAGGTTTATGCTGTGGCAATACTAAAATCTTGTCCTTGCCTACAAGTTCATAACAGACATCAACATTATTTATCACTCATAATGTCTATTGGGTTTAATGTTAAGACCAAAAAAACAAACATTTGTGTTATAAATATCAGTTGACCCTTCTGCAGGGTTACCTTTCAAAATAATGTCCTTGTGATAAATCTTATGACTAGTATAGTTTATGATATTAATAAGAAAAATAACTAATATTGACTGGGTATTAGTAGAGTTCCACGCTATGCAATTCTAATTGACATTTATTATATTCACTCATTTTGCTTATATTGCAATGGTTTGATTTGGGCTTATTTTGTTTTACTCACTCACTGGGTATTTTAAAAGAAACACTGACTCACTTAGTCACTTCTGCTTGGTTAATAACTGGCCTTACTTCACACTATTTACAATGCTTGACTTATTCATTAAGATAGGCTACAAAGGTCTTTATTTTATGCTACCTAATTGTGTTGCATTCTTTTTTTACATTTTACAATTTAATTTTATTTCAATAAGGTTTTCTTTCATTAACATACACAGTTAATGGGGCATATAACGTTCATTATTTGGGGCATATTTTAAATTATATTGAGGCTCCCTTTATGTCACATTACAATATATATATATTTTGATGATATAACTAAATATCCAGAGCAACTAGTATTTATGAATTTTTTTTATATAGCTTGGTGATGTAATGAAATAGCCAGAGCTACTGTGACAATACTATTTAATTGTATATCTCAATTATTTGAGAAGGTTGATAATATGACTTCACATATATACCTATATATTTTGGTGATGCTCTGAAGTGCTATAATTTATTATCGCACATGTAAAGATTTGCTTATGAAACACTAATAAAAACTGTTGATGTTGAAACCATCGTTTTAATTGCAAGTTCTGTCACCATGGGCCCCGCATATTTTATCTTCCGTGTAGACCCATCGTCTAGTTTTAAAATTTAAGTGACGCCCCTCAAAACAAAACAAACAAATTCTACAAAATTTTGGGAGAGGCGTCTCAGTATAAAGAGCGTCCGACGTAGAAAGAAAGCAAAACTTTGTTATCCGCTTGGTATATTAAAAAGAAGTCTGACTTCGTTTGGTTGTACAGCGACTTCGTCAGACACTGACGTTAAGTTGCCTTACAGAGCTCTATATAGAGAACTATTGCGACTTTCGTATGAGTAAATCAAAAAACGTGTAAAAAATAAATACCAATCTGAAACACAACGTCAAGACGATACATGATTAACATGCTCAATATTTTAAAAACATTATAATACACTAAGGACGCAAGGCTCCTGCACATATATTATGAGAGATTTTAATTTACAGTTCCCTAAATCTGAAAGCCAAATAATTTCAATAGACGAAACCTTGTCTGTGCTTTTTATTCAGATTATTCAGACTTCCCGAATAAATTGGTTTACAATATCTTACTTGGCTTGGAATTTTGAATACAGCCGTTATCTACGTGTGTCAATACCAAGATACCAAATCAGCTGTTTTCTTATGATATTGTTTGTATTTGCCATAAACGGTACAGCAGTAAGGCAAAATAACGTACCACAGATGTGCGTGTGCATGTGTGTGTGTGTTGTGAGACGGCGCGTCTACGTATAAATTATCCGTAAAAAGTATTTTTTAAACTTTGCCATAAGTAGCTTGAGAAAATGTGTATTTTGAGCACCTCTACCGAAAGGTGGAAATTTTCTAAAGTCCTGTCATTGTTAATACACAATTTGAGATACTTGTGTCGACGTTGCGGCATTTTATTCTAATCATCAATATTACAACTGTAGTAATAATGATTGGGGTTGTTAATAATTATTAATAATACACATATAATGATTATCGGTAGGTATTGAATATTACATCTGTAGCTTATTGAACATACGTGTTTAATATGTAATAATATATATAAGGTAATAATATTTTTGTATGACACACGCGCGCGTACACACACACCGATTCACACAAAAAACGCTCATTTTATTTTATGTGTGTACGCCGGTTTTTGTATTGACTTTTGGAGGCCATATTGAGTTAAAAGAGTTTGTCTAAATGTCAAAACAAATATTTTATGAGCTGTGTAGTTAACGACGGAAACAACACCAAATCTTCCGTCACTCGTTAATACACGGTCGCTACTATACTATGGATAAACTGTTGTTTCAAGCGACGTAACGTTACAATCTCTGTATTATCTTGAATAGCAATTTTTAAAACTTAAAATCTATTAAATTTATTCTATTTATATATTTTTAGTAGTGTATGTATTGGATATTATTGGATATTCCATTTATCAGAGCAAAACACAATACAATATATTACATATTTTCACATTATTAGTGAATTTAAAAAAAAAGTGAGTAAAATCATCAAAAAAGTAACGCAATCCGCTTATCTGGTCTGTGACAATATGTTGTGCTTATTAACTACTATTGATTTTTTTCAGAAACTTTAAAAATATCCAACCAAAAAGGAGCTCGAGAAATTAAAACCGTGAGTTTGAACGATCATTCATTTGCAGACAGGTCAATTTCGCATAAGAGGACGTGAATTCGACAGTGTCTTAAATTAGTTTTCATCTTTTCTACTTTTAGGTAATAAAACCCTAGACGATTAAGACTGCAGATACCGGTAATTAGTTTAACAATAATTAACAGATTAGAGCGTCTTTCATTCTTAGACGTTTAACTGCTAGTCAGATTGTGTGTACAAGACCTTTATTATGTTGTTACGCGATTACACAACATCCTACGTGTTTCTCGGCTATTCCGTCGGAGCCCGGCTATAATGTTGTGCGCGTACGTAATTTTAACATGCGTTAACGAGACTGTTCCAGACTTCGCCGGTCTGCGCGCACTGTGTTCAAGGCTCTAGTGTCGTGTTGAGGCGTATTATGGATTATTCTGGAATCTCAGCTGGGTATAAGTGTAAGAATTCAGCGACGCTTAGTCAGTTGAAGTGGCGATTTATTCAAGTGAGGTTCGAGTTATTGTCGGGCGATTTACACAGTGCGTTTCAAGTGGTGTATTAGTAAAAAGTGATAAAGTGCGGGATTCTTTGACATTATTGTCAACAAGATTAACTTTTGGGGACAGATTAACTTGAATTTTTGTACGAGAATAATCTTGTTGATTACGAACTGTTAATTGTAATAATTAAAGCTGGCTTTTAGTGACTTCATTGGCGTCTTTAATTCGTTTTCCACTGTACCATACGACGATCAGTCGTAACAATATCTTTTAGGGAACTAATAAAAAATTCATTGTTTTTTGTAGCCCCGTTGATGATCATGTTCGAACTGACACAAATTTATTTCTGGCTTAACATTTAAAATATAAAAAGATTAACGCTATTTCATGTTTTTATTTCATTAACACTTTGTTATATCTTTTTTTTTTTGACATTGTTGAGTTAGGATAAGCATTTGCATAATATATGAACTTTGTAATAGCAGCTGAGCCTCGGTTCCTGCTTTATTGAATTGTCAGGCAACACGTAATAACCTGACGCAGCTGCCTCTAACCGATTCCGATTCCGATTCCGTAAGCTAGGCACAGAGACCGTCTACACCATGTGGTCACTATAACAGACGGTTATATGGATTTGCCGATCGCAAATATGTTTAAAAAGCAGTTTGAAATGCAATTAGCATTTCTTAACGTATTAAAAATTTTCAATTAGCGTCTGTGTTTAAATTAATTATCTCTTTAAAATTCATTTTTTGTTAAGATTTCTTAAACTTAATTGAACTTTTACTGAGTTTGCGCATTTTCATTCATACTGTTTCCTAAAGAGAGTTAGTACTTTATGTCTACACTATACGGTATGTCGTCTGGACGTGCATAAACAAAATTAAGCGTTAGAGACAAACACGTTTTTTTATTGTCTAATGATTGTGTACTTTGGTTTGAAATTTAGTTTACTTGCTTCTTAAAATTATAAGTTATATAAGAAAATTATTTGCAATCAACCATTCGCTATTATTATAGTTTAGAAAGTTTAAAAAACAGAGGGGATTAATTCTTGTAAGCAATATTATAAATTTAAATTTTATCAAAACATTGTACCTTTTTGTAATAAGTTACATAAAATTAAAAAATCATTTTTAAATTTTCATTTTATTTTAAAATGATTGTGGTAAAATATTATTTAAATCATACTCTGTCTTATTTGCGTTGCTTATTTTGTCGTAATTACTTTTATTTTATTTTACGTTCTTATAATATTGCTACAGTTATTGTTACTTCTACTTTGAAGATATATAGACGTAAATGTAAACTTAAACAAATTACATTTTCCTCTCTTTTGCAAAAATTTTATTTAAGCGCAATTTAACATTAGAGATCACTAAATTATGCTTATGAGGTTATTAAAATTCGAGTAAAATTAAAGGAGAACTTATAAATTTTTCTAAGTGAATAATTTTATTTTCAAAATTTACTACAGTGAATAATATTTGAATAGTATGTTATAATTAACACGAAAGTTTCGGGTAATGAATAAAAAATAGAAGGTAACCGTTTGTTAGTATGTGTATATACTAAACTTAGATTATTTATCAGAACGCTCTCTATAAATGTGTAATGACATGCGTAAATTAACGTAAGCTTTACGTCCTACCTTTATTGTTGAAATAATTACAAGATATACAAAATTACTAATTTTATTCTAATACATTTTTTCATATTGAAATGATTAGGCTTATATCTATCAATAGTAACTAGTGTTATCAATAACAATAATAATACGCGTTAGTTTTATTAACAGGTGTTATTTCGTTAGAGCTAAAGAGTGGAACATTCGTTTACGATCTCACGTAGACAGACGGCTTCCTAACGTAACGTGACATCTAATTATATCATATCCCTTGGACGTGATAGCTGTCACAGTAGGTTATCTCTGTAATTCATCTTAATTAAGCAGCCTGTAATTGATTGCGTAGAAATTAAAGTGAAATACGCAATTTCCGTTTAATTAATTAATTAGCAGTTTGCGTTTAGATCATTCAATTGACATGTGTATACTTGAAGCAATATATACACTTCAAAATAATTATTCCAGGCAAAAACAAAATATTGTATGTTTATAATATGAATCAAACTTTAAAGAATAATTGGAAAAACTGAAAATAATTGTTGTCAAAACTACATACTGTAATTATATTCTCACGTAGGCTTCCGCGTTCTGTGTATTACTTTTTTTAGGTCTTCTTCCGGTATGGACCGTGCAAAAATGTCTTGTGTGACGACGTTTTACTCTCATTACAATAGATCTGGGGTAACATAGATTACATATAAGATCCTCGCTACATAGATCTGAGGATACTCACTGCAATATGAATGAAACGTCGTCATAGAATATATTTTTACGCGGTCCATACCGGAAGAGACTTCTAAAACGTACATTAATTTTGTGTGTATCATTAAGTGTCGTTATAGCTACATAATAAGTTTTATTAAATGATCGCAAATTATTTGAAAAATCCAATTTAGTATTTAGAAATTCCAATAATATAGTCTTAAGAACGTGTTTATTAATCGCCTTCAAATAGGAGGTTTCATATTCCTCCCTGTGTTGGTTTTAAATATGTTTGCCGATTATTCGAGAACGGTTGGACCGATTTTAATAACTCTTTTGTATTTAAAAGGCATTTTCCTATGGTGGTTCCATAGGTGTTAACATTGTTATTGGACCTCACTGAGTCAGTAACTGCAGAATACTGTATCTTGTACTTAAAATGGTGCTTTGAAAATCCAATAATAGGTGTACGAATATTATTTAATGATTTCTATGCTACTTGACATGAAATACGTTTTTGTGGCAACTAATCTTCTTTTATTTTTGAAAGGGCATGATCCCGCGGTGGTCAAGTACTGGGCCAGTACTTGTCAAATAAGAGGCCAATAAGCACAGGAGATTACATAGGAATAGCTGGATCCATTTTAATTAACCATCTTTTATTTTTTAAAGATGTATCATTGCATTTAAAGTGGAATTGGTACTGCGCCAGTACGGGTATTGGTACTAGAGGACGGATATTTTTTTTGTTTATTTACAAGATCATGATTCCCCGGGTGTCTTTTAGCATTTCTAAGGGGTACTGAGCTAGGAGAAGGCCAGTGCTAATGGAATACTCTATTTCACACTAATACTATACTCGAGGATTATAGTTCACGTAATATTTACATTTCATTGAATGCTTTCTCATCATGTGTCTTCTTTAGCGGTTTACTAGGGTTCAAATCACATAATTCAATAGCATCCAACGTTTTCACTCGACTAAAAGCAACATAAGCTTGTTAATTCATTTTGTGTGTGATATCTGTAATCTTTGGTTAATATGAAGTTTCTCATTAATAAAACATTTTAAAGTGGCATTATATAGTCTTGGACAAAGTAGTACTATTTATTGCAGAATAAATGTACTTTTTATGTGATAAATATAACTATTGTAATTGCATCCATACTGTTAAAATTTAAACAATTTCTTCATAGTAATGTTCTATTAACGGACGGCGTAAATAAGAAAATAGCACAAGCAACTCATTAGTGGGTTTTAACTTCTATATTCTTGCCGCACATTACACAGGTGACAGATGCTCTCACGTATTACAGTTAACAGTAATTCTGTTTCGTCTGCTTTGGTCAACGAGTCCAGAACCACAATAAAACAAAATGTACAACTAAGCTTCTGGCTCTACGTAGTTGTTCCCATGAGTGATAAACGCTTTCATTCAGTGTATTTGCTAACCTGTATTACTGGATACAGAGTCCGTGTCAAAAAAACATAGCTACAGGCATTCACAAAGTAAACAATTCTACAAAAGTATTTTTTATTTCTCTTTGGACGCAACGATGATGCTTGTGTATATGAATTATGAGTATTTTTTTTCTACAAATAAAATATTGTCGCCCAGTTGCGTAGCGTGACGTTTGTAATGGGAACACTAAGATACTGAGATAGTACGGAGGAACGCTCAACTCTAAATTTACAAATGTGAACACAGGTCATAAACTACTACTACTACTATAACTACTCAGTTATAGTGTCTGTTAGTCGACGTGTACAAAAGATTTTCTAAACAGGGTAGACCCAGGTAAGGAAAACAATACAGACCAAACTTTTATATATCTTAAAAATCTATCAAACTCCATCCTCTTCTTGTTTTTGTCAAAAACTACTACAAGAAGCCTGAATCTAGTGAAGACGTATCCATGAGTCCTAATTCGATCAAAACGATTTTCAACAAGTAGACGAACTTTTTGGCATGGAAATTTTAGGTAAGATCTGGTCTCCTTCAAATAGTCATACAGTTGCTGCTGTTTGTCGTTGTTGTCAAGGGTAAAGATAAGTATCTTATTCCTGAACTGATACATTTCGTAACGTCCTGATAGGTGGAGACCAATTCAATCACTTTGAAATATTTTAGCAGCTAGTTACTATAAAACTATTAAAAGAACTGATGGTATAATTAATAATCATCTACTGATGCGCTATAGTACTTGAATTTACATTCATAAAGCAATTCCACAAAGTATAAATGTGGAAGGTTTTCAAATACAAATTTCACTTGATGGGCTAGGTATCTACTACTTAAAATATCAGTCACCTTAGATTCACCTTTATTGGAGAGCACAGTCAGGTTTTTATTCAATTATAACCTTTCTCGACGACATAACAGTGAAATTATCTCTTTTTTAGTGTTCTATGTTTCTAGGAAGTTCATGTGAAATTCTACAATATTTACTGTTGATATTAATGTCATAATAATATAAGCGACGAAAACTTTAAGTACACAAACATTTTGTTATCCATGTGACTTCGCCGTTCTATTCCACAGCGATCTTACCAAAATTATCTCATTAACAGTTTGAATAATTATACAAAATATTTATTGTCATATTTTGTACAAGTTGAAATTGCGTAGTGAATCAATAAACCGTTGTACCAAAGGTAACCTCACAGTTTATGCAGATACCGGATACATGCTGAAATAGTACAATATTTACCACAATCATATACAGAAAAGGAGGCTTTGCTAAACGTAGGCGTACCTCTGCTGCACAATGCTGTACACTGTATACGCCGAACCAGTGTGTTGTACAGAGCGCCTGGGGCCTGCCAGAATAGGAGTATTAAATTAGCGCACATTATTCTCTGTATTCTGTATACGAAATGTTTATAAACTTTATATTTAATTCTATAATATGAAGCAGTGAACACCTGGTCTGAGGGCGTATATATACTCTGCCCTACCGACGTTACTCCATTTGATTTTTAATAAGGAGAAAATCAAATATTTACATCTAATGTTTAACAAACTTTTGTTTTTTCACGCCGTTTTTTCTTTATAGGAATAAAAGGAATGTAAGAGTCAGTAAGAGCTGACAAACGAGACAGAATTCGTGAATTCCTGACAGAAAATTATTTGGAAAATAAAGAATTATATTAAGAAAAATCTAGGAAACCGAAATAGGTACGTCTTAAAGCAAAAAAAAAACATTATTTTTGCCCGTAACGTGTTTTCTTCCGCGTCGTGGAGTCGATACAAAAAACAGGGGGATTTATGAGCATTGAGAAACAGCAAGTCAGGAAGATCCATTTTTCACCTGTCAAACACAGAGAAATAACCTGACTGTGAGTAACGTATCCTATTAATTTTACCTCATCTCACACCACGCAAACTAAGGCCTATTGTATTTACTATTGATTCAGAGGCGCGTTCTTTTAATGAACGTGGTCTAAAGCTTTTGAACTGTAAGCTTTTGATTTTTAAATAGCATAATGTCTTAAAACTGGATTTAGTTTATCTTAATATTTCTGGTAATTATTCATCGATAAATACTATTGATCAGTAAATAATTTTTATTCGTATACATGTTATAAATAATAATGTTAAATTAAAATATTAATAATCCATATTTGTTATAACAATTTTATAACAAACTCTTTACTTTTACAAATACTAAATAAAATTTCAATCAAAACTTTATATTTTTTTAAAGTCTAAAGTACTGTAATACAAAATTTCTTTCTTTCCTATACATGCTATTAATTCTCATTTTAAAGACTTGAAACATTTAGCTGTGTTTTGAGTTAAACGTATAACGTGTTCTGTTTTCATAACTTTTTTTTTTTAATTTCATGGAGTTCTTGTTTGTTATTTCGCGTAGATTAAATGTGTCTAGGCAAGTTTATTTGTTAAGGTCTATAATTGTGTACTGTTTCGACAGCTCGTATCTAAAGTAATACGTATTGTGCATGAAAATCGTCTTTATTTACAGTTTATTCCCTCCACTGCCCCTTCAGACACTTCATATATCCTACGTACCCTTCATGTGTTTAAGATATTGTTACGACATCACAGAACAATCTATGCGTGTAGCGTACGTGACTCTCGACGCATTTGCTAGACTGTGCCAGAATTCGGGCGGCCGCTCGCTGAGTGTGTCAAGGCAGCAATTAATTACGTCGTACACTGGCGCTAATGCGTAGTTTGGAATCTTATGGTCTGCATAAATACTAGGCGGCAGCGGCCTTAGTTATAGTCATAGTTTTCAGTTATAGTCGCGATATATTACAGTGCGGTTCGAGTTATTATCGGGAGATATTACTGTGTGCGTTCAAGTGGTTATTAGTGTTTTAATACTCGGGCAATATAATTGTAATGCAATTGTGTTTTTTATTAGTTGAAATTTTATTGCGTTTGAACAATTTTTATTTGATTTGTTATAGAGACTGTGTTGTTAATTACGAACTGTTTAACTGTGAAAATTAAAGCTGGTGATTAGTGACTTCATTGGTGTCTTGTATTTTGTTTTCCACTGTACCTACGACGATCAAGTACTGTAGACCTGTCGTAACAATATACTGTTACTGTCTGTTCCTACTGTTATTATCGTTTTTATATCTTATAACCTCTTCTCTTGAGTTATAACTGAGGGAACCCAAAGTAATTGGTTCGGCCAATTACTTCAGGCTGCCTTATTCGGGACGAGCTGAAATTTAAACAGAACAACACACAGTAAATATAAAAGGAATCATGGAAGGGAAAACTGTTGATTTATGTACTCAGTATATGTGTGCAACAAGAAGATTTCCCTTTATTAAACATTTAAAATAAAACAAATGACATTTACTATTCAATTCAAGATATTAGCTTGCAAGACTGTTACTTTTACTTTTACTTTCACTTTTAAGTTTCATTATTATTCCATTTGAAGAATGGTATTAATTATACTACGATACGTTAAAATCTAAACTGTTACAATTGCAAGAAGCCTGAATAGTTACAATTAAATTCTTAGATTTAAATTTTTATATTCTTATAAAGTCAATCGTCTCTGAAAGTCTCTTTAAGAGAGTATTGTGTTACAATTACTATTATTATTATTCCTCGATAGACGTGCTATCGAGTCACCTTTAATTTGGGATGTAGAAGTCTCCTCCATATGGTTACATCTTGGGAATCCTAAGAGCGTCGTCCTCGTCTAGGTCTGGTCTCAGTTGTTCACGGCTTAAACGTCTGCAGGATAGAGTGGGCCTTCTACACAGGTACTCGTTGATTCTCAGATGTCTCGAACTGCATTATCGGTCGGGTCTACTAGAGTTGTAATTCTGATGATTCATGTCTCCAGGCAGGATGTTGTGAAGAGTCGTCAATCGGAGAAGATAGCTGTTATAGTTACTAACACTCGTACTATTGGTTGTCACATATTTCTTCTTGTTACAACGTTTTTTTAATTTTTTTTAACGTTACATATTACACTCTTTTGTAGCAGTTAGTAAAATACATAAGAATTAATCCAAACTAATAACCAATTACATAACATTTCAACAGAGCATTTCGCTCGTGCGTGTGCACTGCTTGGAGTCGTCATAGCGAGAGAGATTTATCGTTCGCTACCACTCGTACAGGACAATAGATAGTGGGGTGTTTATTCCGCGAGAATATAGTCCCGGTCTCTCTCTAAATAAAACTTTTTTATTTATACAAACTATCGCTAGATAAAAATACATCATTTAAATTAGTTGTTTTCGTGACTATCTGTGTCTTCAGATTCTTTAATTATTAACATTATTTTTCTATATTATTTTAATTACAGAAGACTCGGTAAACATGTCGAGTCCGGTATCAACAGGTAGGCGCCTGAAAACAAGCAAAGGGTTAAATGCGACAATAATAATTATTTACAATATGTCTTTTCTTTACCGTTTCTTTGCCCTTATTAATTACTACTTCCATTCACACTTAGTACCTACATGTTTTTTATTATCATTGTGAGATTTAAATGGTTACTTGTTCGGAACTTAACATTTTTTTATTTCTTTATTTTTTTATAATTGTCACAATTTAAATCGTCACATACTCCGCCTCTTAACCAACACCGACTCCGGAAAATTTGGTTAGATACGTACCGAGAGTATGCTTGGGGAGTACAGTGTGAAATTTCTTATTATTATCATTATTTATTATTATTCTCTTTTATTATTATTAGTGCACAGTTTGTTTTTTTTAAATTGTCTTTAAATGATCTAGTTCTCATTTAAATGTTCCTCCTCCGTGAAATTCCCTTTTTCTCACTTTTTACAGTACTAACTTATAATACTAATTTCCCTAATTTCAGCAACTCACAATATCGTGGCCCGGCTGACATCAGCTTACTCTAACACTACAGGTTAGCTTTCAGCATTCATAAATGATCTCTTGGCTCTCTTGGCTCATCATTATCCTTTTCAGCCGGCGCCGTTGTGACTCGTTACTTAACATGTATATAATTCTATCTTGATTATACACCGGTATATAATTCTATCTTGATTATATACCATAGACTTACTTTTAAATAATCCAAAGAGGGTCTCATACTACACTCTTGATTATAGTTACTTGGAGAGAAGCGGAATTTCACGAGGATACTTCTTTTTTAACTCTTTAACAATAACTAGACAAACTATGCGGAAGGGGACACTTTACACGCTGCATTTTATTTCACACGCGGTGGCATTCATTGTTTAGGGAGTGCTACCGTTTATACAATAGAGAGGGTGGCTGCTTAGTACAATCCTGAACACGCATTATTTCTTCTAACTGGCCACCACAACTGGGGTGCTTACTAATCTACGTTACTTGTATTATTATTATTCTTTTCTCTTACTTCTACGCTACACTTCACACATTTAGTTTAAATCAAGAATTATTTAGCCTTATTATTTAAACAATTATTATTCTCTTTATTCTGATTTACTTTCTTTATAATTAATTAATTACTTTGGAGCATTTACGAAACGCACCTAGAATTATTTACTATCTACTACCATATTATTTAGAATACTCTTTATTTACTTTGTTTTGGGACTTGGGGTATAATACTTTATCTAACAAGGGAGGGTTAACTAAGTCATTTATTCATTAGAAATTTAAGTCACAATATTATTCGCTTTACTATACTACACAATTATTTCCTACACACTTTAGTACATGGTAAACGTTTATTAACAGAGGTAATTAAACATAGCATTACTTTTTTATTTAAGCGATCAGCTGTTTCGCTGGAAAGTAGGTTAGACTAGTTTTAAACAATGGCATAGTTTTGCTTACAAAGGGGAAAAGTCAACTCGAGGGAGAATATCTCTATTGTTTCATTTAACAATAGCTAACGGACACCTTATTAACTTGCACTGGCTTGCTTCAAAAGGGGTGGCGTGTGCGATGCGTACGCAGTGTTACGGCCCGTTACCAAGCTGAGTTTAGTTACACTTTTATAATTATAATTATACTAACGTGTTATAATAATTTACGATATTATTAAACCTTTTATTTTAAATGACTAATCATTTATTTCTTATTATTTACTTTACTCAGATTTAAGAAACTTCGTTTTCCATTTTTTTAGGACTCGGTTGTTTACTTCGGGAAGCATCATTCCATAAAATTAATTAGTACACTTGTTTTGTTTAGTCAGTAGTTCACATAACTCATCGTGTCAATAGAAACACGAATTACACATTTATGTAGGCTTGTACAGGAAAACTACAGGTCTTAAATCGTCGCAAAATTGACGTGTTAGAGACTGAATACTTTGACACGTACATACATGAATTGGTATAATACAATCTAATCTTTTCACGTATAATTATATACGAGTATGTGCGTAATCTCACACAAAATATACACTTATATTTATACACTTATAAATATCGTCAATATTATTCATATATGCTACTTAGCCTCTTTCTTTTTACATACAATTTCCTAACTGAGTGCATCGATATACAGAATGGAGTATTTATAATTGACACTAAGTACACTAAGCATTTACACAACATGAAACCAAAAACAGTGGTGCATTTTAATAATAAAATTATTTACTTGTTTTTTTTTTGTTTTAATTTTCAACATAGGTCTGAAATCTTTTGTTACTGGGCAAGGGGTCACACACTTTTTTATACAATAGAGGGAGGTGATGTATTGTCTAACGCAACTTTGCGCTAGGGTGACAAGGACACTCTCACACAGGCTTGGACAAGAATTAAACTGGTTTGATTTTGTTTACAAACAGACGTGTTGTTGAATGAACTCTTGACAAGCACATACCTGATGTTATATCGAATACACGGGGCGTCTTTAGTTAATATTATGATCATTGCTATATCTAAATAATAATTAAAATTACCTATTTACAAAACTATAATAATAACTATTATCGTTTAAGTTTATTTAAGATTTTAGACACATTTAAAGTACATGAGTAAATAAATCAACAGATTATGGTCTGGGTTAATATGCACACAATTACTGCTTAATAACACAAGTCACAAAATTTCTTTTTTTTTGTGATTTTTAATTAGCAGCAAAATTTTAACTAATTAGCAGAGTTGCGCAATTTATTACCTCTTCTCTTGAGTTATAACTGAGGGAACCCAAAGTAATTGGTTCGGCCAATTACTCCATGCACTGCTTGGAGTCGTCATAGCGAGAGAGATTTTTCGTTCGCTACCACTGGTACAGGACAATAGATAGTGGGGTGTTTATTCCGCGAGAATATAGTCCCGGTCTCTCTCTAAATAAAACTTTTTTATTTATACAAACTATCGCTAGATAAAAATACATCATTTAAATTAGTTGTTTTCGTGACTATCTGTGTCTTCAGATTCTTTAATTATTAACATTATTTTTCTATATTATTTTAATTACAGAAGACTCGGTAAACATGTCGAGTCCGGTATCAACAGGTAGGCGCCTGATAACAAGCAAAGGGTTAAATGCGACAATAATAATTATTTACAATATGTCTTTTCTTTACCGTTTTTTGCCCTTATTAATTACTACTTCCATTCACACTTAGTACTTACATGTTTTTTATTATCATTGTGAGATTTAAATGGTTACTTGTTCGGAACTTAACATTTTTTTATTTCTTTATTTTTTTATAATTGTCACAATTTAAATCGTCACAATCTGCTTACTTTCCTCATAAATTTTCATGACCCAATTATGTCTCACATTACTAGTTAATGTAAATCTAACAGTTTGCACGGTTGAAAGTAGGGTTTGTGCTCACGGAACTGACGATAATTGTTAAATGCAGCTAACATATGAATCTTACGTACCGTAGCAACTAATGGTATACTGTCGTAGAGATTACAATGCCTTCTAGGAAAATCATTTTCGTTATGACATCAAAATTGTTCTAATCGAGTCGTGCAGCACTTGTATGTAAGTGCAGTACTGAGTATTTATCACAAATCTGTTGTCACAAGTTCCTGTTTCTCAAACGTGAACACAGATAATGGAACAAGAATTGTATCCAGCAGTTTACACTGTAGTGAAATTATGTACTGTAGTGTAGGATATGTTCAACTTGAAACAGCTTGTATACAACTGTAACAGCGCCGGTAATTGCGTGTTATTATGTATTAGTTCATTACGTATTATAAACAGACACTTACAGAAAATAAAATATTTTACTCTGTCAGACAGAGCCAGTTATATTTGTACTATACAAAATTGCGTCAACAAATAAGAAGTGTATGCGGATTACGCAGCCATTTACAAACGTTTTTGTCTGGTAGGAAATGTAGTAGGTTTTGAAAATAAAAAACTAAGCACGTACAATTTTGTAAATTTTCTTTTGTAAAATTTTAATCGTTCTTTAAACATTATTTTTAACAAAATACACCGCTACGCTTTTATAAGTTTGTCTTTTTCCCCAAAACAAATATAATCTTACATTTGACACTCGCAGATATTTCAACTACAGGATTGTTACCAAAAACTCGTTCAGCTTTTTTATCCAAGTTAGGAAACGCGAAAGGTAATATTCACCTTCTGAATTCGATACATATGGCTTTCTTAAGGTAGACGTATATTTTTAGTGGGAGTTGATAAAAAGAATTTCGGTAAAAGAAAATAGAAATGAATTTAAGAAAAACAATTTAGTCTGGAAATTGAACACCATTTTTTTTTAAACCATTGCATTTTTAAATCCTAAATTTAAATTTATTTGAATGAAGTTAGGTATTTTTACTTCCATGTTCCATAAGGAAATGGAAGTATGATCATGGTGAAAAAAATCGTGTTCGAGATAATGGCTGATTCTGATAGTACTACCATCAAAGATGAAAAAAGTCATTTTTCGAAAAGTGTCTGTGTGTGTGTCTGTCTGTCTATAGAATTTGTTCAATGGCAAACGATAACTGCTGCAAATTCAAACAGAATCAAATAATGTTTTTCATACAGTTCTGAATTGTAGAGGACTCGATGCCTATTGATTTTGGTGAAGATCGGTTAAGGTGAAGGGGTAGTTTACCTGCAACCTTTTACGTTTTAACAAGAGTAAAGTGCTTAATTTTGATAAATAAAGTATCCTTAAAAGAAGGTCATAATAATCCACTGTATAAAGGTAGATGAAATATCTATAAATAAAAAGAGTAGTTGAAGGGGAAAGGGGTAATTTCTATAAATTAAAATGGTAGTTGATGAGTGAGGAGATAATTTTTTATAGGTTTTATATGTGTACTACGTTATTGACAACAAATAAATAGTTTCTATGGAAACATTTTATTTCACTTTGACAAAATTCTATATTTTTTTAGGAATTATCGAACAGAATTCAAGTAAATGATTGGAACTGTATGAATACCCGCAATACATTTCGATGTTTTTAATATGCGATTGTATCGATATATTACGGTGTGGAAAAGAAGAAATGTACTAATTGTAAATTGCCCTATTTCTTAATATAAAACAAAAATACGTGTTGTTTTCATTTGGTAGTTAGGTAATAATGGTTTTGGAATTTTAGTTTACTGCTAAAATAAATAAAAGCTGTGGTTGAGAAACATAACATTAAACGTGTAATACAATGCTTATAACAGAGTAACACTTAAAATAAAGAACCTAATTGGAAAGAATAAAGTTTACAAATTGAAAAATCAACAGGAAATACAAAATGAAAAATACAAATATTTAAGGTTAATGAAAAAACAAAAAAACACTGTATTAAGGAATGACAACATATGCTATACAAATTGTACATAATAGATGTTTGTTTTTTTTTAGTCACAAAACGAGTACTTGTCGGAAAACGAATTTTACCAAAAAAACGAGTTCTGCCACAAAAAAGTGGCATGTAGGCCTATAAAAATAGGCAAGGGGTTGACCCTTGGGCCACTCCGAGTAGGGTTTATCGTGGTTTTAGAAAAAAAAATAGTTTTACATTACAGACGTATTGGTTTCCATGTATAATTTCAGTTTTCATGTTAACCTAACATAATCAATTTTTGGTGTCACAGCCACGACCCGGTGATAAATTACTACTACAGTCATTTACCATTAAAAAATGACAAACGAAATAAATTGCAATCACCAGCCAACCAATTTGGAACATACAAAATTAAAATTTGTATAATTCTTTCACTACATAAAATTATGTGCGATATTCACTACATATCTAAGCCCAAAAATCGCATTATCGAAATAGCTGCGAGTACGCATAAAGGCAGTACCAAATGATTTTATATATAATCTGAGAGCATGGAAGTCATGTACGGTTCTCCATACCGATTTTTAATACTTACAATAAATCATAGAAAAGAAAATAAGTGGCTCTATACATGTTTGAACGAATATCGTTACATTTGGTAATCGCAAACTTGTAACTATAGACGTCTTTATGCCAGAGACAAGTTTATATTCTCTAAATATACATAACTCGGTATCCATGATCTTGCACACATTACTTTAGGATCTTCTCAATAATAAAATTTTGTAGAAACACCGGCACGTACCAAGTCGTATATAATATAGCATGTACAAGCGTTGCATGATGTACAGTAGTTTACAAAGCCTCAAATAACTTTAACGAAAGAAAGGCTAGTTGTTTTCAAGTTCTCAGGGTGTCAAAAGATTGTCAGCTTTCTTCGAACAAATGTAAAGTTGTTAAAACATATTCAGCTGCGACTGAGCAGCTACTAGAGTACAGGCTTTCTCTTTGTTTCGCTTCTAATAATTCATATATAAGTGAATGTATTTAACAAAACAAATTAAATAATTAAGTAGTGTGTAGGTTCAGTTCTTTAAAATTTAGATTGGTTCCTTAATATTACATTATACACCTTCTACGTTGATTCGGACGTTCTCTGGATGATAAAAATGTAAGCAACTATTGAAAGTAGTTTAGAGATTTTTGAGTATGCTTACGTTTTTCATCAGTGTATATAGGAAAATTTGTTCCAAAGTAGTGCGGTTTTTTAGCTTGAACATATCTGAATAATTCATTTGAATTCGTAAAGAAAATAATCTAAGCCTAATAGCATACCCTGTATTTATTTTTCATTATTATGTAATTACTGGTTGTAAAGAATGTATTCCCTTTAAACATCCAAATTAAAAACGATTTCCAATAGAGCACTAACAATAATGAACACAACTGCAATTCCTAATGTTTAGAATATTCCTAATACTATATTCAGAATATGCTTAACACAACTTTTATGTGTGAGTGTGAGTGTGTGTGTGTGTGTGTTTGTGTTGTAACCATAACTGTTAAAATATCAGCCTAAACTAATTGTAAATGAACTAGATTTATAAAATTATTAGGACTTTAAATTAATTAAAATTTTTTGTTGCTCGGAAACGAACGTTTCTAATTGTTCTATTTGAAGTTTAAAATGTTCTTATATATTTAAGATATGTGTATTAGAACACATAAGTAAAACCATTGTGTCTATACTAAGTAAAAACATGAACCAAGTAAATTGTTTATTGCAATCTGGAACTTAGTTTTTATAAGAAGTAAAACTCGTTGCTGAAAATAACATTAATGAAAATCCACCCTCGTAAAAAGGCTATCAGAGGTACGAAAACAATTTCATATCAACTTGTAATCTTAAATTGAATGAAGTGTATATACAGAAGTGTTACACAAGAAACAATTAATTTACGATATTTAATTCTAGTAAATGTAAATTTTGTGATCTTTTGTGTTTTTCAATAGACACAAAAATAGGATTCAGCGTTATGTACATTTGAAATTTTACGATTCCTCCAAACTTTAATGTTGTGGTAATTGTTTCAAATAATAGTGTACGCTGAACCGTGGTTATAACAGAATTTCTTTGAACATTCAGAAAGCGTTAAAACATGCAAGACAAATAAACAAAACCAAAGTACAATGTAAAAAGAGAATAAATCACGGAAGCAGACAAAATAGATAGACAGATGGATAGTAGGTAAACGGAGATGTAGATAGATAGGCAGTCAGAGAGACACATTAGCGACAAAAACATTCAGTAAGTAGCCATGAGAGGAGTAAACGTAACGACACAACGTGCTGAATAGCGATGGTTTAATTATTAATATTTACTTGAATAGAAGCAAATGTTAGACACAAATGAAGATGTTAATAACATAGTGTGATTAATGTCGAAGTTTCTCTACATTACACTACAGTTAAGTTTGAACTACGAATAGTATCTCTCTACTCAGACGTGACCTCGTTATACTGGAAAGTTACTAGCAAAAATATTACTCTCGCCAAGTAATTCGTTACCGTGTACTGTAAACTACTGCATGCAAAACCATACTCATTGCCATATCTAGAATAGCAAACTCTTGTAGAAACACCAACTCTTATTAAAGTAGCACGGTGAGTAGTGTCTTAGGGGGGGAATCGAGCCAGGAAGTAGTGATGTCACGAAAAGCTGGCAATGACGTCACATGCAAGTGACATCAGATGACGTCATGATCAGCTGATCGGTTGATGATGACGCCAGTAATGTCAGCTGAGCCTGATGTCATGTTCTGGTCAGAGTAGATCGTGACGTCACACTTCCTGCCCCCCCCCCTACTTGATCGTGTGAATTTCTGTGTCTGTACACGCGCGCATTCGGACAAATATTTTCTCCTTTAAAAGTCAGTTTATAACAAAATATATCTTCATAATTTAATACAAGCAATATTTTATATGACAAGCCGTCATTACCAACAAACGACCCGATTCAAATCCTTAAAAACCTGTTAGCACCATTTAATTTATAAATAATAAAAATAATTAAGAAACAAACTGTAATTTGAGATCATAAAACGTGTATTGTGTCATACCAAAGTACCTGCCTACTCGTCAACACTAATAGAATTGCGCCATAACGCTTCACGGTGATACGATGCAACAGTTCTAACAAGTGGATTGAACCACAACGCTTCACCACGGTGATACGACACAACGGTTCCAATAAAACAATTAAACCAGTTCACGAAAATCATCGAGAGATGTTGCACCGGCCACGGTGAACGAAACACTGACCCCTGTCAAAGCTGTGTCACTCGTATAAACGGTGGTAGTGTCGGAAGGGAAAAGGAACGACGAGGGGAAAACCCTGTTACCACCATTTAATTTACTAACAATGGAATAAGAAAAATAATTAAGCAATAAACTGTAATTTGAGATTATAAAACGTGTATTGTGTCACATCAAAGTACCTACCTACTCGTAAGCACTAATAGAATTGCACCATAATGTTTCACGAGATGGTGGGGGGGTATGATGCAACATTTATAACAAGTGAATTGGACCATCCGTTCACCGCACTATCTGCACTCGTCAACACAATCGTTTGAAAACCTGTCTACGAATTTCATCGTGAGACGTTGCACCGGCACACGTGTATGAAACACACACACACACACACACACACACACACACACACACACACACACACACACATGTCAACTGCTGACGAAACACTAGGCACTGACGACACTGTGTCACCGATAGAGAAATTGTGGTAGAGATGGAAGGAGTAAAGGAACGAGGAGGGGGGGAAATAACGCTCATAATGTTTTTTAATACATGTATTATCAAAGACACATATAAAAAAAGTGTTACAAAAATACAGACATACAATATTTACCATTTTGAAATAGTATTGTCTGCTACACGATCTTTTTGTCCTTTGTACTGTAGGTAAAGCGTGTCCGGTTGTATGCCTTGCAGTTCCTCATCCGTAAACAGTTTCGAGTATCTCTTCGGCAGGTAGATTTTAGTAATCCCGTGCTGTCCTTTCCCTTCGTTATAACGGCCGCCAGAGAAGGTCCGTACCGGGTTGTCTCGTTCTGCAACGAGCGAATCGGATACTTCGTACCCGTTTGTAAGTCGTGACGTCTTACGTATTCGTATACGGTGACGCTTCCAAACTTCTGTATAAACGAATCCATAGCTTGCGTAGTAAGTCTGCTGGTTGCGAAGCGCTGCTTGCGACTGTTGACACAAGATTGAACGGTATAGCTAACGAGCCCCGTTTATATAGGCGGACAATCCCCTGTTCTACTATTGCGTGTAACTACACAACATCCTGTCAACACGAATTGCAACATACTGTTTCACGATGATACGATGCAACAGTTCTAACAATTGAATTGCACCATACTGTTTCACGGTGATATGATACAACAGTTGTAACAAGAATTTCCTGTAAGGGGTCGAGTATTGTGAAATACACTGACATAGATTATTGTAGTGAATTTTATAACTAGATGCATACATATCGTTGTGTCAATTACGTATAATTAAAACAACGTTATGTCGTCTCGTCCCTTCCAAGCGACCCAGGAGGTAAGACGAGATACGCTTCGTTTTTTTTACGTGGTTTCCCCGTTTCAAGATCAAATGAAACAGCCGTACTCCAGCGGAACCTAACACTTAACACGCTAAGAACTCAGAACTCTTAACGTGTACAGTGTTAAGTAAAAAATCAAACGTACACTACACAATGCTCAATAAAGCAATTTTTTGTATATACTTCTATTAAAAAATTTTTATTCTCACTTAAACTAATAGTTCGGTATACGGTTGAGATATCGTGAAGCGACTTTTTCACGTAACACACACACACACACACACACACACACACACACACACACACACACACACACACACACACACACACACACACACACACACACACACACACACACACACACACACACACACACACACACACACACACACACACACACACACACACACAAAGTTTCTGTTAAACCGAGGCGAGTTTACAGGTGTTTCCAGTGACTCGTCTCAGATAACTCGACTACGTTTATGAGTATCTCTACCGCCACAGTGACGTAGCCGTTTACAGTCAATCATCTCTCTCTCTCTCTCTCTCTCTCTCTCTCTCTCTCTCTCTCTCTCTCTCTCTCTCTCTCTCTCTCTCTCTCTCTTTCTCTCATAACGTGAACAAACTCAGACAAAGCACCTCGATATCCTGTACGATACACAAACGTATATACTTAACAACTATACACATACTTATAATAGGCAACATTGCATTGTGTAGTGTAAAGTCACACACAAACACACATTAAAATATATTGTTATACATAACGTTCGTGTACAGTATAGAGTATACCGTAAAGCACGTTGTTTTCTCGCGTTTACCATCCACTCGCTGTAGAAGAACGCTCTACGAAGCGCGCACCTGGTAAACGTTCCGCTGTCGTCGTCGTTCCGATGTTGCACGATAGGGCACTGTAACGAGCTCGTTAACCGGTCGCTCGCCGTCGGCGCATTCATTTCGTTGAGGTCGATAGCGTTGCGGTGGTACGCGCGTAGGAAAGCGGCTTTCTTCGACACTTTAGTGTAGATCGCAGTGAAATTCGAACAGATTTGTGCGATCGTAGGGGACACGTCCGTGTACGGAATGTAACCGTCGTCCTATCTCAACCGGTGATAACGCCATTCCAACCATTCGTTGGTTCTTATCGTCTTCTCGGTGAGACGCGATAGTTCGTAAGGAGGCGCGAAAAACGCCACAGTATAGCATCGTGTAGACAGATCTATCGCGGTGAACTCCTTGTCAACGTACTCGTTCTGCACACCGTGGAGCGCTTGAAAGTTGAGGGGGAGGTGAAGGGTTTGGTTTCACGGCTGTTTGTTCAATTCCGATCTGACAATGAGCTGAGAAGCTTGAAAAGGCTAATCGGAAAAATTTGTCTATAGTGGTGTGGAACAGTGATAATTCTGTTTATAATAATTGTATAATTATTTTGAAGTGAGAACTTCATATACGGGACTATGATGCCCGACGCACTCCCTTACACCTCGGGTTTCTAGGGCAGTAAACATATTCAGATATTCAGAGGGGAACGAAATAGCTGAACCGAAAAAGCAGTGTTGCCATGTCAATCGAAACGCTTCTCCTCAAATAGCTACCCAAATTACTCTACTGCCAAAAATACGTGTGCTTTAAGGAAAGCATAATATTTTAAAGAATTTGAGCATATTGTAAATGTTTAAATACTATTACAAGAATAATGTAAATATTTTGAAAATAATTGTGTTCCTTAATTAATCTTTCCGGCATTTGATGACAAAATGTGTGACGTTTACTTCAGGGCCGCCATCAGAGCGCTGCATTTATTTTATCATAGTGTATCACTTTATTTAGCGTTAATTTCACGTCCGCAACTAGACAGCAGCGCCAAACAAGATTTGGTGATTACACAAACTACTTAATTTAAACAAATAATCTCTTTAATTTTTTTTTTTTTGAAAAAAATTCAATCATTATTGTGCACATAACACATTCTACTTTTCAAGTAAATATTGCGTAGATAATATTCTTAAACAGAAAAAAAATCATATTGTTACATATTGTTTGTATATGTGCGTATACTGATAATAATACGCCGTGTGATATAATTCTATTTATGTTCATTTTAAATATCGGTTTCTTACAATAAACTAGAGATGTCAAAAGTTCCGAATTTCTTAATATTAAAATAAATATTTATTTATTCAACAGAAACAATAACAAACGTTTATTCACAATTTTATCAACGAAATTCTCTTAATTACTTCATAAAACCTTTGACATTTGTCACTTTGTATACATTATGTTTGTTAACGAAGAGTGTCGTCCTTGCTTTGTAACAACAAGGCTAACGTTTCGGTTTTATAAATACAAGTCCTAATAACAGGTAAGATAAGCAGAAGGTATTTAGTGGAAGCAACACATAAAGATTGACTGCCCGGTTAGGAACTAATGGAAAGCGAGCGACTTCTTATTTTGTTAAAAGAAGAAATAAATAAATAAGATTGTTTAAATCAATGTATCCATGTTGCATATTACTTTCTGTTATACTTAAGTAATCTCCACCCGGTTGCATTTGTGATCATGAAATTTATTAGATATCAAATTTTTTACTTTATAATGCATTTTTTGACAGCAGGTAAAAATAACACGGTCAAAAAGCAACTAAATATACCTGATTAATAAAAAAGTATATATTTGATTTATAAAAAACATTGACAATGTTTATCATAATCATAAATATAATATTTAGACAAATACTTTTTAAATGATTAGCGATCGGTAATTAGAGGCCGAAGAATGGAAAAGTATTATTGACTAAAATAACGGGAAAAGACAGAATGTAAAAGTTATTAAAATATGGGGCAGACTAAATTTAATTATAATACAGCGGTACCTTGATGTATAATTATAAAATTATAATTGATAAGCATTGATGACTTAAGAGGTAAAAAATACAAAGTTTCGATTATAACACTAGAGTTATTCTATGTTTATATTAAACGCAACCTGTAAATGTTAAATATGTCGTAGTTCTTAATTATATTTTAGTTTCTTATAGGCTATATTATATAGTATCTTGTCCTGCAATAAAGCTATTTATCTCTAAAGAAACTCTTTTCAATGTGGATAGCAATTACATTTGACACCGGTGACAAAATCTAAGACCATAAAACCACTTATAAATACAACGTTTGCTGAAAACAAACCCAGTACTAAGTAAGTAAACAAACATGTCGTTTTATTTATTTACTAAAATTTATTTAATTATTTGGCTCTAATTATTTACAAGAAAGAATTAATTAGGTCTGATAAATATCGTAATTATTTTATTAAGTACTAATAGTTATTTTTCAGTTCTATTATAATAGGAGCTATTAAAAGAAAAATAACCTATAGATCTTCAAAAAACTCATTTTTAAAGTGTATTGAACAAAAATACAATACACAAACTAAATTAGACTATATTAAAAGTATTGTTATTTCTTTATCAAAATTTTATATGAAGCCCATAGATAAATTAATGTGTAAGTTAATAGATTAATAGATGCATTAATAGATCCAGATGTATTAATAGATACATAGATTAATAGATAATAGACAAATAACTTCAGAGAATTTAAATGAAAATTGATGTTTATTATTTTTATTGCAGAAAACCTAGGTATCTGAAATGGGTAAGCATTCAGTGTGAATAATTTTAATGTTTATTCTAATATATTTTGAAATCTCGTGTTGATATGTTTTCCTTTCTCCATTGCAACAGCCTGTAGATAAAACTAATTCGACAGCGACAGAATTGTAGTAAACAGCTATAACATAATGATTACATTTATTTCTTCGTTGAAACATAAAATGGTACGAATATTTACCGTCAATAAATTAAGAAGAAAATTGATCTCTTTGGAAACAGGTATAAAAAAAGAGATAGCAACCGTTCTAGTTCTCCGCCATAAGCTGTAACGAACGAATTGAAACAGCTTAATTTACGCCAGGTGAATCAATTCTTACCCCGATAATCCCAATTTGTATTTTGTTTCGTCTTTCGCTAAACCAATTTGCTTTCAGCCGGAAAACAACTTTGTAATTATTTCATTATTTCTATGCCCCATTTGCGGATTTAAAACGTTTACTGTTGTTTACGTACCCTTATGCAGCTTTTGGTGTGACTGCGCGCGCATGGGAGTACAGGTGTAATTGTGTGTATCTCTGTAGAAATGTATCAGTATTACGTACTTTTTACATGCACATAGCATGCACATAGGATACATCTTAATCGACACGCACACGAATACTGGTAGGATTTGTCTTGGTTTCTCGGAGATTTGACGTCCACCAGTTCGACCTGACAAATCACTTGTGAAGAATTGAAATTCCCTTTAATGCTCTCTCTCTCTCTCTCTCTCTCTCTCTGTCTCTCTCTCTACCACCTTCCATTCCAATCCGATCCGATCTCTAATTTAGGAAAGGAGATCGCTATCCATACTGTCTAATTTCTTTCTCCGATCTCGTCATTTTAGACAGTACCATTGAGATTCCCGACCTGGTCACACCCTCGTAATTGCACCGTTTTTGTCGAAAAACAAAAAAGTCGTGGTTGCTCTTACAACACTGTTGATCCTCCAAAAGCCCCCACCAGAAAGGAAATTTTGGGCAATAAAGTGGTTAAAGGAAAGAAAGAAATTTACCCATTAGATATTGTTGAAGCAATTGAACTCAGACGATTTCCGAATTTTTTTTACGAATGTATGAACAATGTTTTATGGAATTGCTGAGAATGGTAAAGCCGTTCATAGAAAACGTAATACCATTTTGCGAGTTCAATAAAATATGTCTACATTCGTCTTCAGCCAATTTACTCACTATACACTCAAAACAAAATTGAAAAACACGTTTAACAACTTCCATTCCGCTGAAAAGAAAAGAAACAACTAACAGTAACCGACGCCCGACTGCGCTACACACTATACGATCAAGGATGGCAGGTGGAGGGGATCTGTCCTAAGTCGGCTAGTCGGATAGTCGGATGAGGAGGACCGTCCGACCTTCCTAAATCGAATTCCAACTTTTGTGTAAGGACGATCGTCCTACACACTATACAATTTGCTATTTTCATCCTACATTTAGGACATCGGATCGGATTGGATTGGAAGGTGTGTAGGGACCTTCTCTCTCACTCTCTCTCTTTCCTATCATATTCTTTAATTTTACTTTATAAGTGTCTTTACCTAACCTAGCTTCTCATAATTGTTATGCATATATAAAATTCCGTTTAAATGTATTGGGTGGTTTGTTTGGCTGCAAATGTAACATTTGATTGGTTGTACAATTACTACCAAACGCATAGTCAGCACTTAAACGAGACTGTCAGCAATGGTTGTAATTGTCGCATAGAAAGCCGTCGGTGCAGCTGAGTTCAGGTTCATTAACTCTGACGTTCCATTGCATTTGACGGTTCGTTTACTCTGGCACAAATGAATTATGTTGTACGGAAAAATTAATGGCTTTTTTAAAACGTATAAGTACTAACAAATGTATTTGAATGTAACAGAGTTTATTATGTTTGTACATACTCGCGGAAACGTAGCGGATATTTTGGGATCTTGCAATGGTTTGTAACGAAACGGGCTTTTAAACATCTCTTCTTAACACGTTTAATACCCCCTGATAACAACTACTATGTTTTAATCAGTTGTTTTTTTATATTCTTTCTTCTTTCTTCCTTCCTTACGTTTCTGCCTTTAAAGGCAAACCTCTCACATCGTGTGCGGTGTTCCCCTCGTACTATTTTCTTTTTGCCTCTATTTTATAATAACTTTTTAGATGACTTTTCTTTTTGTCTGTCTCTTCTTGTTCTTATTATCGCCTTTTTATGAGCGCAATTTTTATTTTCACGATTTTTCACCCTTCATATTTCGTTTACTTTTAGCCTAAGTAATTTTTTATTTCGTATTACATCATCTAATTAAGATCTAGATCGCCTACCTAAGTATTACTTCAGAGACGGTTTGCCAGTTCGGGACGAACAGGCTTAAGGAGGGGGCGAGGGTTACGACATCACATAACAATCGAAGTGTTTAATAATCGGGCGGGATAGTTGCATTACAATTGTGTTTAATTTTAGTGAACATTTTATTGCGTGTGAACAATTTTTATTTGATTTGTTGTAAGAGATTGTGTTGTTAATTACGAACTGTTTAACTGTGAAAATTGAAGCTAGCTGGTGATTAGTGACTTAATTGGTGTCTTGATTTTGTTTCCACTGTACTACGACGATCGAGTAGACCGTCGTAACAGTATGTAATAATGTCCTCAAGACCTTAATGTCGTGGTAGTTGCATGGCACTACACAAGTCGGTCGACTATGAGTCCCTGGATAGAGAGTACACGGGAGCATGCTAAGAGGCTGACCGGTCTGCGAAACAGAATAGCGGCGGCACAGGATACGTTCAACAATTTTCAAATTTGCATTCATATTTGTGTGTTTTAGCGCGTGAGCGTGTGTAACTTTTTTTTTCATAGACAAGTTTAGTAGTACGGCAACATTAAAAGCGCTATTTTATTTTTACCGTGAACATTTATATTTTGTTACTTTCATGTTCCTTAACGAAATGGAAGTATGGTAATGGCGAAAAAATCGTGTTCGATATAAGGGCTGAAGAAGTGTCATTTTCCGTAAAGGGTCTTTGTGTGTGTCTGTGTGTACAATTTATTAGATGGGGAACGATAACTTCCGCAAACTCAAACAGAATCAAATAACTTTATGCATGTGTGTTTGAGCTGCAGAGGACTCAAGGCTTATTGATTTCGGTGAAGATCGTTTATGGAAGGGGGGTAGTTTCCGTGCAACGTTTTACGTTTTAGCACAGTAACGTTGTTAATTTTGATAAATAAAGTATCCTGAAAAGAAGATATAATAATACACTGTAGAAAGGTAGATGAAATATCTATAAATGAAAAGGGTAGATAAAAGGGGAGGCGGTAATTTTTTACCTTTGATATTGGTTTAATAAGTTTGACAAAATTAAATAAAAATTCATTTAATCTTTTTCAAACAATTGTAATTGATAAAAATTAAATAATTTTGTTGCCAAGCACTAAAATTATAATTTTTTTATTTTAGTTCAAATAATCTATGCGTGAAGATCCGCAACCACGGCCCAGCAGGCCACAAAATAATTTGTGGCCACAGAATTACATAATTGTATAAATATGTAATTAATGCGTGATTATCTGCGTAGTTCAGTTTCTTTATAAGAAAAAAGTACCTAATTTATATAGATAAAGTGACTAGAAAATAACTTATATTAAACGACTAACATATAATAAAAATGTATCTATAAATAGTGAAAATAGTTTGAGGGTGGGAGATATTGTTTTCAGAAATTATCAAACTGAATTCAAATAAATGTTTTAAAATATAAATCTTAGAACATGGAGGTCATGTCATACCGATTTTTTTATTGTAATGTATTACGCTTGGATAGAGTTTAATTTATCAGTATTGGGGTAGTTGTTTGTCCATTTAAAGCAGTACACATGAGTAAAAGTTAAAAATAATTATATTTAATTACAAGTAAATAAACTGTTATTACTGGGAGAATTTACATACGAAATTAGTACAGTGATTAAGCATTAATTCCTTGTGTTGATTCCCATATACACTTGTAAAGTACATTATTCCGGGTGAAAAATTATATTCCTTCCAGATATTATCCATATGATTATACAAAAATATATATAATCTCTGTAAATATCACTGCTTACCCATTTTGTACACACCAAATATATATTACCACTAAAGATGATATATTACTTAATGTGAAATTTACATAAGACACAATGTCAGTTGCGACCCAATTGTATAAAACCCGACCGAGTTAGAAATTTGAACCCGGTCAATTGCCATCAATGTTATTATTATATTTTTCGGTGAATGGTTTGTGAGGATGAATCAAAAATATAACACAAATTTTAACTTATTTGTGTCGACGTTTCGACAATGTTTGTTGTCATCATCGGGACCTGTGTATGAATACAAAATAAATGACAAACACAACAGAACAATTATTTAAGTGAACGTGTTTGTGTATTTGAGTGTGCGCACACGCGTGTGCGTGCGTATGTATGTAGCATTGTATACGCATATGTGAATTAGTTGAGATAGTTTGTTTATATCTTCAAATGTTTTCTTTAAGACAACGAGAAAATTATAATATCACAGACTTAATTTATACACTATTACAATTTAAATTACTCATAATGTAATGGTATTTTTAAATTAATTATATTATGCTAATTATCCTATATTAATTAAAACCTAACCTAACCTAACCTAACCTAAATAAGTTAAACTTTGTGATATATTTTTGACCGATCCTCACAAACCCTTCACCGAAAAATTCATTAATCGACGGTCATTACGAATATCAGTGTTATAATAATAATAATAATAATAATAATAATACAGAAATTTATGTTATAATTCTGTTCATTCATAGCCTAACCTAACCTAACTTAACAAAAATATTGAAAAAAAGAGGTTACTCGAACAAATGAAAAGTTGCTGAATTGAAATCCCATCGAAATTCAGAATAGCAACGTTTCTAAATGACAGATTCAGTCAGTAAGTGAAAGTGGGGTGCTCAATTGACGGTGTAAGAATGGTCGCAACTGACCGAGTTACGTACGGCATAAAATGTCTCACATTTTGATGGTTGTATAACTTATACAATATTTTTATATCCGTGATACAAAAGCGTGATATCAGTTACCGCTTACACTATACATAGCTAAACAAAAACATTTTATACTTTCGTCCACATACCCCGGACTTGTACTACTTGAATCCAGTTTTACTTCCATGTTCCATAAAGAAATGGAAGTATGGTGTTGGTGAAAAAAATCGTGTTCGAGATAAGGGCTGATTCTGATTCTACTATCCTCAAAACATAAGAAAAGTCATTTTTCGAAAAGTGTCTGTGTGTAGAATTTGTGCTATGCCAAACGATAACTGCCGCAAATTCAAACAGAATGAAATAATTTTTGCATACCTGCCTGAGTTGTAGAGGTCTCAAGGCCTATTGATTTTGGAAAAGATCGGAGAAGGGGAAAGTGTAGTTTACCAGCAACGTTTTACGTTTTAACAAGAGTAAAGTACTTGAAAATTCAATTAAACTTTTTCAAACAATGGCAATCGTAAAAAATAAAATAACTTTGTTGCCAGGCAATAAAATTATAATTTTTTTTATTAATCACGTGTGAGTAAAAATTTATCGTTCCTGACAGGCAAGGATATCTCAATTATGTAATATTTACGTTTCCAAAGTTTTATTATTGTGGTTACCGCAATTCAAGGGCAAGCAGCACACCACGCACGATCGCACGCGCACACACACACACAATTCGCGTTATTTCTGGCTTCACCCATTTTTATTACTTCCATATTCCTTAAGGAAATGGAAGTATGGTGAAGGCAAAAAAAAAAAAAAAATCGTGTTCGAGATTATTGCAGATTCTGATTGTACTACACTCAAAACATGAGAAAAAGTAGTTTTTCCAAAAGTGTCTGTGTGTGTGTCTGTCTGTCTATCTATCTGTCTGTGTGTAGATTTTTTTTTATGGCAAACGATAACTGCCGCAAATTCAAACAGAATCAAGTAATTTTTTGCATACAGCCCTGCTTTGTAGAGTACTCACGACCTATTGTTTTTGGTGAAGATCGGTTGAGGGAAAACGGGTTTTTTTTATCAAGGGTAATTTTTTTTTTTTTGGCAAACGATAACAGCCGCAAATTCAAACGGAATCAAATAATGTTTCGCATACAGCCCTGATTTGTAGAGTTTTCAAGACCTATTGTTTTTGGTGAAGATCGGTTAAGGAAAAGGGGTAGTTTACCGGCATCGTTTTATGTTTTAACAAGGGTATTTTTTATGGCAAACTATAACAGCTGCAAATTCAAACAGAATCAAAAGATTATTTGCATAAGCCCTAATTTTTGTAGAGTTCTCAAGACCCGTTGTTTTTGGTGAAGATCGGTTAAGGGAAAGGGGTAGTTTACCTACAACGTTTTATGTTTTAACAAGGGTAATTTTTTCTATGACGAAAGATAACTGCCGCATATTCAAACAGAATCAACTAATTTTTTGCATACGTCCCTGAATTGTACAGAACTCAAGGCCTTTTCATTTTGGTAAAGATCGGTTAAGGGGAAGGGGTAGTTTACCTGCAACTTTTAAGTTTTAACAACAGTAAAGTACTTGAAAATTCATTTAAATTTTTTCAAACCATTGTTAAAAATAAATTGTTAAAAATAAAATAATTTTGTTCCCAGGCAATAAAATTATAATTTTTTCATTTTAATGTAAATTATGTATGAGTTACATGTATAAAATAATATATCGTTCGTGGCAGGTAATATATCGTTCGTGGTTCTCTGTTATGTAATGTTTAGGTATCTACTTTATTATTATGACTACAGCAATAAAAAGGCAGGGAAGGCACACACACACACACACACACACACACAAAATTCGCGGTATTTCTGGCCTCACTCATGTTTATTTTCTTACATTTGCACGCTTTTTAAACGGAAAGTGCCGAAACCCACACCAACATAACGCGTGCAATCCGAAAAAATGGACATCAATTTGCTTCCTGTGGATCGCTGGGCATTGTAACTGCACGTGTTTACAGAGGAACGATTCATAGACAGACTTTTCGTCTTTAGGGAATGAACCCTCTGCAAGATGCTGAGGGTCCATGAATGACTTCGGAGCGCTCCTTCTTTTTCGCGTGTTTGTTCTGTGAAACATACACTGTAGATTCGCAGCTTTACTCTAAGCAACGCTCAATAGGAAAAGTTGAAAATTTTTGTCCACGGTGTACCCTCATTCACACTAAACCTGCTCTGATGTTTTAATTACGGACATCATAATATTAAAACTTTGGAAACTTGAGCACTACTTAATGGAGATAAATCATTAACTTATACAAGCCATTAATTTTATGCATATTTTTTGTATATATGTGTACAACGTTGTCGGCAACAAAGAAGTAGTTTTTGATAAATTTCCTTCCCGGGATATTTGGCCGTAGTCCAATGTTTTCTACAAAACCACACGTTTCGGCAATGCCATCGACTACCATCATCAGTGAAAATCGAGTGCGACAACGTGCGGTGGTATACGTTAGTGACCACAGTACTGTGGTTAAGGCTGAAGCAGTAAGTAGAAAGAAGTAGTTTCTATGGTAATATTTCATTTCGAAAATGATTTTAAATATAAATCTTAGAACATGGAAGTCATGTATGGTTCTCCATACCGATATTTTTCTTACGTTTGCACGCTTTTTAAATGGAAAGTGCCGAAACCCACACCGACACAATGCGTACAAGCCGAAAATTTGTCCAGCATGGACAGCGATTTGCTCCCTGTGGATCGCTGGGCAGTGTAGCTGTACGAGTTTACAGAGGAACGATTCATAGACAGACTTTTCGTCTTTAGGGAATGAACCCTCTGCAAGATGAGTCCAAAATGAGTCTTCTGCAGGGTCTGGTGTTCCATGAGACTTCGAAGCGCCCCTTCTTTTCCGCGTGTTTGTTCTGTGAAACGTACACTGTAGATTCGCAGCTTTACTGTGAGCAACGCTCCATAGGGAATGTTGAAAATTGTTGACCACGGTGTACCCTCATACACACTAAAACCTGCTCTGACGTTTAGATTATGGACATCATAATATTAAACTTTGGGAAATTGAGCACTACTTACTGGAGATCAAACATTCACTTTTACAAGCTATTAATTATGTGTACTACTTTATCGGTAGCAAAGAAGTAGTTTGTTGTTAAAATTCGTTCCCGGGCTGTTTGGCCGCCGTGGTCTAATGTTTTCTGCAAAATCCGGCGTTTCGGCAATGCCATCGACTGCCATCATCAGTAAAAATCGAGTGAGCTAACATGAGGTGGTATACGTTAGTGACCACAGTACTGTGGTTAAGACTGAAGAAAGAAGTGGTTTCTATGGAAATATTTTATTTCGAAAATGAATTTAAAGACAAATCTTACAACATATATAGTTCTCCATACCGATAGTTTTATAATCCTTGATGTCGTTCGAGTTTTGTTCCAGATCTGTTTTGTCTTAGGCCTACACTGGCTACCGTCCGTTACGAATTAGCGATCGAATTCTATATTCTGATTATTTCAACGTTCAGTAGACTTGATTTATCTAGCGATACCGATACGTATGTTTTGTGTCTCTTTGTGTTGTCCTCCCACAGAATTTCTGTTCGCGTCTTACCATATTCGCGTCCTTTTTCGTGTTACTTATGTTGCTTACCTTCTGTATGAATCTCAACAAACCACAGTAGCGTAGCCTCTAAAATCCTTGTAAAGATTAAGTTGACGTATTTTATTAACAATGCTTTCAGTAGGTATACAGTATTTACTGTATGCGATTGTGAGAAACATTTGAACCAGTGTCACCAAATATATTAGATTACCACTAAAGATGATATATTACTTAATGTGAAATTTACATAAGACACGATGTCAGTTGCGACCCAATTGTATAAACCCCGACCGAGTTAGAAATTTGAACCCGGTCAATTGCCATCAATGTTATTATTATATTTTTCGGTGAATGGTTTGTGAGGATGAATCAAAAATATAACACAAATTTTAACTTATTTGTGTCGACGTTTCGACAATGTTTATTGTCATCATCGGGACCTGTGTATGAATACAAAATAAATGTCAAACACAATAGAACAATTATTTAAGTGAACGTGTTTGTGTATTTGAGTGTGCGCACACGCGTGTGCGTGCGTATGTATGTAGCATTGTATAGGCATATGTGAATTAGTTGAGATAGTTTGTTTACATCTTCAAATGTTTTCTTTAAGACAACGAGAAAATTGTAATATCACAGACTTAATTTATACACTATTACAATTTAAATTACTCATAATGTAATGGTATTTTTAAATTAATTATATTATGTTAATTATCCTATATTAATTAAAACCTAACCTAACCTAACCTAAATAAGTTAAACTTTGTGATATATTTTTGACCGATCCTCACAAACCCTTCACCGAAAAATTCATTAATCGACGGTCATAACGAATTTCAGTGTTATAATAATAATAATAATAATAATAATAATAATACAGAAATTTATGTTATAATTCTGTTAATTCATAGCCTAACCTTACCTAACTTAACAAAAATATTGAAAAAAAGAGGTTACTCGAACAAATGAAAAGTTGCTGAATAGAAATCCCATCGAAATTCAGAATAGCAACGTTTCTAAATGACAGATTCAGTCAGTAAGTGAAAGTGGGGTGCTCAATTGACGGTGTAAGAATGGTCGCAACTGACCGAGTTACGTACGGCATAAAATGTCTCACATTTTGATGGTTGTATAACTTATACAATATTTTTATATCCGTGATACAAAAGCGTGATATCAGTTACCGCTTACACTATACATAGCTAAACAAAAACATTTTATACTTTCGTCCACATACCCCGGACTTGTACTACTTGAATCCAGTTTTACTTCCATGTTCCATAAAGAAATGGAAGTATGGTGTTGGTGAAAAAAATCGTGTTCGAGATAAGGGCTGATTCTGATTCTACTATCCTCAAAACATAAGAAAAGTCATTTTTCGAAAAGTGTCTGTGTGTAGAATTTGTGCTATGCCAAACGATAACTGCCGCAAATTCAAACAGAATGAAATAATTTTTGCATACCTGCCTGTGTTGTAGAGGACTCAAGGCCTATTGATTTTGGTAAAGATCGGCGAAGGGGAAAGAGTAGTTTACCAGCAACGTTTTACGTTTTAACAAGAGTAAAGTACTTGAAAATTCAATTAAACTTTTTCAAACAATGGCAATCGTAAAAAATAAAATAATTTTGTTGCCAGGCAATAAAATTATAATTTTTTTTATTAATCACGTGTGAGTAAAAATTTATCGTTCCTGACAGGCAAGCATATCTCAATTATGTAATATTTACGTTTCCAAAGTTTTATTATTGTGGTTACCGCAATAAAATGGCAGGCAGGACACCACGCACGCACGCAAGCACGCGCGCGCGCGCACACACACACACACACACACACACAATTCGCGTTATTTCTGTCTTCACCCATATTTATTTTCTTACGTTTGCACGCTTTTTAAATGGAAAGTGCCGAAATCCACACCGACACAATGCGTACAAGCCGAAAATTTGTCCAGCATGGACAGCGATTTGCTCTCTGTGGATCGCTGGGCAGTGTAGCTGTACGAGTTTACAGAGGAACGATTCATAGACAGACTTTTCGTCTTTAAGGAATGAACCCTCTGCAAGATGAGTCCAAAATGTGTCTTCTGCAGGGTCTGGTGGTCAATGAGGCATCGGAGCGCCCCTTCTTTTCCGCGTGTTTGTTCTGTGAAATGTACACTGTAGATTCGCAGCTTTACTCTCAGCAACGCTCCATAGGGAATGTTGAAAATTTTTGACCACGGTGTACCCTCATACACACTAAAACCTGCTCTGACGTTTTGATTATGGACATCATAATATTAAACTTTGGGAAATTGAGCACTACTTACTGGAGATCAAACATTCACTTTTACAAGCTATTAATTATGTGTACTACTTTATCGGTAGCAAAGAAGTAGTTTGTTGTTAAAATTCGTTCCCGGGCTGTTTGGCCGCCGTGGTCTAATGTTTTCTGCAAAATCCAGCGTTTCGGCAATGCCATCAACTGCCATCATCAGTAAAAATCGAGTGAGCTAACGTGAGGTGGTATACGTTAGTGACCACAGTACTGTGGTTAAGACTGAAGAAAGAAGTGGTTTCTATGGAAATATTTTATTTCGAAAATGAATTTAAAGACAAATCTTACAACATATATAGTTCTCCATACCGATAGGTTTATAATCCTTGATGTCGTTCGAGTTTTGTTCCAGATCTGTTTTGTCTTAGGCCTACACTGGCTACCGTCCGTTACGAATTAGCGATCGAATTCTATATTCTGATTACTTCAACGTTCAGTAGACTTGATTTATCTAGCGATACCGATACGTATGTTTTGTGTCTCTTTGTGTTGTCCTCCCACAGAATTTCTGTTCGCGTCTTACCATATTCGCGTCCTTTTTCGTGTTACTTATGTTGCTTACCTTCTGTATGAATCTCAACAAACCACAGTAGCGTAGCCTCTAAAATCCTTGTAAAGATTAAGTTGACGTATTTTATTAACAATGCTTTCAGTAGGTATACAGTATTTACTGTATGCGATTGTGAGAAACATTTGAACCAGTGTCACCAAATATATTAGATTACCACTGTGACGGTAGCGATATGCGAACATCTGCTCTCCGTTACCAGCGGCCGAGACGTGACCAACTATGTGCTCGGAGCCAAGTGGTCAGAGCTGTTGGGTTGAGCGTCGTGAGACGACCCAATGGTTTCCTAGTACCGAGCCTCCGGTAGGGGCTCCTGCCTAGTGGTCCTGTCCAGACGGAATATTGATTAATTAATTTTTAGTGGTCGCTACAACGACATGCTCGTACTAGGTCGACTAGTACAGTATTTGTCGAGGCCGTTTCCAAGATTCACCTGGACGTATTCGGTACTTGCCAAGGCCAGCTATGAGTGGGTTTGTCTGGGTCCTCGCAGCTCGGACGTAAAATTTACGTGCAAGTCGCCTTGCGGTGTCATCCAAGGAGCGGACACCGAGTCCTCTTCTCAGGAGACGAGAAGAAAACCGATAGGGGACTTTGGCCGCTGGCCGAAGCCCTCTATCGAGAACGCTTTGCAACCTTCTTTTATGAACGGTTGCGAGGTAACCCCAGACGGGAAGAGCGTAGGTAATGATCGGCAACAGGTACGCGTTGACAATCAACTTACCCAGCTTGCGGGTCATAGCCTTGTTGGCAAGTAGCGGAAACAGTTGCGCGAGACGAGCGGACGCTTTCTTTCGCATCGTCTCAGCGTGGGTACGCCAGGTGAGCCGACGATCTAGGTGGACACCGAGGTACTTAACTTCCCTCGACCAGGGCTGGTACGTTCTACCGAGTCTCACTCGGCCTCGTGGTTCTTTCCGGCGCTTTGTGAATAGCACCGCGGAGCTCTTGGTTTCGTTGACGGCAACTTTCCAGCTTTCCGTCCACGTCGAATACGCATCGAGTGCGCGCTGAAGTCGTGGGATAGCAAAGTCTGCGTTCCGATCGGCGGTATAGACCGCCGTGTCGTCGGCAAACAAAGCCATCTGGACTCCAGGCTCTCTGGGTGCGTCGTTGACATACACGGAGAACAGGAGAGGCCCTAGCACGCTACCTTGAGGTACCTCGGCTGTGATACGTCTCTCGGAAGAGACGTGGTCGTCTATTCGCACGCAGAAAGTCCTCTCCGTCAGAAAGCTAGCAATCATGCGAAGGTAGCAATCTGGGAGCTGGATTTCCCGGAGCTTGAACAAGAGCCCGTCGTGCCAGACACTATCAAAGGCCTTTTCCACATCTAGGAAACAGGCGACAGTCTGCTCTTTCCGACACCCGGCGTCCGTGATGTATTCCACCAGTCTCATCAGTTGATGAGTGGTGGAATGCCCCACACGAAAGCCGAACTGTTCGGGGACCAGTACATCGAAGTTTCGTAGATGATCTAGTACTCTCCGTTGTACGAGACGTTCGAGGACCTTTGACGTGGCTGACAGTAGACTAATGGGCCGGAGGTTGCCGGGACGGGAAGCGTCCTTTCCCTGCTTCGGGATCACTATGACCGTCGCCTTACGCCATTTCTGGGGAAAATAGGCCAGTCTAAGACACGCGTTGAACAGCGCGACCAAGAAAAGTACTCCTCGCTCCGGGAGTCGAGTAAGAGCGGCGTTCGAGACGCCGTCCGGGCCAGGAGCTTTCCTCGGCACGAGTTCAACGAGCCGATCTGTGACCTCTTCCCTAGTAATGGGTTCGGGCTCCGAAGTGATCGGAAGAGATAGAAAGTCTTCCACTTCGTTCTCGACTTCTTCGTCGAAGTCCCAGTCCATGGGCGGGTTAGGTGCGAACTGTCGCTCAAAACACGCGCCCAAGTACTCGGCCTTCGCCTCCGGGCGAGCCAGGATTTGACCGAAAGGTCCAGCAATGGCCGGGATGCGAGGCCGGCGCCTCTTCCCTACCAACGCCGAAGGTATCCGGTAAGGGCTACTTTCGTCCGATCCGTCCCCTGCTTGGGCCACGGCGAGTTCCCAACAGCGTCTCCGGTAGGCCTGCATTTCACGATGCTCGGAGCGAGCCAATCCGGCATCAGCAGCCTCCGAGACGTGACCAACTTCGTGTTCGGAGCTAGCCAATCAGCGATGCCGGTTAGTTAATAAAACCCGGGCCGGCAGAAAATTTTTTATGTCTCCGCCGCAGATGGCAAAGAACCCGTGATCCCGGCGTCAAAAGGCGCTTTCAGGCCCAGTCTCTTTACGTCCAGCAGCTACTGCGGGACGTAAACTCTGATCGATTGGACTCATACCTTGAGTCTCTTGAAGTCGACCACGCCTCCGTCTGGAAAGCGGCGAGTAGACTGACCCGCGAGAAGAGAACTCGCAACCCACTTGAAACTCCGAACGGGGTTGTATCTTCATCAGAAGGCAAGGCCGAGGTCTTCGCCGACTGCATGGAGGTGCAATTTACTGTTCACCAAGGCGTCTCGGACCCTGCCCACTCGGCAGAAGTCCGTGACTTCCTATCTGGACATTTTTCACGCCCTCCCGAAATCCCAGCCCTCCCGTTCGACAGGGATGAACTAGTTTCATCTATCTGCCGACTAAATCGCCGTCGCGCCCCCGGTCCTGACCGGATCGGGGCCGCTGCTCTACAAAATCTCCCGGCCTCAGGCGTTGACCTCGTTCTTGAGCTGTTTAACTCCTGTCTCCGGCTACAGTACTTTCCCCGCCTGTGGAAATCAGCCAACATCGTAATGATTCCGAAGCCTCGCAAGCCGCGCATGCTTCCTGAAAGCTATCGTCCAATCTCTCTCTTGCCAGTCATCTGGAAGGTGTTCGAGCGTCTCCTGCTGGCTCGCATCTCGCCGCTGCTAGATGGTTTCATCCGCAGCGAACAGTTCGGGTTTCGCAGAGAGCACTCGACCACGCTTCAATTGGTCCGCGTTGTTACGCACTTGTCAGACGCCACCTACAAGCGAGCGGCTACGGCCGCCGTACTGTTGGACGTGAACAAGGCCTTCGATAAAGTCTGGCACGAAGGTCTTCTCTTCAAACTTGCCAATTCCCCTCTACCATCGACCATAGTGTTTTTCCTCCGGTCGTATCTCAGCGACCGAACCTTCAGGGTGAGCGTCGACGGGTCCTGTTCTACAGTTCGACCCGTCGCCGCCGGCGTACCTCAGGGATCTGTCCTCGGCCCCGTTCTGTATCTTGTGTACACGAACGACCTGCCTGTCTTGCCCGGAGTCACGTTGTCTTTGTTCGCTGACGATGCTATGTATCACTGCAGCTCCCTGTCCCCGCGATTTGCGAGTACAAAGCTGCAGCGTCAGTTGAACCAGCTTCCGGACTGGCTACGGAAATGGCGGGTGACGATCAACACGGAGAAATCCGAGGCGATCTGCTTCACCCGTAAGTCCATCTCCCGATGCCAGCCCCTCTCCCTAGCAGGGAGACCCATCGCCTACAAAGAATCGGTGAAGTATTTAGGCGTTCGGCTAGATCGTCGCCTTTGCTTCAACGCCCACGTGACGGAAACCCTTGCCAAGGCTCGCGGCGTCCGAGCCAAATTATCTCCTTTCCTCTCGTGTCGCAGCCGCCTGGCCATGCGCACGAAACTTACCATCTATCTACTATTTCTCAGGTCTGTATTGACCTATGCGGCACCCGCCTGGTGGTCTCTTTTATCCACCACCAACAGATGTAGGCAGGAAGCTTTCCAGTCCCGAACACTCCGATCCTTGACGGGGTCCCCTTGGTTTGTAAGGAACGACGTGATTCGAAGGGGTCTCCGTGTTCCTACCTTGACTTCCTTTGTCCGGTCGCTGGCTCTAACTCTCTTTGCTAAAGCCTCGACCTCCACCTTCCCGTACCTACGAACCATCAGTGCATCAGAACCACCACCGCCCATTCGGGTCAAGCGCCCTCGGGCGCTTCTTAATGACCCGCCATAACGCCATCCTCTTTAAATTAAACAAAAACAAGTAATCGTCAGTCCTAGACCAGAGTAGTTCACCAAACTGTCCTTCTCTCCTTCCTGTCCACCTCCTAGCACGCTGAGCCGGCTGCTTGTCGCTGTCATCAATCACTGGCACGGAGGCTCTCCGCCTCGCGGGGAGCGACCGACGCCCTCAGGGCGTCTGCTGACTGGACTTGAAACGGGCAACATCTGTTGCTCGAATCGGTACCAGCGGCAGTGCATTAAACAAATAAAAGTTATACTCCCCCGCCTTCTCAGTTAACTGGTTGGCGGTTTCCTTTTCCAGTTTTAGGTAACCTGTCGACATGTACCAGCACTATGTTTACTTCTGGCAGCCATTGGACACGATCCAGATGCTGCAATTAAGCCACGGGTGCAAAGACACCCCGCATCCATAATGCAATGCAATGCAAATTTTATGCACTCTTCATCGCCACGCCATCGAACGCACTTCATCTCCTCTCCTCTCTCGGACGACATCGGGGCGGAGTCAGCCGGAAGGAACAGCCGAAGAATAGAACCGCCGCCGTTCTTGCGTCTTCGCACTCCCGTTCCGCGCCAGCGATGGATTTCGCTGGGCCGGCAGCCGACTCTACAACCGGTGCCGAAAGAAGAGGAGGACTGCAGTACGCCACGATCAGCGGGCGCAGCCGCCGAACATCTCAGCGCGGCACGACCAACATCAGCTTTCTCGCCACAAGGTCCTTTTTAGGGCCACCAAAGACGATAGCGTGTACGATTGCCGCCAGTTGTCATGCGGCAAGCCTTTTGTCCGGTGACACCACTAAAGATGATATATTACTTAATGTGAAATTTACTTAAGACACGATGTCAGTTGCGACCCAATTGTATAAAACCCGACCGAGTTAGAAATTTGAACCCGGTCAATTGCCATCAATGTTATTATTATATTTTTCGGTGAATGGTTTGTGAGGATCAATCAAAAATATAACACAAATTTTAACTTATTTGTGTCGACGTTTCGACAATGTTTATTGTCATCATCGGGACCTGTGTATGAATACAAAATAAATGTCAAACACAATAGAACAATTATTTAAGTGAACGTGTTTGTGTATTTGAGTGTGCGCACACGCGTGTGCGTGCGTATGTATGTAGCATTGTATAGGCATATGTGAATTAGTTGAGATAGTTTGTTTACATCTTCAAATGTTTTCTTTAAGATAACGAGAAAATTATAATATCACAGACCTAATTTATACACTATTACAATTTAAATTACTCATAATGTAATGGTATTTTTAAATTAATTATATTATGTTAATTATCCTATATTAATTAAAACCTAACCTAACCTAACCTAAATAAGTTAAACTTTGTGATATATTTTTGACCGATCCTCACAAACCCTTCACCGAAAAATTCATTAATCGACGGTCATTACGAATTTCAGTGTTATAATAATAATAATAATAATAATAATACAGAAATTTATGTTATAATTCTGTTCATTCATAGCCTAACCTAACCTAACTTAACAAAAATATTGAAAAAAAGAGGTTACTCGAACAAATGAAAAGTTGCTGAATTGAAATCCCATCGAAATTCAGAATACCAACGTTTCTAAATGACAGATTCAGTCAGTAAGTGAAAGTGGGGTGCTCAATTGACGGTGTAAGAATGGTCGCAACTGACCGAGTTACGTACGGCATAAAATGTCTCACATTTTGATGGTTGTATAACTTATACAATATTTTTATATCCGTGATACAAAAGCGTGATATCAGTTACCGCTTACACTTTACATAGCTAAACAAAAACATTTTATACTTTCGTCCACATACCCCGGACTTGTACTACTTGAATCCAGTTTTACTTCCATGTTCCATAAAGAAATGGAAGTATGGTGTTGGTGAAAAAAATCGTGTTCGAGATAAGGGCTGATTCTGATTCTACTATCCTCAAAACATAAGAAAAGTCATTTTTCGAAAAGTGTCTGTGTGTAGAATTTGTGCTATGCCAAACGATAACTGCCGCAAATTCAAACAGAATGAAATAATTTTTGCATACCTGCCTGAGTTGTAGAGGACTCAAGGCCTATTGATTTTGGTAAAGATCGGCGAAGGGGAAAGTGTAGTTTACCAGCAACGTTTTACGTTTTAACAAGAGTAAAGTACTTGAAAATTCAATTAAACTTTTTCAAACAATGGCAATCGTAAAAAATAAAATAATTTTGTTGCCAGGCAATAAAATTATAATTTTTTTTATTAATCACGTGTGAGTAAAAATTTATCGTTCCTGACAGGCAAGCATATCTCAATTATGTAATATTTACGTTTCCAAAGTTTTATTATTGTGGTTACCGCAATACAAGGGCAGGCAGGACACCACGCACGCGCACACGCACACACACACACACACACACACACACACACACACAATTCGCGTTATTTCTGGCTTCACCCATATTTATTACTTCCATATTCCTTAAGGAAATGGAAGTATGGTGATGGCAAAAAAAAATCGTGTTCGAGATTATTGCAGATTCTGATTGTACTACACTCAAAACATGAGAAAAAGACGTGGCAAACGACAACTGCCGCAAATTCAAACAGAATCAAGTAATTTTTTGCATACAGCCCTGACTTGTAGAGTACTCACGACCTATTGTTTTTGGTGAAGATCGGTTGAGGGAAAACGGTTTTTTTTATCAAGGGTAATTTTTTTTTTTTTGGCAAACGATAACAGCCGCAAATTCAAACGGAATCAAATAATGTTTCGCATACAGCCCTGATTTGTAGAGTTTTCAAGACCTATTGTTTTTGGTGAAGATCGGTTAAGGAAAAGGGGTAGTTTACCGGCATCGTTTTATGTTTCAACAAGGGTATTTTTTATGGCAAACTATAACAGCTGCAAATTCAAACAGAATCAAAAGATTATTTGCATACAGCCTTAAATTATAGAGTTCTCAAGACCCGTTGTTTTTGGTGAAGATCGGTTAAGGGAAAGGGGTAGTTTACCTACAACGTTTTATGTTTTAACAAGGGTAATTTTTTCTATGACGAAAGATAACTGCCGCATATTCAAACAGAATCAACTAATTTTTTGCATACGTCCCTGAATTGTACAGAACTCAAGGCCTTTTCATTTTGGTAAAGATCGGTTAAGGGGAAGGGGTAGTTTACCAGCAACTTTTACGTTTTAACAACAGTAAAGTACTTGAAAATTCATTTAAATTTTTTCAAACCATTGTTAAAAATGAATTGTTAAAAATAAAATAATTTTGTTCCCAGGCAATAAAATTATAATTTTTTCATTTTAATGTAAATTATGTATGAGTTACATATATAAAATAATATATCGTTCGTGGCAGGTAAGTATATCTCTGTTATGTAATGTTTAGGTTTCTATTTTATTATTATGACTACAGCAATAAAAAGGCAGGGAAGGCACACACACACACACACACACACACACACACACACACACACACACACACACACACACACACACACACACACACACACACACACACACACACACACACACACACACACACACACACACACACACACACACACACACACACACACACACACACACAATTCGCGGTATTTGTGGCCTCACTCATGTTTATTTTCTTACATTTGCACGCTTTTTAAATGGAAAGTGCCGAAACCCACACCAACATAACGCGTGCAATCCGAAAAAATGGACATCAATTTGCTTCCTGTGGATCGCTGGGCATTGTAACTGCACGTGTTTACAGAGGAACGATTCATAGACAGACTTTTCGTCTTTAGGGAATGAACCCTCTGCAAGATGCTGAGGGTCCATGAATGACTTCGGAGCGCTCCTTCTTTTTCGCGTGTTTGTTCTGTGAAACATACACTGTAGATTCGCAGCTTTACTCTAAGCAACGCTCAATAGGAAAAGTTGAAAATTTTTGTCCACGGTGTACCCTCATTCACACTAAACCTGCTCTGATGTTTTAATTACGGACATCATAATATTAAAACTTTGGAAACTTGAGCACTACTTAATGGAGATCAATCATTAACTTATACAAGCCATTAATTTTATGCATATTTTTTGTATATATGTGAACAACGTTGTCGGCAACAAAGAAGTAGTTTTTGTTAAAATTCCTTCCCGGGATATTTGGCCGTAGTCCAATGTTTTCTACAAAACCACACGTTTCGGCAATGCCATCGACTTCCATCATCAGTGAAAATCGAGTGCGACAACGTGCGGTGGTATACGTTAGTGACCACAGTACTGTTGTTAAGGCTGAAGCAGTAAGTAGAAAAAAGTAGTTTCTATGGTAATATTTCATTTCGAAAATGATTTTAAATATAAATCTTAGAACATGGAAGTCATGTATGGTTCTCCATACCGATATTTTTCTTACGTTTGCACGCTTTTTAAATGGAAAGTGCCGAAACCCACACCGACACAATGCGTACAAGCCGAAAATTTGTCCAGCATGGACAGCGATTTGCTCCCTGTGGATCGCTGGGCAGTGTAGCTGTACGAGTTTACAGAGGAACGATTCATAGACAGACTTTTCGTCTTTAGGGAATGAACCCTCTGCAAGATGAGTCCAAAATGAGTCTTCTGCAGGGTCTGGTGTTCCATGAGACTTCGAAGCGCCCCTTCTTTTCCGCGTGTTTGTTCTGTGAAACGTACACTGTAGATTCGCAGCTTTACTCTGAGCAACGCTCCATAGGGAATGTTGAAAATTGTTGACCACGGTGTACCCTCATACACACTAAAACCTGCTCTGACGTTTTGATTATGGACATCATAATATTAAACTTTGGGAAATTGAGCACTACTTACTGGAGATCAAACATTCACTTTTACAAGCTATTAATTATGTGTACTACTTTATCGGTAGCAAAGAAGTAGTTTGTTGTTAAAATTCGTTCCCGGGCTGTTTGGCCGCCGTGGTCTAATGTTTTCTGCAAAATCCGGCGTTTCGGCAATGCCATCGACTGCCATCATCAGTAAAAATCGAGTGAGCTAACATGAGGTGGTATACGTTAGTGACCACAGTACTGTGGTTAAGACTGAAGAAAGAAGTGGTTTCTATGGAAATATTTTATTTCGAAAATGAATTTAAAGACAAATCTTACAACATATATAGTTCTCCATACCGATAGTTTTATAATCCTTGATGTCGTTCGAGTTTTGTTCCAGATCTGTTTTGTCTTAGGCCTACACTGGCTACCGTCCGTTACGAATTAGCGATCGAATTCTATATTCTGATTATTTCAACGTTCAGTAGACTTGATTTATCTAGCGATACCGATACGTATGTTTTGTGTCTCTTTGTGTTGTCCTCCCACAGAATTTCTGTTCGCGTCTTACCATATTCGCGTCCTTTTTCGTGTTACTTATGTTGCTTACCTTCTGTATGAATCTCAACAAACCACAGTAGCGTAGCCTCTAAAATCCTTGTAAAGATTAAGTTGACGTATTTTATTAACAATGCTTTCAGTAGGTATACAGTATTTACTGTATGCGATTGTGAGAAACATTTGAACCAGTGTCACCAAATATATTAGATTACCACTAAAGATGATATATTACTTAATGTGAAATTTACATAAGACACGATGTCAGTTGCGACCCAATTGTATAAAACCCGACCGAGTTAGAAATTTGAACCCGGTCAATTGCCATCAATGTTATTATTATATTTTTCGGTGAATGGTTTGTGAGGATGAATCAAAAATATAACACAAATTTTAACTTATTTGTGTCGACGTTTCGACAATGTTTATTGTCATCATCGGGACCTGTGTATGAATACAAAATAAATGTCAAACACAATAGAACAATTATTTAAGTGAACGTGTTTGTGTATTTGAGTGTGCGCACACGCGTGTGCGTGCGTATGTATGTAGCATTGTATAGGCATATGTGAATTAGTTGAGATAGTTTGTTTACATCTTCAAATGTTTTCTTTAAGACAACGAGAAAATTGTAATATCACAGACTTAATTTATACACTATTACAATTTAAATTACTCATAATGTAATGGTATTTTTAAATTAATTATATTATGTTAATTATCCTATATTAATTAAAACCTAACCTAACCTAACCTAAATAAGTTAAACTTTGTGATATATTTTTGACCGATCCTCACAAACCCTTCACCGAAAAATTCATTAATCGACGGTCATTACGAATTTCAGTGTTATAATAATAATACAGAAATTTATGTTATAATTCTGTTAATTCATAGCCTAACCTAACCTAACTTAACAAAAATATAGAAAAAAACAGGTTACTCGAACAAATGAAAAGTTGCTGAATTGAAATCCCATCGAAATTCAGAATAGCAACGTTTCTAAATGACATATTCAGTCAGTAAGTGAAAGTGGGGGTGCTCAATTGACGGTGTAAGAATGGTCGCAACTGACCGAGTTACGTACGGCATAAAATGTCTCACATTTTGATGGTTGTATAACTTATACAATATTTTTATATCCGTGATACAAAAGCGTGATATCAGTTACCGCTTACACTATACATAGCTAAACAAAAACATTTTATACTTTCGTCCACATACCCCGGACTTGTACTACTTGAATCCAGTTTTACTTCCATGTTCCTTAAAGAAATGGAAGTATGGTGTTGGTGAAAAAAATCGTGTTCGAGATAAGGGCTGATTCTGATTCTACTATCCTCAAAACATAAGAAAAGTCATTTTTCGAAAAGTGTCTGTGTGTAGAATTTGTGCTATGCCAAACGATAACTGCCGCAAATTCAAACAGAATGAAATAATTTTTGCATACCTGCCTGAGTTGTAGAGGACTCAAGGCCTATTGATTTTGGTAAAGATCGGCGAAGGGGAAAGAGTAGTTTACCAGCAACGTTTTACGTTTTAACAAGAGTAAAGTACTTGAAAATTCAATTAAACTTTTTCAAACAATGGCAATCGTAAAAAATAAAATAATTTTGTTGCCAGGCAATAAAATTATAATTTTTTTTATTAATCACGTGTGAGTAAAAATTTATCGTTCCTGACAGGCAAGCATATCTCAATTATGTAATATTTACGTTTCCAAAGTTTTATTATTGTGGTTACCGCAATACAAGGGCAGGCAGGACACCACGCACGCACACACGCACGCACACACACACACACACGCACACACACACACACACACACACACAATTCGCGTTATTTCTGTCTTCACCCATATTTATTTTCTTACGTTTGCACGCTTTTTAAATGGAAAGTGCCGAAATCCGCACCGACACAATGCGTACAAGCCGAAAATTTGTCCAGCATGGACAGCGATTTGCTCCCTGTGGATCGCTGGGCAGTGTAGCTGTACGAGTTTACAGAGGAACGATTCATAGACAGACTTTTCGTCTTTAGGGAATGAACCCTCTGCAAGATGAGTCCAAGATGAGTCTTCTGCAGGGTCTGGTGGTCCATGAGACATCGGAGCGCCCCTTCTTTTCCGCGTGTTTGTTCTGTGAAATGTACACTGTAGATTCGCAGCTTTACTCTGAGCAACGCTCCATACTGAATGTTGAAAATTTTTGACCACGGTGTACCCTCATACACACTAAAACCTGCTCTGACGTTTTGATTATGGACATCATAATATTAAAACTTTGGGAAATTGAGCACTACTTACTGGAGATCAAACATTCACTTTTACAAGCTATTAATTATGTGTACTACTTTATCGGTAGCAAAGAAGTAGTTTGTTGTTAAAATTCGTTCCCGGGCTGTTTGGCCGCCGTGGTCTAATGTTTTCTGCAAAATCCGGCATTTCGGCAATGCCATCAACTGCCATCATCAGTAAAAATCGAGTGAGGTAACGTGAGGTGGTATACGTTAGTGACCACAGTACTGTGGTTAAGACTGAAGAAAGAAGTGGTTTCTATGGAAATATTTTATTTCCAAAATGAATTTAAAGACAAATCTTACAACATATATAGTTCTCCATACCGATAGTTTTATAATCCTTGATGTCGTTCGAGTTTTGTTCCAGATCTGTTTTGTCTTAGGCCTACACTGGCTACCGTCCGTTACGAATTAGCGATCGAATTCTATATTCTGATTATTTCAACGTTCAGTAGACTTGATTTATCTAGCGATACCGATACGTATGTTTTGTGTCTCTTTGTGTTGTCCTCCCACAGAATTTCTGTTCGCGTCTTACCATATTCGCGTCCTTTTTCGTGTTACTTATGTTGCTTACCTTCTGTATGAATCTCAACAAACCACAGTAGCGTACCCTCTAAAATCCTTGTAAAGATTAAGTTGGCGTATTTTATTAATAATGCTTTCAGTAAGTATACAGTATTTACTGTATGTGATTGTGAGAAACATTTGAACCAGTGTCACTGAAAGTTACTACCCTCAAAATTTATTAGTAAGCAATTAATGGATATCAACAGAACATTTGTAAATTTAATATTCAGTGAAATACTAGAGACATGAAAAAGCGTATTCGCATATGCACGTACATTTCTGTACTTTCAAATCCGTCTCGTACATTACTAACAAAGACACACACACACACATTTATTAAGGTACATTAGTACGTACACAGGGAAGATAAAACTTTATAAATACCAATTCTGCTGAAGAGTTTATAAAATCACCGTATGTATTTCAAACTAAAACAACGGAAAATACAAATTACATTACAGCGATTTGTATTAAACGAACTACACATTGACATCTTAAGCAGAAACCTACTGCACTACAATTCTAATTCAACCTAAAATAATGCAACAATACAAATTCCATGGACACTGTGCAAAGTTGAGAGTGTAAATTTGTAACAGCCGAAATGTAGAAAACGTTTATTAAATTCAGGGGCGTATATAAGGGGGGGCCAGGGCCCCCCCCCCGAAATAATGAATATGAAGAAAAAAATAAGTAACGTAATCTGAATTATTTTAATGAATCATGCGCGAAGGCATCGCCGCGGCAGACAGTGATAATTCCCCGTAAAGGCGTGCGAGTGGGGTGGTAGTGGTGTGAGTTCGTGCCAGTTCGGGTTGATTCGGTCTGACTCGGTCTGACTCGGTCTCCCGCCCGGCCATCTGCGCGTGCTGACAACTGAACAGTTCAGTGGCAGCCATTGTTTGTTGTTTACGTTTGTTCGACATCTGTTGTACTGAAGTATGGTGGTGTTTTAAGTGTTAATGTTTACGTACTTTATCAGTATATTGAAGTTGGCCGTAAGTGAACCACAATTGTAATGAAGAGGCAAGCTTCTATTCAAAACTTTTTCGCCAAAAAACCAAGTGTCAATAAGCCTGTTGGTGACAGTCCTGAAGTCGGTAGTGTTACGGAAGGACAAATTGCAAATAGGCCTGACGGTGACAATGCTGAAGTCGGCTGCATTGGTAGAATTGCTTCTTGTGATGTCGCTACTTCGAGCTCAATTAATGTAGTTCCTGTTATGGAGGATAGTAGGCCTAATCAAGTAAGGAAAAATATCTATGATATTAGAAACTATTGTCAAAACAATTCCGTTCAGTCTTTCACAAACGAAAAAAAAATTTTTTTATTAGAAAATGTTTGGAAACCTCAGCCTGGATACAAATTTCCCTCCATTACTAGTTCAAACCATACTAGATCTTTTCAAATGAAGTGGCTAGAAGAATTTACGTGGTTAGCTTATTCAGAGGAAAAATCTGGATCTTTTTGCAAGTACTGCGTGTACCGAAAACGTAGGGAAAGGAGATCACCAACTAGCAGGGGCGTTGGTTACTCAGGCTTTTACCAATTTAAAAAAAGCTAGGGAAATGTTTAGCAAACATGAAAACTTATCCTATCATAAGAAATATGTTTTGATCGCTGAAAACGCAAAAGCTATAGTTAAGAAAAAGGCTGAAAGTGTTATCAATCAAGTAAATGCCCAAAGAAGACTGGATAGACTATTGAGAATAATAGAAAACGGCTAATCCCTATAATACAAACAATACGATTTTGCGCGAGGCAGAAAATAGCTCTAAGGGGTCATCGTGACTCTGGACGAATAAGCCCTGAAGAACCGGACCAAAATGATGGGAATTTTCGATCGTTGTTGAGATACCGAGCCAACAGTGGAGATAATATTCTTAAAGACCAATTAACGACCAGTGGTGGGAAGACGATGTACACAAGTTCTTTCATTCAAAACGAACTTATTAACATATTCGGTCACTTAATAAAATAAAAAATTGTAGAAAATGTCAGAAAGTCTGTTTTTTATTCCGTTTTAGCAGATGAAACCACTGACATCAGCCAAATCGAACAGTTTTCTCTCTGTGTACGTTACGTAGATTAACAAATTTTCAAAATCAGAGAAGATTTTCTGACATTCGTCCCCGTTTATGACATCACTGGAGCAGGTTTGGCTAACACAATATTGGAGACCTTGTCAACATTAGGGCTTGATCTAAACAAAATGAGAGGCCAAGGTTACGATGGCGCTGCCACGATGAGTGGGCAATTCAGAGGAGTACAAGCTTCCATCAGAGAAAAGCTACCGTTGGCCCTGTATACACATTGTTCTTCACACACTCTAAATTTGTGTTTGTCAGATGCGAGCAGAATACCTTCTATAAGAAACTGTATAGGTGTCATAAAAGAAGTCTGTGGATTCTTTCATATGTCAGCCAAAAGAACAGAAATATTGAAATCAATGATTTCTGAATGTTGTCCAGAACAAAAGAAAAAGAAACTTATTTCACTATGCGAAACCCGATGGGTGGAAAGGCACGACTCAGTAATTTTATTTAAAGACATTTTGGAACCTATCTTTCTCTCCCTTTGCAAAATAGAAGAAGAGGAATTAAGTGACTCAGCTTCTAAGGCTCACACTCTAAGTAGTGCTATTAGTCAATTTGCATTTCTTATTAATCTTTTTGTTTTGAGCCGGATGTTATCAACCACGCATAACTTATCTGAGCAGCTTCAAAACAAAAATATAGATCTTCCACAGGCCTTGACTAACGTTACGAGTGTCTTACACCTTTTGTCGAAGGAGAGGGCAAATGCTGATGACTCATTTAAAGCCTTGTATAATCAAGTAAAGTCATTCGCTGCCAAACTTGACATTAAGGAAGAGATTCCAAGAATTTGCCGCCTTCAAACAGCACGTAGCAACATCCCTTACACCGCAGAAGAAGAATACTATCGACGAGCTGTTTATGTGCCATACCTGGACGATTTTTGTAACTCACTGAAAGAACGCTTTGAATCTCACAAGGAAACAGTTGCATCCTTACAAAACATCCTTCCACAATTGTGTATCATAACAGATTTCGGTTCATTGGAGGCTGCTTTTGGTTTCTACGAAGAAGATTTGTCACATAAAGAGATTGTGCAAAGTGAGTTTATGTTGTGGAAAGAAAAGTGGAGTCAGGAAAATCCTTCAAATCTTCCAAAAACGGCTATAAGTTCTCTAGAAAAATGTGACAAGACTTTCTTCCCCAACATTTATACCCTTCTGAAATTACTCGCAGTTCTTCCTGTTTCTGTCGCAACCGTAGAGAGAACTTTCTCCAGCCTGAGAAGACTGAAGACTTACCTAAGGAACAGCATATCTGAAAGTAGCCTTAACGGGCTTGCTTTACTTTCTATCCACAGAGACATTATAGTTAGTGACGATGAAGTTCTTGATAAGTTTGCAAGTGTACCAAGAAACCTGGACTTTGTTTCGTAACCATTGGTCTATATAAAAAGTGGAGTTCCTTTTTATGTATTCTTTTTATTGTCAGTTGGATAAACGATTAATAAAACAAATTTTGTTGCATTGTCAAAACAGTCACTTTATTAAACCTTCTTTTAAGGTCTCTCCAAAACAATAATCAAAACAGTCTTTTGAATGATAGTTGATAAAACACACATGCGTGTATACACAAAAAGAAAAAAATAGGGGTCTTGGCAATTTATACATACATGACAGAACAAAACAATATTTATAGCTAGAACCCCTCCAAACACGATAATCACAATCGCGTATTTCACTCTTTTAGTTCGGATAAGTGTTTACAGATGAGACATTGTTAAAATCTTGACCAATGATTGAAATATAGTAACAGATCTTTTCATCATTTGGTTTGTTTAAAAATAGATATATTTTTTATGATTTAATGTCCAACAATAAAGAAGCGTGATCTCGGTAAAGTAAAAGGGGCATTCAGCGCAAATTACCCTCTGAATATGAGCAGCAAAACTGATATAAAGTATCATGGGGTGTCTACTTAAAATTACTTAACCTAACCTTACATTAATCTTGCCCCCCCCAAAATATATTCTATATTCGCCACTGATTAAATATCCGGTACAATTTAAATTGACAATTTCGGGCAATAGTGTCACCAGAAATGACGTCATGTGTGGTGGATTGTGTGTGTACAGTGTAGTAGCGGGTGTGCGCGTGAGATTTGATTTGAAAGTTGACGCCTGCCAGCACTGTACTGTATGAGATATGCAAAACTGGATATTTAGGTGCAAAAACAAATTATATCAGTAGGTAATACACAATGTTCCCCACGCATCCGTGAACTCCCGGTTGTGAGAATTGACTTACGAATAGGTCTACATTGACCAAGCCATTATTTGTTAACAAAGTTACTCCGTTAACAAAATAACGACGAATTAATGAAAACAATTTTAACGAAACATATTTAAATATTTTATTATACTTTATTGAACTGACAATTTTTTTTTGTATCGGTCATCTGAGGATCACATGTCAATTTCATTTCTTTATTCCTTGTTCTTTTCTTTTTATCTAATATTCTTTCATCTTTTCACTATGTCTCTTCTTCCTGTCCTCAGCCTACTTTAAACCTGCCTTTTCCTTTCTCCTACACTGGACTCCTTCCATTTTTAACACTTTTGCCGGAAAAGCGTCTCTTTCAATTGCTTTTTCTGCGTTTATATTTTTTCTAAATCCTTTTTGACTTCGTTAATCCAACTTGATGTTGACTTCTTTCACCACAGATATTTAAAGATCTGTTTTAAACTATTGTCCATTCTACATAAATGTCCAAAAATACTAGTCTTCTTTATCTCACTGTTTCTCGTTATATTTTCTATACTTTGATATATTTCATCCATTATATATGAACTAAAATTTCTACTATTTCTTATATTTACAGTAATATTTTCATTTTACGATACTCTTTCTTCTCTAAAATATGCATTTCTATTGTGCTTGAACGTCACCCAAATAGGATAAAATTCCACGGCCTGGTTAGGGATGTAGGTGTACAGGTGTCTCAACAGACGATGAATTTTGAAAAGTATCTTTTAGCCCATTGGTAGTGGAACATTGTCACAGAATTGGCATAATCGTCTGTTCAAATCGGAGATTATGCAGGAACTTCAAATCAACAATTAGCTACTACGATACCAATTCTGTGAACGAATTCCTGAAAAGATAAACGAAGATGATGATTCGTTGACAACCTGTGGATTTCGGATGGGGCAATTTCCACCTGAATGGCTGCGTGAACATGACATGAAAATGCGTATCTGGACATGCACGTTGTAATATAATTTACTATTATTAGTATAATAAAACCTTGTACGACGATTTAATTTTGTCTTGTGTATTATGTATTAATTTTTAATGAAAGCTGTCGCTGATTATGACGATCGCGTACGCTCTAATAACTCATACCGGATCTTGTTGTTGTCTGTACGACCTTACCTGTCCTTACTCACTTGTATTTTCTTCCCGATAGGCGCCAAATTATTTTCCAAACAAAACAATTAAAAGATTTAATCTCAGTTAGTTTGTTTATGGTACTGCGGTGGGTGATTCGTATTATTCGCCGGCTGGCGGGAACTCGAATATCTCTAGTCTGGGGGAACGTGTTGCCAACATAAACTTTGGTCAAAATTTCTATTCACTGCTACAGAACACAACGTACATTATACATGTGAAATAATTACAGGACAGTCGATAAAGATTCGTACTTGTTTATTACTGCTTAATAGCTCATCAAATTTCAATAATAGTTATACAATTGAGTTTATTATAATAATTTTTTAGCCTCGGCAAATATTTAATTCTTTACTCAGCAGAGAGCGGTGTGGCAGCGAAAGTTAGTTGACGACGCAAAATGTCGCCGTGTTTACTTTATTTACACAAATGAAATTGCCACTGGATCCTTTTGAGTACGACAAAAAAGTTAGAACAAGATATTTAAATAAAGTACACCACCTTACAATTGTGGTTATTAATTATGAAAGAAGTTTTACATTGAATTCAACTCTGTGATGTTTAAAATTGTATGTGTCTGTGCTATCGTTTTATACAGAGGTTATCTTATAGTTAATACTGGTATTCATAAATATTTTTTATTAATCTTTGAAATAAATAATATCATCAGTTACAGTGAGAGTTTTTCTATTGTGAGAAATGATTTAGAAAGGATTTTATTTATAAATTTTAAACAATTCCGCAATACTTAACAATCAGTAGACCTATGGTGTGGTGTTATACAGTTGAAATGGGTTGTGTCATCGTTTTGATCCTCAATCTTCCCTCGTCTTGGGATTTGGTCATGTCTGGCGTCTTCTTCGTCTTATTTGATTGAAGTTCCTTAATTTTGAATGAATTAATCTGGTCAGTTGCTTCAGTTGAGTGCATTAGTCCTTCATCAGATGGTCTGATTCCTTATTTTAGTACATTTTAGTCACTTTTGGTTGTTTTAAGTTAAAATTTTAGCTATCTACGGCTTGGCGTCTCTTCGTCTCAAGCGTCACTTATGGAATAATAGGTTTTAACGGAAAATTCATCAATAACGTTCCGTTGTCATGGTTACTGATTGCTCCTGATTGGCTGATCATGACTTAAGACTATTGTTAGAATATTTGAATTTTTATTCAAAATGATTAAATATCTTCTGATTGCTATTAATCTTCGGTATTCTTATTTAAGTATGAGGTATTATCACCACTGTTTGTATTTTGTTTCAAAGATTAATTTAACATCCCATAAGGTTGGGTTGCCCTATGTATTATGTTTTGACAGTTATGTTGATATTATTTAATTACATTTCTTTTTTATTTTATGTCCTAAATTTAACATTTATCTTTTAATATGATTCACTAATTATTATTTACTATTTGCTTGCCTTGGATTTGCTAATATCATAGTACAATTCTTACAATTTGTTGTTATTGGTTTTATACAGTTAGGTATTGCATAGGCCTAAGCAGTAATTGTCTATTTTTCCATATATTGTACTAATTACACATTATTTTACTTTCATACATCTTTTGTTTGTGTTACAAATGATCTGTTTGCTTGCTGAATTGTTTTGGATCTGTTTTATAATATTTGCTTGTTTTCTTTAGTTTACATATCATGGTTGTCTATTATGTTCTAATTGCTTTCCTAGTATTACTAGATTGATGTGAATTTACCCTTTTTGTTATTTATATTGCTATGGTTTATAATTGGTCTATGATTCACTATTCTCTATAAAAATGTAACATAACATTTAGGTTTATGGACTGCATAACTCTTCAGCCATATTCCTACTTATAAACTTAATCAAACGATTCTTTAACAGTAATTATGCTACTCTTGTTTACAATTAATTACTTCTTATTTATTTTGTATGTGTGTTAAACATCATCACACCATTTACTTTATTTACCTAATTAACTATCCCCTTGAACATAGGGTATTTATTGATGTTGCATTTCTATTATTTACTCTATTTCCCTATTCTAATATAAACTTTATTCTCTATCCATGGTAACACTAACATTTAACTCTTCCTGGGATTTTTTCCCTGAATATCCTTATATCCCTTATCTATAATCAATCTTAATCCTAATATTAATGATATCCTTAATTTTTAACACTGCACCTTTAATCTTTAGTGTTTCTCACTGATTTTTTGGTGTTTATTCCTATCAAAAGGGTTTCCTATTTATTCTGTAGGGTTTACACTATCACTTTTGCACCTTTTTATAGTTTTATTTAAGTGTTATTGGTGGGTATTCCCTAACATTAATTCTTTCTCACTAATATCATGTTCATAATCTAATTATCTTGCACTTTATATTAGTTATTTATTCGGTTAACAAGTATATATCATGATAGAGTTATTTGTAACATTTACTTTCTATTTAATTGGTTAGTGTACTTTTAGTTAGTTATTGCTTTTCGGATTTTACTACCCTTTATTAACATTGATTAATTAGTTGATAGTAATAATTATCATTGGCATTTATTATTTACCTGATACTAATAATTATCATTTACCCTTATCATTTATTGGTTTCTTTTTCATCACCTTATTCGAGTGTAACATTTCTCCTTTTCTGTCCTATATTATTCGTATGTGTCTTTCTATATCTTATCAGTTTATTTCACTTTGTTTCATTTATATTTTGGCTGTCACCTTCTCATTTGGTTTCATTTTATTTCACTTACATATTGTTTATATATCCCATCACTGGTCTTGGGGCATGTTCTACCTACTCGCTTACCATCTATTAGGTTATTTTGGTTAAATCGTAAAATACTATTATCGTTTCAAGTTTTGTTTTGTTGCTGGCTACTTTTCTCTTATTAGAGGTTACTTGTTTTATTACCTTTTAACAAATTTGACTCTAATTAAATTTGTTATGCCCCCACGTTCTCTGGGAGCCATTTATATTTGATGTATATAAACGGAATTGGCAATTAATTGAGTAATTATGTTTGCCGTGCCATTTATATTTAGTGTAATTATGCTAATTATGAGTATTATTGAATTATCCAATTATAAATTGGTAAATTGGATCTAATTAACTTCGTGTACTAATGGTATGTATGCAAACAGAGTTACAATTGACGTTAATGTTAATACATATATGAAAGTAACTTATATTATTCGGATTAGACTCAACATAGTTGTCAAATCAATATGATTGTATGAGCCTGTTAATCGGACATTTCAATGGTCGATTTGGTTGTGTCCATTAATAATTAGCATAACTCTGAGACTCTTTATGAAAATGCTTAGAATGAGATAAATTATTTGTCAAGGTTAATTTGCAATAATGAACGCAAGATTTTAAGTATATGATAATAATTACCTATTTATTATATTTGTTAGTTATGTAAGTTACTATGTCCTGCAAATACATAATTAAAAAAACACATAATAACAAAATACAATAATATTCGTTTGTTGTTTCCTGAAAACACAAACATATGGTACATTCAAATACAACGCAATAATATGCAAACAATAAACAATCAAATATATTTTATCCCTAGCTAAATGCGTTCATTATGCTCAGATGAATTACTTTAATATTACTTTATATGATTTATGATTTATACAACTTTATAAAATCTCTCGGGAGTAGCTCTTTGAAAAGATGAGACAGTGCAGTAGTATATGTATCACTAATATTTAATAAACATAAAGGCTTATCTTGCAAAAGGGTTTATCCAACATTCCATCGGCATAAGATGACATCCGCTGGTGGACTCGTCGTACATCCTAATCACTGCTAATTGAAGAACACTTCACTTCACTTAACTAATTTCCACTCTCGTTATGTGTATTGTGTTGTTGTACTTCCCGCTGGTGTCGAGTGTTTGAGCTCAAGTGTTAAGATGTCTATATTGTCATCAAGGTGAATTACTCTTAGAGTTTGCTGTGTGCGTGTTCATAATTACTATTTCGTCTATCTTGGACGTAGCGCATTCTATGTGCGTAATTGTGTTCGGTATAGTTCATTCAGTTCAAATGTTCAACATAGCGAATCATTATGATGTAATAGTGTTTGAATTGTCACCCACTGTTATACTCTCAGAATGTTAATCACTTATATTATTATGTTGCGTGTCGGTCGTAGTTTAAAGTCACGTACGCACTGATATTTAATGATAGTTATGTTTGTACGCACTGTAGCTTATCGGAACACATACAACTGTCGAATAGACTTTTGTGTAATTGAGATTGTATTGTATGTCTAAGTTCACTTATGACCACGACATGGTTACGAGTTCACCGAGTTAAAAGTTCGGTAAGTCGCGCAAACTATTTCAATTACTAACTGTATTACCGCTCCAACTATAACCACCCGTCTTACTGTCGTACAGACTTCTGACTTACTGATAGACTTATTGACTTACAGACTTCCGCTCCGCTCCTCGCAAACAGTTTTTATCAAACATACTACCCAGAAGGCCAAATTCTATATTTCCACGCCCTTTCGGATTGGTGATAGGTTCTTTAAATTCCTACTACTCTGCAGATCTCGTCATCGGTTTCCCGATTCGTCGTTCGAACCCTTCTTACTCTCACCACGAGTTCTTTAGGAAGATGCCCAACGCTGTTTGGTCGCCGACATCCCCGGAATATTCCATGCGATGAACGTTGTACAGATTCTTAGAAACTAGAGCAATTCCCTCGCCTGTCTGTCAACCTTTGTTTCGACTTTGTCGAGGTTCTCTGACTCAGCTTTTGTTAACAGACTGCAGTGTCCTGGTCAATTGTTCAATTTACTCGTCGCTCGTTCCGCCGATTACCAACTCTTCGCTAGAAACGTCCCTAGTCGAATCCCACGCTTTCTAGCTGTAAATTTTAGTTAGCTGTCATAGTTTGTTTTCATGCTGGGCAGGGCGTACTTTCAGTATTCACTAAGTTTACGTTCTATTGTTTATATGTTTGTCGAGATTTCTCTGTACCCCTTTGTAGCTGGGTGTAGCCTTTCATATTTGTGCTCGTTACAACTCACCCCCACAGCAGGTGTTCCATTTCATTTCTGCGTAACCAGGCAGCTGGACTAAGTCTTTGTTTCGTTCGCTAGGTGCTGTAAATTGTAACAAACTGTGAGCTGTCAACGACGTTCCTTAAATTCTTATTGTGTCGAGTACACAGACGTTTTTTCCTTGTCTTTGCACTGGCGTCGGGTCTGACGTGTCCCTAATTCGTCATTATTTACGACCCGGGCTTGTGTCCATCAACTCGAGTGTGTGAACGTGCCACTTGATCAAGAAATTAAAATTTTTTAAAATTTCGATCACTATAACCTTTAGCTGTATGATCGTATCATTATATTAATTACCCTTTCTTTTATCTCTGATCCATCCCTTTTTATTTATAGTGTTAATCATTTAATAATTTATTCTTTTCATGTGGCTTCAAAAGTGTGTGTTGAAGATATGTACCCTTACAACGTATACTTCTGTACTTTCAAGTCGGACGTGTACATTACTAGACACACACACACACACACACACACACACACACACACACACACACACGCACATAAGCAGAATTTTATTAATTGTGTTCAATAAAATCCTAGTAACTTGTATCACCGTCTATTACTTTGTTTTGTCCTGACAACATTTGGCTCCCTACAGAAAAGTTGCACATAAGAGAGTCAAAATATAAGATCACTGTTTCAGCTACATTTTACCGCTACTATCGATTATCGCCATTGTATTACATCACTTTGAATTATTAAATCTGTATAGAATTAAATATACTGATAAGGTAAGAAATGGAGACTTCAAGCAAAACTTACAGAAAACCAAGTAAATGAGAAGACACGACTGAGATAACAAACAGACTTTTAGGACACAACTTGGTACACAGATTAGACTATTCGATTATATGATTGAGTGAAGAAGCGTGGAAAGAATAACTTATAGAGAGAGCAAATAGGACAGAACATAGTTACTAAAGCTGTTATAAATAGAATATAGACAATACTATGAGTAAAGACGCTATCAAGACTAAAATATTATCACTATAAAACGATATACGTATGTAAAAATGCAGGCCTGTTGAGAAGAACATAATTTACGTGAATAAGTTAAATTTAATAATTGGAAAAGGCGTCCAGCTTTAAAATAACTTAATTGTATTCTTAGAAAGAAGGTAAATAATGCTGTTAATTTTAAATTTACAAAATCGAATGGTTTATTCGAAAATTCTTACACTTTATTGGTCGAAAGTAATATTTATAGCGTACAGTTTATTGACTAGTGTCATAAAATAAATGGTATGAACTTTGTTTTCTGTCACTGTGTAGTACATCCTCAGCGCGTGCTTAACAAAAAATGACAAGTATCATTTAAAGATAACATGTTAATAACCAAGCAATAGACAGACAGTGTGATAAACGTTAAGTTAAAAGTAATTTTTCTGCCTTTGGCAGGTGAAAAATGAAATATACTCTGTTCTTGTTTTTGAAAGCGGATAAATCTGGGCATTCATTGTATCGGGCCCACATCGCGGAAGAACGAATGTTTTGTGTAAAAATAAATCTTTGTTTAGTGCGCAGTTCTCTCTTTCCACTATTTTCCTGTGGCTTAATCTATTGTTTTATAAATGTCTAACCGTCGAGATTACAGTATTTACTCTTTCGTCACTTGTTACAATTTTTTGTTTTGTACTTAACTCTAGAAAGCAAGAATAGAACAATAAAACTATAGATGTATTAAAACATAAACTATAAACGCTTATTAGAGTAATGAGTAACAAAACATATCAGAAGACAATATAACCGATACCGATTTCTACAAAAAATTGAGAGAATCAACTTTGTTTACAAGCACTGAAATTACTGTAAAATTGTGTGAAGTAAGAACGAGCTTATGCCGTTATACATACCCATCGTCTTCACCAAAGTCAGCCTGGTATTATTATATGTGTTTATTTACCAAGTTAAGCCTACATATAAATTTTATAATATTGTGATATTATGCAATATATTTTCTTCTGCAAGTAGTGTATTGCGTTTTTGTTTCAACACCTGACCCACATTTCACTGAAAAATATCAGCATCATCAGAGGTTTGTAAGTAAATCAGTAACAATAGAAATAATTCTATCTTAATACAGAAACTAACGAATAATCGAATTGGTTTCGACTTTAATGTAAAATAACAGATAATCGATTTAACTCGATTAGTTAACGTTTGTTTTAATGTTTATTTATTTAAGCAGCTGTTTCGTCGGATATATTAGAAATATTTAATGTTTATTTTATTAAAATTTATTTATTTTCATAAATTTTTAATTTAAATAGATCATCTTGTTTTGTTTTATTTAAGTTTGTTCTTTGATTAATAAATTATTGTTATTGTGTTTGTAAATATTAAGATTTCCCAAATATTTGACATTAAATATTGATAAAATAAACAACAAATATTTCTAATATAACGGCTGCTTAAGTAAATAAACCTTAAAACAATTGGTAACTAATCGACCTAAATCAATTATCAGTTATTTTAAATTAAGATCGAAACAAATCCGATTATTCGTTAGTTTTTACGTTAACGTAGAATTATTTCGATTGTTATTGATTTACTTACAAACCTCTGATGATGCTGATATTTTTCAGTGAAACATGGGTCAGGTGATGAAATAAAAACGCAATACACTACTTGCAGAAGAATCTAAATTGAATAATATCACAATATTATATAATTGCTGCAAGAAACGTTGAATTGCGTATATAGAAAATGATGGATATTAATTTTAATAAAAACTCGTATTAAATACAAAAATAAAGTCTATTGCTTGGAAATAGATTAATGAATTTTTAAATTTATTCAAGGACTTTATGCTTTCTAATGTCTTGTGTATAATTGTGACTAAAAACGTACAAAATTAGACTGTCGAGAACTTAGGGTTCTGCAATCTGTTACGTAGTGGTGAGCCATCAGGCTTGCTCAGTATTCCAGTAAAATGTAGCAAGTTCTTGCATTCCAGAAACGTTTCGATAACTTCAAAGTATCTGGAAGCTTTTTGTCAACATTACGCACAAGTGACTTTGGCCACGTAAACAAGCAATTGAAAAATTTTAGAGGAAAGTTTTTAAAATGTTTTAATCTTTAGTACTAGAGACACATTATTTCTGTAAATTGTAAAACTGCGATATTTGCGTAAAAACGATTTTTATTACTTTCTAATTACTTATTATATTTCACCGGAAAGTTTAGGTCGGGCAATTACCTTCATTATAATTTATCGCACAGCGTTTCGACAACTAAACAATATGTGTGTCGTCTTCAGCTGTAAGTTGACTTAGTAAATTAAATAAAACCTTAAGCCTACCCGAGATTCTTTCACCGTCAAAGAAATTAATAAACAACCACTATTTACAAAGTTAAAAGAACTATAAACTTTATACTATGACTGAAGTTTACGCTGTGCATGTACAAGTTTACACAGCGTGGTGTTGGGGTATGGTGGTGCTTCTCGGTTGTGTCCTGCGGACTTTGAGGGTAACTAGTTTATGTAGGTTTATAAGGTCCTTTTTATATAGTTTATACTCTCTGCACATTGAATTTTGCTTGACGTTTTAATATTTTAAAGTCTTTAGTACCTGAGATATTTATTTCTGTTAACTAAAATCTGCGATATTTGCGGAAAATAATTTTAATGTTTTTAGTAACAAATTATATCCTATATACGTTACATTTTATATACAATTTTGTTCGTAATTAATTTTTATTTTTCATGTTCGTTTAAATCAATATTCAATTCAATTAAATGTAGGTACGGGGTTAACTACGACTTCTATTTTTAAAATTCATTCCAACATACAAGGAAAACTTGATATTTTATTTTCTTGTACACAGTTGGTTTAAACCAAAAAAACAAGAACGCCTTGAGTAATAAAACTTTTGTCCCACCAGATTTGTATAAAACGTCCGACGTAAAAGAAAGTAAAACTTTGGTAGACGCTTGGGATATTAAAAAGCGGCCTGACTTCGTTTGGTTGTACAGCGTATTCGTCAGACACTGACGTTAAGACGCCTACAGAGCTCTATATAGAGAACTACTGCGACACTCGCAGGAGTAAATCAACAAACGTGTAATAAATTAAACTCAAGATGAAACACAACGTCAAGACGATACAAGATAAACTTAGTCAATACCATTATAATACATCAAGAACGCAATGCTTCTGCACATGTGTTATGACATTTTAAGTTATTGCCTTATGAATCTAAAAGACAAATAATTTGATAAAACGAAACCTAGTCTGTGCCTTTCCTTCAGTTTTCTTCTTCTTAGGCTTCCATCTGGTTACTTCTGCGTTTTGTTTACAATTTATTACTTGTTTTGGGATTCTGAATGCAGCCATTTACTGCATGTGTCTATACCAAAATATCGAATCAAGAATTTACTTCTGACCATTACTTGTATCTGCTCTAAACGGCACAGTAACAAGACAAAATAATGCGTCACATGCACATGCCAAGAGTATAAGGAGTTATTGCAAAGATTAACGAACCAATCGTTAAATGATTTTCGACTCTTTCGTCAGAGAGAGAGAGAGAGAGAGAGAGAGAGAGAGAGAGAGAGAGAGAGAGAGACTGACTTTGAGAAGTTAAGGATGAAGGGCCAGAGAAAAAGAGCTTCATCATTTGCTTAAGAACAGCACGATCACTTACTAAGTTTGGTCAAGGTTGTTTCAGACATTTACAGATTATTTTTACGCGGCAGAGTAACGTAACGCCCCTTCCAGATGTTTTTCGACTACCCGGCCGGCATTGAGGTCCGCTAGGTGACTACATTGCAAGGCGGCGGAGGTACAAATACTGGATTTTTAAGCGACTCAGTTTTATCTTGTGACTTTAGAAGCGCGGTTCGGAGGTATTGTGCGTTTTGTTGGAAAGTGATCTTGTGTAAATTAGTGAGAAACTGTAATAAGGTGACATTTATTGCAGTTGATTTATAACTGCTGTCTGTGACTAATTACAGTTGTGATTGGTGACTTCATTGATGTTAGTTGTTATGTTTCCAATCTAACCACAACGATCCGTCGTAACAGTATATACTGTATGTAGCACAGGGTTGGGCTGGGAATAGTAAACTTTATACTGTAGAATAATATAGTGTATAGCGTAGGATAGTGTATTGTAAATTAGAATGCAGTGTGTAGTATAGTATATTGTACAGCACAATATACTGTTTAGTATACAATATAGCCTAGTAGAGTATACATTATATAACGTCTCACCTACGTTATAACATCGGGAACCTGTGCATACTCACCTCAGATCAATTGCACGGGCTACCATACTCGTAATTAACTTTCAATAATTAATTAAACCAGCTGTAGTTATAACTAAAGGAACTTTTACATGGGGGTCTGATGATTTATTCACTCAATGTTTTAGTGTAAAGTAACGACATCTCTTTATTAAACCATTACTACAACAGTTCTACATAAATGTTCCCACATAAGGTTTTCTTAATAAAAGATTACAATTTATAAAAGATTTTGTACATAAGGGGCTCAAAACATGGATTTATAAGTGCTAGCATTATCCACGGATCCGGGACCTTAAACTTGTTTATGAGTTAAGCTCATTTATTCATATTCTGTCATACTATTTGGGGGCCATTTGAAGAATGGACTTAATCTAAAAAATGTTTGTATCAGTGAAGCTTTATATATACATCAGCATTACTTGGTACTACAAATATTTTGAATCCTAAGACATACTACATCTTATCAAGTGATTAGCATTAAAGTCTTTATATATTTCTTTAAACTGTCTTTAACATTTCATTTGTTAGAATTTTAATTAATCACGGAGGACAAGTCTCCGTGTCACCTGAGATATCCAGAAGTTTACTCGATGTCCGGGTCCTTGGTCCTTGTGGTGTTCGTCAGCGGTTGATCTTTAGTGGAGTTAACCTTCCTGTTGAAGTTCCTGAAGTGATTAGTTCATAATGAAGTAGCGTTGAGGTCCTCAGAAGTCTAGTAGTTAAACATCGTTAGTAGTATAAGTGCCGTAAATGTTTTTGTTTGTCGCAGAATCGCACGTCACATTATTGTTTATGAAAGTTCTCACTTTAGGTAGCTCGTACCATATTATTTTAAAACAACATAGAGATCTTACAAATTTTACAAATGAGATGTCATCCCTCACACTGTTATTTATTCCTTTTGGTTTTTTACATTTAAACTTATTAGCACACTAATTAGCCACTACTTTTCGCTACGCATTGTTATATCTGTCCTTTAAATAAAAACATTTTGTCGTTCTCCGGGACATGGTTCAAGCGTGTGTTTTCTACGCGAGCGCTTCATCTCGATTGAATTACTAAGTTAGGACGGGTCAGTTAATCGCGCGGAGTTTACGCGTCGCAACAAAATAGTTCCACATTTATTCTCTATTTATGGGGTTCAAGTTTGACCTTTTAATTATCCAAAGATATTCTTTATTACAGAATTTATTATAGTATACTATTGTGGTCTTGTTTATTTATTTATTTAATATCAATTTACAAGGATTATTAGTTTGTTTATGGGTCGGTATTCAAGTTAATTCCGGTTAGCGCATGTCTATGCAGGGTTAAAATTAATAAAGGGTTTCCCTATCTGTACACTCGCATTACTTTTTTTTAAATTAAAACTCTTTATTAAATATTATTATGATTTATGATAGTGATAAAAATTATTTTAAATGTGCGATTTATTAAAATTTAAATTTCTCAGCTTTTAACATTTCCTATTTTATTATTTATTTTATTTTTTAATTAATGAAATCGTCACAATTATAGTATAGAAATGTGCAGTAGTAGGCCTATAGAATGATGTTTAGCATAGTGTAATATATATTATAATATAGCATAGTGTATAGTATAGATTATACTATACTATAGTGTGTATAGTGTATAGTGGTGACCACAATACAGTATATTGTAACGAAGGAACTTTCTGGAAGAGTCGAGAGCGTCCTTCCAACAGTTTTTCCACTAGTCGAGCAGGTACAGCGTCCAGTCAAGGGCGCACTCAAGTGTCTTCAATATTGTTCTGAAGAGCACTTGTAATACGCATTGTGATGGCACACCGCAGTTAGGAAGGAAAGTTATTCTCGAACCTCAGCGCGATCTATATAAGCAGAACCGGCTGGCTTTATCAGTCAGTTTGTGGGGATTTCTGTAGTACGGATCGAGCGTTTGTCGAAGTATTGTGGGGGTAGTGATTACAGTGTTATAAGTAGCACGGGACCCTTAATAGTTGAGATTATTATTGCGTATAACAAATTTAACTTGAATTATTTCAAGAGACTTCCTTGTTTATTACAAATTGTTATTTGTGATTAGTTAAAGCTGGTAATTAGTACTGTATTAGTGGTGTCTGCATTTTGTTTCCATTCTACCAAACGACGATCAGTGAGGCCGTCGTAACAATATACTAAAATACTATAATACTATAATCAGATTGTGTACAATATTATAGTATAGCATAGGGTAGTACATAGCGTAGTATAGTATATGGCAGTAGAGTATACTATACAATATAGTATAGGATAATGTATGGTGTGTATTATAATTATACTGTATAGCATATTATAGTATACGAATAGCATAGTCTCCTGCTTAACAGAGTATATAGTAAAATATACTATATGTATGGAATAGTATAGTTTGTATTATGTGTTTTAACTTTTGCAGTCTCCTATATTTATTATACTTTAGCGAGAATTGTAGGAATAATACAAAAATGTGAGAGAGCAACTTTTTTAAGAGACTTTTTCTCAGTAACGTTTCGTATAATATATTTTGGATTACTTTTATTAACAATCCAATCTGTTTTATTAAAAAAAGTCTAGTATAAAAACTAACTACAACTTTTATTTCAAAGATTTATACTCTATTTCCTATTTTAGTGTACCGTCGGTTTCCATCCACAATCGTGTCGTGATATAAAAACTTACCTTTCATCTGATTTTTAAAGAACTAAGTTTTCATAAAAAGAAGAAATAATTATGGTCAGACTTGAGGTAAGGTTACACTACCACATGTTACTCATCGAGGTCTAGACGTCTACTGAACTGTTCCCTAAAAAATTATTTGACATTCGTAGTTGAAAATCAACCAGTACTGAAATAACTAAAAAAATACAGAGAACACTAAATAAAAAACGCTCACCTTTAACGTTTTATAGTTAATAGGCCTATAGATATAAATTAATACATAAAACATATCAGTTTTTACTTCCATGTTTCGTAAGGAAACAGAAGTATGGTGATGGCGAAAAAATCGTGTTCGATATAAAGGCTGATTGTGTTTATACTACCTTCAAAACATGAAGAAAAGTCATTTCCGAAAAGTGTCTGATTGTAGAATATTTTCTATTGCAAACAATAACTGTCGCAAAGTCAAACAGAATCAAATAAATTTTCGCATGCCTGCCTGAGTTGTAGAGATCTCAAGGCTTCTTGATTTTGGTGAAGATCGGTTAAGGTAAAGGAGTAGTTTACCTGCAACGTTTTACGTTTTAACAAGAGTAAAATACTTAATAATTCATTTAAACATTTTCAATCAATGGTAATTGTTAAAAATAAAATAATTTTGTTGCCAGGCAATAAAATTAAATTTTTTTAATTTTAATTTAAATCATGTATGTGTGAAAATATATCGTTCCTGGCAAGCAAGCGATCTCAATTATGCAATGTTTACATTTATAAAGTTTTATTATTGTGATTACCGCAATAAAAAGGCAGGCAGAACACACACACACACACACACACACAATTCGCGTTATTGTATTTATGTTATAAATTTATTCGACCGAAACATAAAAAATTTCAATAAAATGTTAACAATTGATATCGTTCCATGCTATGTCACCACGGATACGTAAAGAAAATAATTTTTCGTTTTCAGAAATTCACAGAGTATAACAAACGCTGGGCGGTATTCGCTTTATTTCGCGTTGTTTAAATAAAAGTTAATATTTTCAAATTAATTCTTTATTCTTAAAATATTAACAACCAGATACAACTCGTATTTTGTTTATATTTCTCAGCGTTTTTAACAAAAACATGCTGATCTAGGTTATTTAGTTTCGTTCTGAGTGTAGGCCTATATATTACAAATAATTTTATAATTAATTAGAACATGGAAGTCGGTATGGTTCTCCATACCGATTTTTAACTTTAATTATGTTAAAATTGTTGCTATCACGTAGCAACGTGATACTGCTGTAGCATGAAACAGTGAGGAAAATTACGTTTTCACCTGCCTCGTAGATTTATACGCAGAATTAACAAAGCGAATCTTGGGCTTACCGACAAAGTACACAGAGATTGAACGCTTTTGTTGCGTCACTGTATGTGGTTTAAGATGATTTCAAATGGTAAGGCTAAATCACTGTTATACATAGCTTAATACGTAACATAAATTGTGTAGTACATAGGTGTACATAGGTCTCTATAACTTACGGTATGTAAAACTACGTAATTAATGTACGATTTATTTATCGTTTATTTATTACATATCTGTATATACTACACACATAGAATTTTATGTTACTTTGTTAATAATAATTATCACAATGTTAATTATTGAGTAAAGTTAATAGTTCATATTCACTGACAGATAACGAATTGTTTCTGTGTCGCATAGACACTACTCCAGCACCCGTACTGCTCTCTGAGATGTAGTCTTTTGTACAGTCGCATAGGGAGCTGGTCCTTAAATAACAATGACTAACGTAATTGAGTATACACAACGATACATATTATTATTATTATTATGTACTTCTTATATTATAACTATAAAATTACATTCATATTTGCTCACAATATTCTTATATATTTTTTAAAAATATGAATAATAAATAAAACTTTTCTTACAAGAATATATATATTTTTTTTTTTTAATATTCACTGTAAAAAAGTGTTATCTACTATTAATAATAATAAAAAATTTTATAATAACACACATATATATTGTAGCGTGACAGATATAAGCATAATATTGAATGGCAATTGATCATTAGAATAATAAAGTTATAATATTTAAATTTGGAAGAAAGCATTAAGTTTAATATAAATAGATTAATTCATAGCAACTGTGGAAAGAAAACATTATTATAAAGAAAATACAAGTTCAAATAAAAGGAGTTACTAGTGATGAGTCATCCAAGACCAGTCTCATAACCAAAGGTTTTCAAGGTATAACCCAGGAAGGTAAAAAAGTAAATAACCAAGCAGTACAGAATATGACCAAACCCACAACGAGGGAGAATAAATAGAATAGAAACCCTAAAATAAGCCAAGATCAACCAATACAGGTTGTGTATGTCTGAAATAAAGAAGAAGATCCCAAGAAACCTGATGGCATCAAGAAGAAGATGGAGAAGATACCAGTCCCAGAAGGCAGGAGAAAAGAAGACTGATGAAAGAAGAAGAAGGCAGCATCCTGAAGAAGATGTCATGCTCTTATAAAAGACACCCAAATCCCTATATCCCCAAAATAAATATTTAAAAATAAAAGTATAACGAATTGAAAACCACATGTATACAAATTTAAGAGAGGGAAGTGTATAAAGTAAAAGTTGCCTGTGAACTAAGATGAAACAATAATATAGTACCCATGGAACAAATCTCCATTGAAAAAACGCTAACCAATTTATTATGTTAATAAGACTATACGACCATTTAGCATTAACATAATATATAAGTGCAAAGTGAACCAGTGATAGTTTTGGGTATTATAAAAAATGAACCTTGTGTTTCATTCTTGGCAATCACAAACATTGGATGCAATGAAATATGCATTTTTCAATGACTTGAAATGTGTACTGTGACAATATGTTGTTCATAAGACATGAATCTGTTTAAAATAACATTTTGTTTTACATGAAAAAAGAAAAACAGATGTCATAATACTTTTTGAACGATTCCTACTATTTATTTATTAATGACAGGGTACAATTCCCCAAAGACAATGTATAAAAGACGGTATAAAAACTGTAGAATCCTACTTATAATAATAGTTAGAAATAAGAATATAAATATAAGGTTTTTATGTATATAGTAAAAGAATGTTTAAAAATGTTTTAAATATAAGGCCATTTGTTTGGGTCTGAAACAACTAACATCAGAACTGTAAAAATAGTTACCACTTGTAAATAGTAGAGAGTAATTAAGATGTTATTTAGTAAAAAACCTTTTTTGTAAACCATGTTTCCATGTTGGAAATGGGGATTTTGTTGCAAAATGTCTGACTTGAAGACAACCATTTATCTAAAAAAAATATTCTTTCTTTTTGTTTAACTATTATTTGTATTGTAACCAATACTAATTGTTTTTGTGTAATTTGAAAACATGTTTAATTTATAATACTATATGTAAAAGTCAGAGAGGGTATCACACATCATATATTGTTTGTAAAATATTTTGTAAGAAAAATTGTTAAAAAATCATAGGCCAAAAGAATGGAAACCAAACTTCATCAAAACAGAGAAATTACTCATTTAAAAGCAAATAAACAAAAGGGGTTTAGACAAAATAAACTTGAGATCATGCCATATAATTGCACATACCATTTAGAGAGATTTTAATAAATATATTCAGAATTATAAATAAAAATGAAAATGACTAAACTCAGAAATTTGGACATGGGAGTCATATATTCCTGAATAATGTTTCAGAATACAACTAATTCAATTAATTACCAGAAAATAAGGGAATATGAACCCTTTAATACAATATAGGATTATTAATATTAAATATAACTGATAAAATGGCTGAATTTATATAATGACAGGAAGTAAATTTTGATGTTTTGACTTTTCAGAGTATACCAAACTGAAAGTAAAATTACTATTTTTTGGACAGAAAACACTATAAAACGGCATTATTTAATCTGAAAATAAGCTGAATCAACTGAAAGATTAATTTAAATAACATCTAGTGAATAAAATTGATAAATAACCCAAGTTTAGGTATTTATATAGTGAAATATTAAAGTGTGCACAGGATATGAAAAATATTTGAAGAATGTTAAGAATAATATTATATGGGCTAAGAGTTTAATTGAAACTGAAGGAAACAGTTAGTTGATTATTGGTATTCGAACGGTTAACATAAACGAGAGTTTTGTGACGATCTAACCTATCTTACAACGGTGAAGTTAAGCGGCGAACAGTACGTTACTGTGAAATCGAGAGTGTCTTATAAAATCCTTCCAGAACATATACATTGTGACAAAAACAATCAAGAAACACTAATTAACACTAAACAATACATTTCTACTCCGAAAAACACCACAAAACACCAGAAAACTGTATAATACATTAACCAAATTAGTGTCGGAATTGGGAAAAGTGTTTTGACTTATAGTTACACAGATATACTAAAGACAACCCAGAATCATTACACCAGTCACTACACAACATTTAACAAGAGATTTGCAGACACAAGAACAGGAATACTGCCAGAAAATACATTATTTGGAACGCAGCAGGAACGAGCAACATTTTGATCAACTTGATGGCCGCCATTTGCTTTTGACGATCCCAGTGCCTTCTCCTAGTTCAACCAGCTGTTTGGTGAAAACAATTATTTTAATTTTCAAATTATTATTCAATGTTTGTGTTTAGTAATAATTATTCATTTGATGTAACGTTATACTTTTTAAATATTAGCCCGATTTCTCTGACTTTGATAATAATTGGCTGTTTAAAGAAACCTGTACGATTTTTATATAATACTTTGTAATTTTTTCGATATCCTGAGAATCGATATTAATCGATAAGAGTCAATATTGCCATTAATTAATAAAACATTAATACTTTTCAATACTTAATAGTTCTTTATTTCTTCAATAATACTAATTATCAATAATATAATTCTAATTGATAATCTACAAGGACTTTACCACCTATAAGTGAAGATAACCTAAAAAATAAAAAGATAAACAAGTATCGATTGGTTTGAAGACAATCTTATGAGTGGTGATAGTTTATTTAAAATATACCAAAACTTTAATAAAAATTTTTAGGAGAGCATTACACTTTTTAAAACTTCACAGCCCTATATTAATTAATTGATCGTAATTAATTAATTAATAAAATTAAAAATTTTTTTTTTATTATTTTTTTTTAAACATAATTTGTTTTTAAATTTCCTTCAAAACAATAATTTTTGTTTTGAAACTTTCGGTGAAGCTGAACATATATATTTCTTCATCAACTTTACGCTACTCGACCGGTCTTGCTACCATTGGGACTCGACCAGCTGGGAAACTTAAGGAAGTGTTTCAGGCCAGTAAGACGTCGAGAGCCACACCAATTACACACCAATTAAACATATTACATTACAATTTACTTATTTTATTACAAATTGGCTAGCCCAAACAGTGGGGCTTGATTACAGCGGAGTCTCTCATACTCCACAATCTATTATCATCAAAACACACATCAAATTAATTAATTTCATTACAAATTGGCGCCCAACGTGGGGCTTTAATTAGCGATTGGAAGGCCAATACATTCTGCCCAATCACTAGTTGGAGGTAGGCAACAGCTACAAAGCCAGAGAATTTCAAGGGAAAATGCAACGACGTGCAACATCTAAGAAACGGGCGGCGGAGGCCGAGAAAGAAATAGAAGTTGACATGGACAACAAGGAGGCGACACCAGTAGAGGTGGAAAGTTCATTGCCACCAGTGTTGTCCAAACAACCGGTACAACCAGAGGAACAACCCGCAATGCCTACTCAGACAGGGGAAATCAATGTGCGGGAGGGACAGTTAGAAAAACCTCCACAAGCAGAAAACACAACCATGCAAGAGATGTTTAGAGTGATAATGGAAATGAAGAAGGACAACCAAACAACAAAAGAAGAAAATCGTAAGGAAAGGAAGGAAGACAATCTGACATTAAATAAAAAGTTGGAAGAGTTGAAGGGAGACAACCAGTCTTTGAAAGAAGATATTAAATCCAGCAAGGAAGAAACAAGCAAGAAGATAGAAGAAAACAGCAAGAAGATGGAAGAGAAGATGGAAGAAAACAGCAAGAAGATGGAAGAGAGGATGGGAGGAAAGTTAGAAGAATTGAAGAAGGATAATCAATCCACAAAAGAAGAGTTGACTGGGATGAACAAGAACATGGAAGAATTGAAGGAAGACAACCAATCGTTCAAGGAAGAATTCAAGGCGACCAAAGAAGAGTTGATTAATAAAATTGAAAATACCAATCAGAAAATAGATGAAACCAGGAAGAAGATAGAGAAGAACAACCGGCAATTGAAGGAAGAGTTGAAAGAAGATAACAGGAAGTTGGAAGAGAAGATGGGGGAGAAATTGGAAGAATTGAGAGAAGACAATCAAATTCTAAGAGAAGAGTTAAGGGAGGTAAATCAGGAGAATTTGGACAAACTGGACGAAAGAATGGAATTGTTGCGAGAAGAAATGAATAAGGAAATCAAGGTTAACAAAAAAGCGATGGATAAGAAGATGGAAGAAAAAAATATAATGGTCAATCGACAGATTCGAGAGATTGATGGAAAGTGCAACCAGACCGAAAAGGAGGTGCATGAGTTTAAAGAAGTGGTGAACATCAAGTTCACAAATATCGAAGAACATAGTCGTAGGAAGGTAGAAGAACAGAGGAAGGAAAATCAAGAAGAATTCGGAAAAGTACGCAACCAGGTCACAGAACGATGTAATGATATACAAGAGACCATGGCCAATATCACCGGTCAGGTGCGACAAAGCCGAGAGGAGATGGAAGCGATTAGAAACAGACCGACTCATTTCACCGGATTGCCTGTCAACGAAAGCCGAGAGTGGCTCAACTTCCGGCAATACAAACGCAAGCCGATGGAGTTCCTAGCTAGGGTAGAAGAATATTTGACCAAGCATAAAATTACCCAATGGAGCCATAGCAGGGAGATATTCGACGAGTCTTTCCGAGACATAACAGATAATTGGTGGATGGCCAACCGGAGTGAAATTTCCGACTACCAACAGTTCCGGAAAATGTTTAAGACAAAATACTGGTCTGAGACCACCCAGAACTTGATCCGGGACAATATTTGTAATGGAAGATACAGGTCACAATTAGGTAGCAGTATGACGGCATATTTCTTGGGGAAGGTGTGTATGGCAAAACACCTTGAGCCAGCAATCCCAGAAGAATGTTTAGTGAACAAGATATCGTATCACTATGATGAGGACATTATCAGGGCCCGGAGAGGTAGCCAGATCAAGACGATCCAGGGAATGACCGAGTTATTGGAGGGATACGAGAACGAAGAGTATTATCGGCAGAGCAGAAAGAGAAATGAGAGACCAGAAGTAAGGCCGACTACCTACCCCAATAACGGCAATAACCATACAAGTAACCGGAACCAGCCCAGTAATTACGACGGCCATAACAACCCGCCGCGTAATAACCAGTTTAACAGTAATTTTAACGGCGTTAGGAATAACAACCCCTACCCAAACAATAGAAACAATTTTTATCAACAAAATAATAATGTCCCATACAGTCAGAGAAATCTATATCCCAACAATAATGGTGACAGACCTTACCCACCTAACCGAAATTACTATAATAACAATTTTAATAATAACAATAATAGCAATAGTAATAACCGAGTGTCGCGCCCTAGGGTAAATTTTATAAGAGCAGAAGATCGCGGACCCAGGAGATATTATCAACCGAGGAGGAGCAGCTTCCACGGCGCCGACCGAAGATGGAGGAGTGCGGAACGAGACGGCCCAAGATACGAACAGGAAAGACGAAGTACCAGCCTGGAAGATCTTGGCAGACAACAGAACAGGGCGTTAAACATCAACCAGGGTACAGAACGTCAGGAAACAAACCAGAGTTTCCCGAACGATGCCTCGGTCAATAATAACATAAACACTGACCAAAATACTTTAAACGAGAGGAGGCAGTAATCAACAACGATGACCCGTTACTGCTTATACTTCCTGGGTTAGAAAAGGATGATTTGCCACAAGCAAACAATAATAAGGATATCACTATCATAAGTAACCATTATCTGAAAGACATACGAACTGAACTTTTGGAAGAGAACGAGAAGAGTCTCAGCAACAGTAATAATGAGATAATTTATATAACAGCGGAGGTGGAAGGAGTTCCCGCTAAAATAATGATAGACACAGGAGCTAATATTTCAATAATAAACTCCAATGAGTTGGAGAGGATACAATGTACATGTGGAAAAACTTTGCCAATGTTACCAGTCAACAACATTGTGTTGGTAGGTGCAACTGGTCGCCAGAATAAAACCATTAGGAAGCAAGTTTCCTTAAGTGTCGTTAGCCGTGATATAGCTTTAGACATGGAATTTTTAATCGCCACCGGATTACCATTTGACATCTTAGTCGGTTGCGATATTCTTCGTAGATATTCGGCAGTAATCGATCTTAATTTAAATAGAGTATCACTTTTCCCAGACGGAGTAACATGGACCGCAGATCTGGTAGGAAGCACAACTATACTTCCCAGCCCTATACATCAACAACTTCGTAAAATAAATGTTATTAGAAACAGCCCTCTTTCTAAACCCATAATATACAACCATGGTGGAGAGGATTTATGGTCAGTTAAGATCCAAGAAATACGGAATTTCCAGTGCGGAAGCGATAACAAGAAAATACCAACACATCTGGCTGATCGTCTAATCGCTATATATGAGAAATACAAGGCGGTGTTTTCTGATGAACCAGGGAAGGTAAAAAACTACCAGTGCCAACTTCGTTTTAAAGAAAACGTAGAGTTTAACCGGAGGTCATATCCAATAGCGCAGTCGCTCAAAGAAGACGTGAGAACAGAGATAAACAAGATGATTGAAAACGACATAATTGAGATTAGTCAATCACCTTACACTAGTCCAATTATTGCTGTTCCGAAGAAAGACGGACAAGTCCGGCTCTGTTTAGATGCGCGTGAGTTGAACAAAACAATTGTGAATGACAGAACATCTCCCGGTGAAATAGAAGAGATTTTAAAACGTTTTCATGGTACTAGATTTATTAGCACCTGGGATACGGTCTGTGGTTATTGGCAGGTAGAGCTGCATCCACAAAGCCGCCAATACGTAGCGTTCATTTTCGAAGGGCGCAATTACCAGTTCAAGAGACTGCCCTTCGGACTTGTCAATTCTGTCGCCATATTTGTGGCATGCATGGACCAGATTTTGGGACCAGAAGCGCTCCAATTTACCACCGTCTATGTTGACGATTTACTAATTACATCCGGAACCTGGGAGAAGCACTGTTACAGAGTGGAATTTGTACTAAACAAACTAGCGCAGAACAACATAACACTGAAGTTGGAGAAATCCAAGTTCATAGCGCGCGAGGTACAATTCTTAGGCTTCAACCTAGACGACCGAGGTATTACCCCATCAGCAGAAAAAGTGGAGGCAATTCAGAGGTTCCCGCAACCAAGAAACAGGAAACAATTGCAATCTTTCCTCGGACTCTGTAACTATTACAGGAAGTTTCAGAGCCGATATTCCGAGTTGACCGCCAAGTTTCAACCACAGTTATCTGCCAAAAACAAATGGACTTGGGGTGAAGATCAAGATATTACTTTCCGCTTGATAAAAGAGAAGTTTCTGGAGAGTGTCATACTTCGTCACCCAGATTTTAAGAAACCGTTCTTTCTAAAATGTGACGCTAGCGACCTAAGCTTAGGAACGACATTATACCAGGAAGATGAGGAGGGACAACATCTGGTAATAAGCTTCGCTAGTCGCACACTGAACCAGTGCGAAAAGATCTACAGTGTGACAGAAAAGGAATTGTTGAGCGTGGTGTTCGCATGCAGCAAGTTCCGGACGTACATTCTCGGATATCAAGTCACGGTACGAACTGATCATAAATCCATCTCGTTCCTTCGTAGGTGCAAGTTGAGTCACGGCCGATTGGCTAGGTGGGTACCCGCCCTACAAGATTATGACCTGAAATGGGAATACATTCCAGGAAAGAAGAACGTGGTAGCGGATGTGTTGTCACGTATAAATCTGGAAGATCAGACTTTCGAGGGAGAGAAGGAGAGCTTAGTCAAAATTTATAACATATTCACGACCAGAGCCGATTTACAAGCTTTGCTAATAAATATTCGAATCCATCAGCAGTCTGATCCTAAGCTGAAAAACATTGTGAGTCGTTTGGAAGCCAATGATGAAACCATTTCTAAATATTACCACCTTAACAAGGGAATTCTATTCATAAAAACCGCCTTGGACGATGAGACATGGAAGGTGATAATCCCACACCAAATCGAAAAGGAGGTCATCATCGATTACCATGTCAGGTATGGTCACATGGGAGCGTTAAAAGTGATGCAGGCTCTAGAGGAAAATTGTAAGATCAAGAATATCAACCGCAAGGTGAGAACATACATCAAGTCCTGTAAGATCTGCCAATGTGCAAAAGTAAACAATGAAAAGACAGAGGGTATCATGATACCGATAACTTCCAACGCAAAACTGGAAAAAGTGTTTTTGGATATCTGCGGGCCATTTCCCCGTAGTGGTGGTCGGCACAGATATAAATACTTGGTAATTATAATGGATCACTACACCAAGTATATAAAGCTATATCCGGTTAATCGGGCAACAACAGCAAAGGTTTTGGCGGTGATTATTGATTTGTATATCCCAGAGATCGGTAGACCATCTTCTATTATTACCGACCATGGTACACAGTTTAAGGGGAGGAGATGGCGAGACACTTTATTAGCACTTGGGGTCAAAACGTATAAGACATCAGTCTACCACCCAAGTAGCAATCCGGCTGAGAGAGTACTAAGAGAAGTGGGTAGGATATTGCGCACGTACTGTCACAACCAACAGAAAAAGTGGCAAGAGTACCTAGCAGCGACAGAAACATTCCTAAATTACGCCCACCATCCAGCTATAGGAATTCCACCGTACTCAGCCATGTATGAGAAGCCGACTCCCCGAGACATTGAACAAATCATTGAATTTCCAACGAACAACAATAGGAAATTCAACCAGTTGAAGTTTTACAATAAGGTAGCAGAAGATCAGGAAAAACGGCAAGCCAAATACCAGAAGGCAATAGGGCGAATTGTAACATATAAAGAGGGTGAAAAAGTCCTCCTAAAAATAGAGAGCTGCCTAGCACCTTAGAAGGCATAACAAAAAAACTACTATTACTATATACTGGCCCATATGTTGTGGTAAATGATAAGCATAACAATACATATGAGTTGAAGGAAATCGTTTCAGGAAAAATCAAAGGAGTGTACAATCAAGCTTCTATGAAGAAATATTATGAAGAATGAGTTGTGAGATTTAGAATTTTGAATTTTATTTTATAAAAATTCGAAAATAATGTAAGTACATCTTACTACAACCTAATAATTTGAGAAGAACATTCTGGAGAATTAAAAAAGAAAGAATTTTGAATATAACTTATTCTAAAATATGTAAGTACATCTTACTACAACCTGATGATTTTGGAACGAACTTTATGGAAGAAAGAAAAAGAAAGACTTTTGAATTGAAATATAATTATAAAAATTTAAAATTGAGTAAGTACATCTTACTACAACCTGATAATTTAGAACAAAACTTTATGGAAGAAAGAGAAAGAGAGAGAATTTTGAACTTAATTATACAAAAAATTTAAAAATAAAGTAAGACCAAATTACTATAACTAAGTTTATGAGAAAACTTTGTGGTAAATAATTAAGAAGAATTTGAATTTGGAGAAATACCGAAACATTCAGAAATAATAGTAAGATCACATTACTATAAACAATTCTGAATGAAACAATTCTGGGAATAAATGAATTAAACAGAATTTGAATGTTGATAGAACGTCAGAACTTTGAAACAAGATAAGATCAACATATTACAAGGATTTATGAGAAATATTTTTCAATTAAATAAAAAGAATAGTTTGAATTTTACATTAAAACTAACCAAGTTCCAAAAAATAATTATGTGTCAATTATGATTGAATTGAGAAGAAAATAAAGTGATTAATTCAGAAAAGAGAATTAACGTTAATCCAGAATAAATGCTAGAGAAGAGAAGAGTAGAGTAGAGAAGAATAACAAAAAAGAGTGTAATATGCCAGAGAAGGAAAAAATTTGGAAGCAAAGAGACTAATTACTTTTGAAACGATAATAAAAACAGTTAATTAAGAGCAAAGAAGAACAACTCATACCAAACATATGGAGAAGATGATTTTGAACCAATGATAATAATAAAACCTATATGAAATGCAAAGAGAAGAAATACCACATGAAATATAATATAAATGAATTAATGCTAATGAATGCGAAGGCGGATTAATAACTTTCTAAGAGAAAGGAAAGAACCAAAATGTTTAAATAAAATGATCAATATAACAACCTGTATATCTAATGTAAAGATACAATGTTAAAAAATTAAATATAATATATTAAGACCATTCAAATAATGAATACGAAAGACTATTTACAAAGACCATGCTAGTACTATGAATAACCAGAAGAAAGTATAAAGAGAATTCAGATGAAGAAGAAAGAGAGTTACACTGTAAACAGTAACCAGAATTATTAAAAGAAAGGTTTTCAACCATAATTAAATTAAATATATCAGACAAGTTAAGAGTTTTGAAAAAATATATATGTAATGAGTATAATAATGATTATGAAGATTTATTAAGATAGAAAATGTGAGATAATCTGAGAGACTACGAAGTGGAGAATCCAAAGATATTTTTATTAGTCGAAAATGAGACTACTTTTTATTTATTTATTCGATGACTGACTGAAGATAATTCCAGCAGCATTATGTTTTTTTTGAGCAGGGATGGATATGCCTCTGTACTCAATTTATAGAAGTGGTGTATGGCCAGCAGAGAAGTAGCGTACAGTGCCCCTCTGATCTGCCCCAGCCCACGTGATAGGGAATGTTAGGGAATTAATATCCCAAGGATGCAACACGAAGTTGATATAGAAAGAAAATGTATTACAATTATAATATATCTCAGAAGACACTGACTATCCGAAAAGGATCAGTAGTAAAACAAGTAACCATATATATAAAATTAATAAAACTCTAATATAAAAAAGTCGATGTAAAAATGGAGAAGAAAATGAATTATAAGAAATGATGAAATTATCATAAGAAATTATTTCATCCATAAACATGTCTGAAATAATTACTTCTGGAGGAGAGCAATCTGTAGCGTGACAGATATGAGCATAATATTGAATGGCAATTGATCATTAGAATAATAAAGTTATAATATTTAAATTTGGAAGAAAGCATTAAGTTTAATATAAATAGATTAATTCATAGCAACTGTGGAAAGAAAACATTATTATAAAGAAAATACAAGTTCAAATAAAAGGAGTTACTAGTGATGAGTCATCCAAGACCAGTCTCATAACCAAAGGTTTTCAAGGTATAACCCAGGAAGGTAAAAAAGTAAATAACCAAGCAGTACAGAATATGACCAAACCCACAACGAGGGAGAATAAATAGAATAGAAACCCTAAAATAAGCCAAGATCAACCAATACAGGTTGTGTATGTCTGAAATAAAGAAGAAGATCCCAAGAAACCTGATGGCATCAAGAAGAAGATGGAGAAGATACCAGTCCCAGAAGGCAGGAGAAAAGAAGACTGATGAAAGAAGAAGAAGGCAGCATCCTGAAGAAGATGTCATGCTCTTATAAAAGACACCCAAATCCCTATATCCCCAAAATAAATATTTAAAAATAAAAGTATAACGAATTGAAAACCACATGTATACAAATTTAAGAGAGGGAAGTGTATAAAGTAAAAGTTGCCTGTGAACTAAGATGAAACAATAATATAGTACCCATGGAACAAATCTCCATTGAAAAAACGCTAACCAATTTATTATGTTAATAAGACTATACGACCATTTAGCATTAACATAATATATAAGTGCAAAGTGAACCAGTGATAGTTTTGGGTATTATAAAAAATGAACCTTGTGTTTCATTCTTGGCAATCACAAACATTGGATGCAATGAAATATGCATTTTTCAATGACTTGAAATGTGTACTGTGACAATATGTTGTTCATAAGACATGAATCTGTTTAAAATAACATTTTGTTTTACATGAAAAAAGAAAAACAGATGTCATAATACTTTTTGAACGATTCCTACTATTTATTTATTAATGACAGGGTACAATTCCCCAAAGACAATGTATAAAAGACGGTATAAAAACTGTAGAATCCTACTTATAATAATAGTTAGAAATAAGAATATAAATATAAGGTTTTTATGTATATAGTAAAAGAATGTTTAAAAATGTTTTAAATATAAGGCCATTTGTTTGGGTCTGAAACAACTAACATCAGAACTGTAAAAATAGTTACCACTTGTAAATAGTAGAGAGTAATTAAGATGTTATTTAGTAAAAAACCTTTTTTGTAAACCATGTTTCCATGTTGGAAATGGGGATTTTGTTGCAAAATGTCTGACTTGAAGACAACCATTTATTTAAAAAAAATATTCTTTCCTTTTGTTTAACTATTATTTGTATTGTAACCAATACTAATTGTTTTTGTGTAATTTGAAAACATGTTTAATTTATAATACTATATGTAAAAGTCAGAGAGGGTATCACACATCATATATTGTTTGTAAAATATTTTGTAAGAAAAATTGTTAAAAAATCATAGGCCAAAAGAATGGAAACCAAACTTCATCAAAACAGAGAAATTACTCATTTAAAAGCAAATAAACAAAAGGGGTTTAGACAAAATAAACTTGAGATCATGCCATATAATTGCACATACCATTTAGAGAGATTTTAATAAATATATTCAGAATTATAAATAAAAATGAAAATGACTAAACTCAGAAATTTGGACATGGGAGTCATATATTCCTGAATAATGTTTCAGAATACAACTAATTCAATTAATTACCAGAAAATAAGGGAATATGAACCCTTTAATACAATATAGGATTATTAATATTAAATATAACTGATAAAATGGCTGAATTTATATAATGACAGGAAGTAAATTTTGATGTTTTGACTTTTCAGAGTATACCAAACTGAAAGTAAAATTACTATTTTTTGGACAGAAAACACTATAAAACGGCATTATTTAATCTGAAAATAAGCTGAATCAACTGAAAGATTAATTTAAATAACATCTAGTGAATAAAATTGATAAATAACCCAAGTTTAGGTATTTATATAGTGAAATATTAAAGTGTGCACAGGATATGAAAAATATTTGAAGAATGTTAAGAATAATATTATATGGGCTAAGAGTTTAATTGAAACTGAAGGAAACAGTTAGTTAATTATTGGTATTCGAACGGTTAACATAAACGAGAGTTTTGTGACGATCTAACCTATCTTACAACGGTGAAGTTAAGCGGCGAACAGTACGTTACTGTGAAATCGAGAGTGTCTTATAAAATCCTTCCAGAACATATACATTGTGACAAAAACAATCAAGAAACACTAATTAACACTAAACAATACATTTCTACTCCAAAAAACACCACAAAACACCAGAAAACTGTATAATACATTAACCAAATTAGTGTCGGAATTGGGAAAAGTGTTTTGACTTATAGTTACACAGATATACTAAAGACAACCCAGAATCATTACACCAGTCACTACACAACATTTAACAAGAGATTTGCAGACACAAGAACAGGAATACTGCCAGAAAATACATTATTTGGAACGCAGCAGGAACGAGCAACATTTTGATCAACTTGATGGCCGCCATTTGCTTTTGACGATCCCAGTGCCTTCTCCTAGTTCAACCAGCTGTTTGGTGAAAACAATTATTTTAATTTTCAAATTATTATTCAATGTTTGTGTTTAGTAATAATTATTCATTTGATGTAACGTTATACTTTTTAAATATTAGCCCGATTTCTCTGACTTTGATAATAATTGGCTGTTTAAAGAACCCTGTACGATTTTTATATAATACTTTGTAATTTTTTCGATATCCTGAGAATCGATATTAATCGATAAGAGTCAATATTGCCATTAATTAATAAAACATTAATACTTTTCAATACTTAATAGTTCTTTATTTCTTCAATAATACTAATTATCAATAATATAATTCTAATTGATAATCTACAAGGACTTTACCACCTATAAGTGAAGATAACCTAAAAAACAAAAAGATAAACAAGTATCGATTGGTTTGAAGACAATCTTATGAGTGGTGATAGTTTATTTAAAATATACCAAAACTTTAATAAAAATTTTTAGAAGAGCATTACACTTTTTAAAACTTCACAGCCCTATATTAATTAATTGATCGTAATTAATTAATTAATAAAATTAAAAATTTTTTTTTGATTATTTTTTTTTTAAACATAATTTGTTTTTAAATTTCCTTCAAAACAATAATTTTTGTTTTGAAACTTTCGGTGAAGCTGAACATATATATTTCTTCATCAACTTTACGCTACTCGACCGGTCTTGCTACCATTGGGACTCGACCAGCTGGGAAACTTAAGGAAGTGTTTCAGGCCAGTAAGACGTCGAGAGCCACACCAATTAAACATATTACATTACAATTTACTTATTTTATTACAAATTGGCTAGCCCAAACAGTGGGGCTTGATTACAGCGGAGTCTCTCATACTCCACAATCTATTATCATCAAAACACACATGAAATTAATTAATTTCATTACAATATGTATATCTTATTATAATTATACTTCCTTGTCGATTGTCCATGACGATTGGTTTGGAGGTCGCTACCTACACACTTCGTGTAAGGTCCAAGTTTATCGGTGGACATGCAGAATCATATTGCGAGACGCATTGAATGCATTGAACTTATCATTATCTGAGTTGACGTCCTCGATTTCTTTAGAGACAAAAAGAAGTTTCGACGGGTAGTGGGGGATGGAATTTTCTGACAGACCTTGTTTGACCAGGCACATTAATTTTGTGGCGCGTCTTGTAAGAGGCGCGGTACTTATAATTTGGCATGTCTTGTATTCTTTCTTGTCACAGTCGTCTTATTACTGGACACACAAAATCCTGCATACTTAATTTCAAGTGTGATACAGAGTTCTATCATACCGTTTTATCAGGTTTTCCCTGTTCCTTTACTGGCTACCCACCTGCCCAAACTGGGTGGATTAACAGTGTGTGATTCCCAAACATATTTTATAATCCTGCACAAAAAAACTGTATTGTTGTTCAAAAATATTCGTGAATTCACAATTTTTTATCTGCCAATAATGGTCAGGTATCCACACACACACACGCGCGCGCGCGCGCGCGCGCGCGAAATATTTTTTATAACATACTTTTTTGTTCTTATTACACTTATAACAGCTGGTGATAACCAAATGATATTAAATTATACTTATTTACTTATTATTTGTTTATATTTGTCTATGACAGTATGAAAAACTGTGGACACATTGTAATACAAATAAAAATAAAAAAATATAAAAAATATGTATTTTCTTAAAAATAAGAATATTATTTATTATTAGTACTCGTGAATACACAAGAGCAATTATAATTAAAAATATTAGTATAAATCTCTTTACCGCTTTAATTGAAATAAAAATCTTATTGCTGATAAAATGTAAGTACTATTAATAAATATATAATGTGTGTTGTTGAGTGATGTGTATGTATTTGCACTCACTAACTCGCATCATGTAACGTTTATATTTTAAACCCCGTAAAATCCTGATTTATTGTCCACGTTCTTTATTGTTTACAATGAATAAAAGTGAACAATGTATTGACGTACACAATAGCGTGAAATATAACAAATCAAATCCATCGTTGTGTTTTTTATTTGTTAACGGGTATTACGTAATCCTGCTGCACGCTTTGTTTTTCTCGTTAGTATTGATTTACTTTGTGTTTATTTTGCACTGTGTATATCGGTTTCAATCATTTTGTTCATCTCGTTCTCTGTGAGAATTTCTGCCTGTAGTTATCTCTGTGTACGAGTACTACATCGTTTAGTGCGTGCGTCTGAGTGGAGGTTCAGAAGAGTCTAGGCATAACTTTAAAAGGCATTTTAAGTCATTTTGAAAGAGCAACTCGTGTACACACACACACACACACACACACACACACACACACACACACACACACACACACACACACACGACAATATCGAGGTTGTTAGAATTTTCAAATTTAATATGCAGTGGCGTTTCTTGCATTTATGTATTCATGTTAATATTCTGATCAGGCTATTCTGTCGGACTCAGAAAACAGTTTGCTAATAGGTATGCATTTGTTAAAGCGAATCTCCGAAGACTCTGGATTACAGATATCCACACTTAAGACCAAGGTAATGGCTTTTCATGGATCTGATCCCGTACGGGCAAAAATCTGTATAGATGCTACTGCCCTGCAACAAGTCAACAGTTTTAAATACCTAGGATACAGTGTGCGAATACAAGCATTATAATACAAGCAACGACGTTGTGAATAAGTTGCATAAGGTCAACCTTATGAGCGGGGCCATCAGGCAACTCTTAAGTCAGCAAGTAAAGAAACACAACTAAAATTCTAGAAGATGATTGCTCTTCTCACATTTAAGGCAAACGATAACAGCCGCAAATTCAAACAGAATTAAATAATGTTTCGTATACAGCCCTGAATTGTAGAGTTTTCAAGACCTATTGTTTTTGGTGAAGATCGGTTAAGGGAAAGGGGTAGTTTACCAGTAACGTTTTATGTTTTAACAAGGGTATTTCCTATGGCAAACGATAACAGCCGCAAATTCAAACAGAATCAAATAATGTTTTGCGTACAGTCCTGATTTGTAGAGTACTCAAGACCTATTGTTTTTGGTGAAGATCGGTTAAGGGGAAGGGGTAGTTTACCGGCAACTTTTTTTATCAAGCATATTTTCTATCGCAAACGATAACAGCCGCAAATTCAAACAGAATCAAACATTTTTTGCATACGTCCCTGAATTGTAGAGGTCTCAAGGACTTTCGATTTTGGTGAAGATCGGTTAAGGGGAAGGGGTAGTTTACCTGCAACCTTTTACGTTTTAACAAGAGTAAAGTACTTGAAAAGTTATTTAAACTTTTTGAAACAATGGTAATTGTTAAAAATAAAATAATTTTGTTGCCAGGCAATAAAATTAAAATTTTTTAATTTTAATGTAATATAATATTTTTCATTTAATACGGCAATAAAATGGCAGGTAAGACACACACACACACACACACACACACACACACACACACACACACACACACACAATTCACGTTATTTCTGGCCTCACTCATGTTTATTTTCTTACGTTTGCACGCTTTTTAAATGGAAAGTGCCGAAACCCACACCAACATAACGCGTGCAAGCCGAAAAAATGGACATCAATTTGCTTACTGGCGAAGCTAGTAGTTAATGAATGGGTAGGCAAAAATCTTATCTTAAATTTTTTTTAAGGAATCACTAAAAGGACGGTGGGTCAAATCGGACGCTGAGGTAGAGTTTGCTGTAACCGAATGGTTCCACAAACAGCCGTAAGAATTTTACTAGCAGGGAATCTACAGGTTAGCGCAACAGTGGAACTCATGTCTTAATGTTATTGGAGACTTCTTTTAAAATCGTTGAATAAAAAATGCTTTACAGCTCTATACGTGTGTCTATTGAACAATCCTTGTATTAGTCATACACAATAATACAACTGATTGAACTTCAAATATTTAAACTTGATTAGTTTCTATATATATGTTTAATGTTACAAATAATTCAAATAACAATCTTGATCATCTGTTAGTTCAGCGGAATAACAGTGACACTTTTAATAACCGCATAAAATAAACACTTAGAAACAACACAGGCGCTTTAACTTAACTGTTTGGACCACAGAAGTGAGGCATGCCTCAACGCTCTATGTGTACAGCGCGGGACAATCCCCCCTCCCAACACTTCCCTATGACACCACTACATTGCTTACATACGATGTATACAAAAAACGCTGAGGCAAGTTCTGGTTGCCTCATTCGCTTTAAACGAACTATGCCGAATCTTACCTGTCACCATCTAGCGGTCGCTCAATAAAGCACGTTTCGGTTTAATAAATTTGACAGTCGCAGTAACGATGTATAATCTTTACGTTATGTAGTTCATACATATTTATAATTTTTATTCTACAGAATTTTTTAGTGTAGGCATTGCCTCAATTGCCTCCATGTAACTTCGCCACTGATATATATGTGTACAACGTTATCGGCAACAAAAAAGTAGTTCTTTGTTAAAATTCCTTCCCGGGCTGTTTAGCCGTAGTCCAATGTTTTCTGCAAAACCAAACGTTTCGGCAGTGCCATCGACTTCCATCTCAGTGAAAATCGAGTGCGAAAACGTGAGGTGGTAGACGTTAGTGACCACAGTACTGTGGTTAAGGCTGAAGCAGTAAGTAGAAAGAAGGGAGTTTCTATGAAATATTTCATTTTAAAAGTGATTTTAAATATAAATCTTAGAACATGGAAGTCATGTGTGGTTCTCCATACCGATATTTTGATATACACAGGCTACTGCCACTTTTGAAGGTTGACATGCATTAACAGCTTTCAATTTTTATTTGAGTGATGAGAAAAGTTAAAACTATTGTAGTTTCAAAAGTAATACACATACTTGTATCAAATATTTGAGCCTTCATTTATTTACTGCTAATTTTTTAATTCAAAAAAGTATTCAAGTTGTATTTTTAAGTTTTAATAACTATCAGATAAATAATTTTTAGTTCTTACACCATAAAGAAATGACATATTTACTTTCCCTAATACGTTTTGAGTTTATGATATTAAGTGGTTTCTCATGTTACTGGTTTGCATTATTGTATAGAACACGTTTTGTAATTTTATGCAGTGAAATTTTTAAATTATCCTTGTAAAATTAGAAAACTATATGACATTTATCTCCATTTTCCAGAAAATATTCGAAGTATAAAAAAGGCAACACGTGCAATGGTAAGCCCAATGTATACACATCAAATTAATTAATACTATGTACTGGATACTTTTTAGTAAGCAAACAGTCGTTTTTGGGACAATTGACAGTAAACAGTTTAGTTTATAAATGCCAAGCAAATTAATTTTAATTAATATGTTGACACGTAACAATACAAAAAAAAACATAGAAACACACAAAGCTGTACTGCAACAACATTCTAACTGGACAAACACTAATCACATATAATTATTGAACACATTTCAGTTTGCACACGCAACAACGATCTGTCAAGAAATTGAAATAATTGTGATAACTCCAAAACTGAACTGACAGCGCCTCTGACAAAACTTACAATGGGTAAGGCAAAAGTAAAACGTTATTTTTTAATTTTTATCTGAAATTATAATGTTTCATGTAGGAAAAGGGTATACAAATCACTAGTGTTACCCTGACACGTCATGGAGGACAAAATCCAAGAATTGTTTTTCTTTATTGTATCTGAATGTATTAATCTTTGTTAACGAAAAATTGTAAACCTTCTGTTAAAGGCTCCACATTGATATCTGCTCTGCTTTCCCGTACAGAAATATCTCAGTTTCAAATGTAACCACTTCAATTACTGCAACCAACTACATTAACTAATAATTACTTCGAAAGTAAAGTATTGTGAACGAGGTCGTATCTGGTTCACTTGAGTAGCAAGTTATTCTACTTACAACTTAACGGAAGTGTAATGCACAGAAACTACGCTGTTAAACTCACTGCAACAGTAGTTATTGTGTGATTAACATTTTAACCAACTCAAGTGGAATATTATATTCATTAACTCAGTTCGCCTCAGTGCGCTAATGTGATTAGATTTCCCTGTGTACCTATCCCTTCTTCTCACTTTACAACACATAGACATACACATGCGCCCCCTCGCAAACACACACACAAATACACAAATCACAGTCTCTGACTTTCTTGTTGTCTGTCCGCCTACTCGTCTCTCTGTCTGTTTGTCACTTAAGTTAATTATTTTTTTGGACGAAGGAATGCATGTCTAATACCATTGAATAGGTTTTTAAAGGTGTTCTTTTAAAATTAGTCAGAAAGCTTCAATAAGATCTGTGGCGGCTTAAAAAATACGTGGGCTCTAGAATATAGATAATTTTGTGCAAATAATCGCAATGTATATATTTAATTTTTATTATTGTTTTGTTTGTTTCATTTTTATTGTGTTTGTTGTTATTATATCACTTTGTATGTTATTAGCGTTGATTTGGTGTTAACACTAGGATTTATAGTTAAAAATTTGGCACTCGGCGGTAATATTTTCTGAAAAATGTTTGCTAAGACACGGATGTTGCATGCAGTAATATCATTCGTGGTAATTAATAATAATTTTTTTTGTATCAAAGTTGCTAATTAGCCTTAAGGTGGAGTGTAATTTTATAAAGTATCGATTAAATATCTTATCAAATAAGACATGTAAATTTAAATGTTTTGAACTAAACTAAAAAGTTAATAACTTCGTGAGAGTGCTCGGAATATAGTACTGAAACCGGAAACTACAGAAACCACATATAAAATGGAGTAAATCTAATGTGTTAAGTGTAAGCAGAAGGCGTCTTCTAAAGTTGAACGCGTATTGCATACCAAGCGAGGTTATAGTACTGCGTTATTACAGCAGCAAAACCAAGCGAGGCTAGATGCTGTATATTATGTTCATTAGATAGCTGAAAGCTAATTTTTAGTTAAACTTTTGTCTAACTAAATGGCTAATTACGTGCAGTATTTTAATAACATCCCTAGGGCGGTGCATAAGAGTTTCTATGCCACGAGTTCATCGAACTTGAACAGTCCGAATAAGTAACAGTGAGGTGAACGATTATTCTTATTCACCCAATGTACACTTGTTAAATATTAACCACACAATTAACAACGTTCTTATACTTCTACGCACGATGATTGGAAGAACGGTTATTACTCTTCACTATCCTAACCAGTTGTGTGGTCTTGCAAGTGTGCTATAATAGTTGTAGTACACAGGCTGAATATAATCGAATGTTTACAAATGTCAGTTCGCTATATGCCTGTGATATCTTTATTCGTCTTTTTGCTATTTAACAACTAGGCAGGAGTCGTTGAAGGTGCATGAATAGAGCATTGGTACGAGCATGGTAGAGCATAAGTGTTTTGGATTTCTTCTTTAAAATAACAAATGATGAATGCAGTTTTTGCTATTAAAACGTATTTTATTACATTGCTTTGATAAAAAAAATAATACACGTTTTGACTAAAGACTATTCCAGGATCGGCGAGAAATGTGCCTACTTTTGTACAGTTAGTAAATACATAGTTGGCACTGTGACAATAACTTACAGCAGTACGTATTAGTGCAGGCCAGCGTCATTCAGATTTCTTTTGTCATAATTTGTACATGCTATAAGCTTGAATACAGTACAGAAAAGTAGGTTTCTTTCACCATGCAAACTGTTTGGTGATACTGTAACTATACGATTTCATTTAATCAAACAAATTTAAGGGTGTATTCTAACGTAGGTTTCCGAGGCCGGTGTCTGTTATGAAGTCTTCTTCCGGTATGAACTTCGTCAATAATCTCTTTTATGACAACGTTTCACTCATACTACAATGAGTATCCTTAGGTCTATGTGACGGTGAGGCTGGGAAGCGAATTTACTTATATAGTGTGGAAGTAAAGGTGGGTGGTCCGGTAAGTAAAACCTGACCTATAGGTGTTAGGTGTCATCCAAGCATAACATCAACAGAGAAGCAGTCACGCTCAGCACGACTTGGTATCGTTTGTTTCTGGCTTGACTGTACGGGAGTTGACTGACCGCACAAATAATGCATACAGCGTAACACCTACAGGTCAGGGTCTACTTAACGGACCACCAACCGCCACTTCTACACTGTGTAACTGAGTTCGCTTTCCAGCCTCATCATCACATGGACGTGACAATACTCACTGTAATATGAGTGAAACCTTGTCATAAAAGATATTTTGACGCTGTCGATACCGAAAGAAGACTTCAAAAACCTAATAAATTTAAGATTGTATTAATGGAACGAGTGGGTTGCATTGACATGCAGAATTGTCAGTTTGTAGCACACCGTATTTCTGAGTTGCCCGCCGCCACCAAATAAAATGAGTTGCAGGCAAATTTTCCATTAGTGAATTGCATACGTAATACATAATTTTATAAATAACAAAATAAATAATAGTTAACAACTAGAAATACACAAACACACAAAAACATAGGGCAACAAGATTCTGTATGATCAAACACAACCTAAAGCAGATATACTACACTGCACATCGCACACACAACAGCCGTCTTTCAATCAATTCAAACAGCGAGGGTACCTACAAAAACGGAACCGACAGCGCTCCTAGCGGCCACCTCTGACGAAGCTCACAACAAGCTTTATTAAACACACTACGCAATCGAAGTATTCGATAAATGCCGTAAAAGTTAACAGTTAGTACAATGAAATTTTATAAATCTGGCCTTCGTACAGAGAAATTGTATTTATTTATTATTTCTCAATTTTGTTAAATAAGTTCATAAACATTGACGATCGTTGTTTACAATTTGACTTATTGTGGTTTTTAGATTATGTTGACTGGCTTATGTCGTTACTTTAAAAGCCCATCAAATTTAAGCCCCACAACTTTTTCTCATCAATGAATTCAAATAAAATTTGTTATTTTCTATCCGTATAAACGTAACAAACTAAGAAAATAAATATTGCTATCTTATTAAAACATAGTGAAACTACCCTTTACGTTCCATAAACACAGTTCTAATTTTAATACAGATTTGGTTTCCGTCTCCATTGGTCGATATCTGATGGCAGGTTGTCTAAGAATGTTTGAGAATTCTAGCCTACAGAACAAAGGAAGAGGAATACCCGGAAACGTTTAGTGATGTGAATGTAAATAATTTGATATTGAAACAGCAGATTCTTCTACTACTTAATAGTGAAAAAAGAAAGAGAAAAATTAAACACTTGTTATATCAAAAGCAAACGTTGTTCTCAACTTTGAAAACTACAAACGGTTGGAGAGGAGAATAATATTATTTTACAACATTGTAAAAGAAAATAACTTGTTTGTACAAGAAAAGGAAATAAGATACGTTTAAAATTACTAAATAATTTGGCATAGTTTGAACCATACGCTAACATTTAAATTAACATAAACCTACTCTTATTTGTCACACAGAACGTTGTACATTAAATTATGAATGCACGGATACTCATGCATACCTATTCAGATTTATTAGTCAGAAGCTCTAATGTCTTAAAGTGCTTACACGTCTTCATAAGGTCACCACAAGTGACGTACTGTAATAATTATACCTTAGCGTTTGGATGTGACAACAGATACGAAATGTCTCTCAAACATAATGGAACGAACTTGTGTGACTCACTGTTGAAATATCTTGGGTGGCAATTTTAGCGTTAAATTATCGCTTACACTTTGTCAGTAAGAGTTGTGAACAGCGGCCTATAAAACAGTTAGAAATGTACTTACTCGCTGAATGTCCTGTAAACAGAATTTTAACACGGTTACAATAAACGAATAATTACAGTTTGCGATGTTTGCTTTCCAGTTTGTAATAAGAAAAAGTTACATACACACAAAAACAACAATAACAATGTTTTTTACAACCGACCAATTTCACTTACAAATTGACTTTGTTAACCGATTGGCTAACTAATAAGAAAAAGTGATCAACAGACAAAAAGGCCAAAAATTTATGACAGCCTCTTAATTAGGAATGTCAAAACTAAAAGCAACAGCTCCAATTTTGGATCCAGGAAATATTTGTCATAAATCAGGCCAGAAACACAGAGAAGTGCGCTTATAAGTCATAAGTGATTGCGAACCAACAACAAACTACCCTACACCATTGTCAACGTAACTTAAAACCATTGTCAACCCTACATCTACCAAATCTTTTATAAAAATCGTTAAATCGGTCGAGAATATTTTTTCTACACTTGCTGATACTATGGATGACCAGTAAACTAAGCGCCGCCGAATAAAATTCCCTACTCTTTCCCTTAACTCAATATTATTCTCAATTATTTGTATCGTCCCATAAAAACATAGGTTATCACATCGTAGAGAACATTTAAATTTATACGAATATTGCACAATTCTTTATTCACTAATATGCAAAATCAAAGTTTAAATACAGCGTAAAAGCATTTAATTTTGATGGATTCCAAAAATTGTGATTATAAAATGAGAAAATAAAGTAAAAATATGATATAACAGTTTTACAGATTAATTGATATTATAAAATTTACACGTTTATTACAAACAAAATAAAGAAATCAATCGTAAAGGTAGCTAAATAGTCTGGAAGCATAAAAAATTGAAAACTTTTTGAACAATACAAATTCCAAATTGTTGTATGCTAGGTAATAGAAAAATATAAAATATTTTAATTTCCACAATATTTCTACAACCGTATGCAGTAATTCTAACAATGTTGCTGAGAGTATTTTTCAAATAATTTTTTTTTAATTATGTAGGATATGAGGAAAAATGTGTATCTTAGTCTATAAGTTCTAACGAGTTAGTAGGAAAATTAAATAATTGGGCCTAACAAACCGTAATTGTGCGACGAAACTCTATCGGTTCTCTACCGATGCTCTAGTAAGTGTATATTCACAAAGAACTAGAGCAAATAATACTAAAGGAAGTGTTTATCTGTCAGTTTTGTGTATGTTGGGGGGGGGGGGTTTGTGTAAGCGCAGGTTCATTTTTTTTACGTAGGGTTATGCGTTTTCGATAATAGCGTGAAAAATACAGGGTAATATATTTCCACTTATTATTATTACGTCTTACCGAAATACACCTTCTGATTGTATTACAATTAGACGTAATGTATTAACGAAGCATAAACTTTACGACTAAGTAATAAAGTGTTCAGAAAGTGGCATCGCACAATACTTAACTTCTTTTATTTATTAAACTAATTACTGGAGGCAAATATACATATTTCAATTCAACGCTTCGGTCAGTAGATTCTTCTAAATTTTTACACTTTTCACAGAGTAGTTACTGGAGCGAAATACACGATATTGCACGTACAGAAGTGCAAGTAAGAAGGAAAGACCCTGTATATGAAAGAATTTGCCGCATTAACCAGTTGCAAATGAAGCTGGCACAATTTTTAAAACCAATCAAAGACAGAATCCCGTTTAACAATAAAGGTATTTACAGAATTCCATGCAGCTGCTGTCTACATTATTCAGACGGGCAGCCTAATTTCCACAAGGGCCCAAGAACATATCAGACATACGAGGAACTTAGAAGTTGAAAAGTAGGCAGTTTCTGAGCATTCAACTATAACTAATCACACGGTAATTCTTCAAAAACGCATCCCCTATAAAGTCACATAATAAGTATCATGACAGAATGATCCTAGAAGGAACAGAATTAATAAATACAAGCATAACATCAACAGAGAAGCAGTCACCCTCAGTATGACTTTGTATCCTGTTTTTTTCTGGCTGACTATACGGGAGTTGACTGACCGCACAAATAATGCAAGCACCGTAACATTTACGGGACAGGGTCCACTTACCTGACCACCCACCATCACTTGTACATTACATAACTGAGTTCGCTTGCCAGCCTCATCGTCACATATAGACTCACTGTAATATGAGTAAAACCTTGTCATAATAGATATTTTGACGCAGTCCACATCAAAAGAAGACTTCAAAAACATAACAGTAGCTAGTTGCTAAAATGCCTCTTAATTTGAGATTCGGTGTATTAATTAGTTGCCTGGATCTTTTCTCTAGTTATATTGGAACTGGTATGTCAACGGTTTACAATCGTTCAATCGTTGAACTTTTCAGTTCATTGCAGATGTTATGTAAAAGCATAAATTTTAATCTATAAGTAGACTATATATTTATATGTTTGTCGTATTTTTGTGGGTTAAAGTTGTAAATTCTGCAAGCCTTTTATTAAACTTTACAAAGTCATATATTATTTATCGATCACGAATAATATTAAGAAAACTTACTGTTGTTTTTTGCATGATAATAGCTACGTTATATTGTAAAAATGAAGAATACATTTTACTGTTTTAAGAAAGCTTAGTGTCTACTGTATTAAAAACAAACGTAGTTTGAAGACAATTAAGTAATTTCATTTAGTCAAGTGTTTACTGATAACAGAAATTTTTACATCGTAAACTATAATAAGAATTCTACAACAGTTCAAAAACACACATGGATTTTGTGCAATTTCTATAAACTAATTTTGTATATACTAAAAACACATAATGTAAAAAACGTTTTTCAAGGAAGGACAAGTGTAATGTATAGAGAGAAATCGAGTAGTTGATTTAGGGAAAAGGTTTAGACGGATTGAGAAAAGAAGAAAGAGTGTTTTCATTTTCAATGGGACGCAGTCAGTATGCATTTATTTGATTCAGTTAAACGATGCAATCCGCTGTCCTCTTGCTTAAAGAAGCTTGAATTTTTCATTTGCACTGAAGAAAATTGGTATTTCCACCTTCAAGCTACACTAAGCTCTCCTCCAGTGCACCTCCTAGTTACAGTACTGACACGGATATTCATAAACTATCACACAGTTGTGCGTCTGTTACACATAGAAAACCATCATCTACAATCTGTTAAGGCAAAGCATACAACTGTGCTCATTTACAGCTTATATTTAAAACTTAAATTGGATGAAGATTAATTTTATTACAGCAAAATACAATTAAATAAAGCTTTGCTATCAGCCGCGTTGTTATTATAAGAGTGCTATCCCTGTGGGCGTATTTTTATAACGTACTGTCACTATCTATCTGTCGCTCCTGTCATTCAAACGTAATTCCAGTTTTTTGAGACTTCACAAAAATGCATGGACGTTTCATACATGTGTACACAGGAAGTTGTAAATGAATTCTAATCAATCATTCATATCTATACAATCATGCATATTTATATGCGTTATGTAACCTACCCTGTGTTCCTGCCATAATCAAGCATGTGAAAGTGAATGTCAATTGGTTTTCAAATTCTGTAAATACACTAGAGATTATATTCTTACACAGGTTGTTTCTAAATTAAGGTACACTATTTCAGGTGGCGACTATGAAACTAGAAGTAAGGAAAAATGTCATGCCTACGTCATGAAATATAATATAGGTCTATTCTAGAATTGGGGAAAGGTAACAATTTTATTTGTAAATATATACTACCAAGATAAAACATGTTCCATGGTAAACCCAAATGAACTAATTACAATTTTTTGCCAAAATATTTAAAAAGATAAGCTTCTAAGCTTCTCTAGAAGCGCAGAAAATAAAACTTTTCGAACTTTATTAATACCCTGCATGCATACACAAATTGATGTAGACCACACATCAAAAGAATACAAAATAAAATTAATAATACCAGTTTATTTTACATACATGTTATTAAACAGACAGAGACAATTTTACTTGTTACATTATTTGCGTTTAGAATGTATTCAGTATACGTACATTATTTGTTTTTATACACATTAAGGAATAGATTTTACATTCACTATGAATTTGGATTACATAATGTTTCAAAATATAAACATTCTAAGGCTAAATGTTTGGATTTTCTACTTATTAACAATTATGATGTAGGAAAACTAACATAGACAAACTTGCAAGCAAACCTGTTGCACAAATATATCGCGACCGTTAGTTTTATGTTGACTCTAAAAAAGATATAATTTATAAAAGATGTAATTCTCTTAAAAATTCATAGACTATTTACAAAGAGTAAACTGGATAGAAGATTAAATTAAATAAATTAAGCAAATGCAATTGATCTAATAGTAATGTATTTTCTGCGATAGGACTGAAAGAGGACAGCGGATTGCATCGCTTTACTGAATCAAATAAATGCATACTGACTGCGTCCCATTGAAAATGAAAACACTCTTTCTTCTTTTCTCAATCCGTCTAAACCTTTTCCGTAAATCAACTACTCGATTTCTCTCTATACATTACACTTGTCCTTCCTTGAAAAACGTTTTTCACATTATGTGTTTTTAGTACATACAAAATTAACTTATAGAAATTGCACAAAATCCATGTGTTTTTGAAGTTGTAGAATTCTTATTATAGTTTACGATGTAAAATTTTCTTAGTTACTGTATGGTCTCCAGATCACTGTATATGATTGAATAAATAATTACCTTAATTTTATCCACTAAGTGATCTTCTTTTAGCAGTTGGAAGTCGGACTTCGGCCAGTGCACTGGTTCGGTTGTAGCGCGTTCCGATGCAAACTCGATGTTCTGTGTTAATTTATTTAAGTATGTTATGTGTTTGTGTCTTCGTGAACTTTTTAACGAAACCCTAACAATAGGGTAGATTTTGTTTTTACCTGAAGATGGGGATATAAGCCCTGAAACATGTTGTAATTTTGTTAAAAGGAGATCACTTAGTGGATAAAATTAAGGTAATTATTTATTTAATTTAATAAAATTTTCTGTTATCAGTAAACACTTGACTAAATGAAATTAAATTAAGAAAGTTGTGTTAATGAAGAAAGTTGTGTTAGTGGTTTAAATCACAAGCAGAATGATCACTGTTGCACACCACTATATAATTTTTATATAGTGGTGTGCAACAGTGATCATTCTGCTTGTAAATGAAATTATTTAATTGTCTTCAAACTACTTTTGTTTTTAATACAGTAGACACTAAGCTTTCTTAAAACAGTAAAATGTATTGTCCATTTTTACAATAAAACGTAGCTATTATCATGCAAAAAACAACAGTAAGTTTTCTTAATATTATTCGTGATCGATAAATAATATATGACTTTGTAAAGTTTAATAAAAGGCTTACAGAGTTTACAACTTTGAGAAAAATTGCCTCGTTATTGCAACTCGGACGTCGGAGCGTTCAAAGGATACTCCATGAACTTCAATTTCATTCGTACAATCTTCAGATTGTGCAACAACTGAATCCTAATGATTGTGTATTGCGCCTGCAAATTTGTGAACAATTGTTGGGTAAAATCAATGAGGACGCTAACTTCACTCGAAATCTTTGGATGTCCGATGAAGCCCATTTTCACTTAAGTGGATACGTGAATAAGCAGAACTTCCGTTACTGGGCTCAAGGAAACCCTGCTCAGCTTCACCAGCGTCCATTACACAGTACCAAAGTTACCGTATGGTGTACAGTGTCGTGTCATGGGGTGATAGGCCCGTACTTTTTTGAAGATGAACGAGGCACTGCTGTCACTGTGACGTCTGAACGTTATGTCAACATGCTAAAGACATTTTTGGCTCCAAGACTCCATACTTTTCCATATCTTGACATTCAGCACACCTGGTTTCAACAGGATGGAGCCACCTCACACACTGCGAGACAGTCTATGGCAGCAGTGAAACGTTTGTTTGGGGATCGCATAATTTCAAGGAATGCTAACATCGCTTGGCCGCCCCGATCTCCAGACCTTTCGGTCTGTGACTTCTTTTTATGGGGACATCTGAAGAGCATCGTGTACCAGACTAGACCAAAAACCTTTGCTCAGCTCAAGACACAGATTGAAGAGGAAATCGCCAAAATCCCAGGTGACACATTGCGCCTCGCTATGCAAAACCTACAGAAACGAGTTACTGAATGTGTACGGCAAAATGGGCAGCATTTAACTGATGTAATTTTTAAAAAGTGATACCTAATGTAATTTCCAGTTTCGTAGAACATATTTGGAGCCTCAAATAAAGTTTTGTAACGTTCCTTCATTTTTTTCTAATTATTTCAAATTTTCCCGTTTCCCTGCGCCACCCTGTACTACCATAATAATTTTCAATTTTTTTTTCATAATTAAAGTCAGGAAACTGCTGGTTTACCCGTGGAAAAATAGTGGTTTAAACTTCTACTGGAGTAGAGGAGACGTGACATAGACAACCCTGTATTGTGAAGTGTGTCTGGTGGGGAAACATAAAAGTAGATTAATAAGCTCTCCTTCGTTTTCTGGCGCGTGCATCAGTGCAAATGAAAAATTCAAGCTTCTTTTATATAATTTTATAAATACATTTTGTAAATTCTTGGCTTCTTATAGTTCTTGAATAAAACAAAGCGAAGTATGAGGGTCGATATGGAATAGCAAAAAGTTTGAAAAATAAATTCTACCTTGATCAATTGTTATTCACTTAACTGTAATAAACTCGTTACCATTATCTCATGTCATTAGAAATTATTTTAGTTCTTTATTTTTATCTTTTCTTTAATTTTTTTAATTTAATTATTTACTTTAATTACTTTAACTAAATGTCTTTTGCAAGGCTGAAAATACGTTGAGTGATAGTCATTATTGATAAAAGTCTAACTTTATTTTATTAATTTACAGATACTGTAATTCCTCTTATTTCTACAATTATTTTTAAGCCTTATTTAAGAAACTGGCTTAGTAATAGGTGTACGTTTTAGTGATTATGGTTTATAGCCGAAACTTTTAATAGCTCTGGGAGTAGGGATTGATTCCCTGACCCTCCTCATACTTACGCTACGGGTCCATTTAGTAGTACGTGCTCCTGCTTCGCAAGGGGAAGTAAACGTGAATTTTGCACCCATTGGTTACGGTTTGCGTAGCATTCCCCTCCTTATTACGCTCAAAAATGTTTTTCTTATCTAAGACACCTAACACTCTAAACAGACGCTACCAAATAAGAACTGCGGTTTGACTGACATTTATGACTGCGATGTCACTCTGATGCTTCAAGTTTTTGCGATTTCGGCATTGTTATGACGGCACCGCAGTGGATCCGCAGTTGTCCGACTGTGACTGCTGCTGCAGTAATGGAAACCCTAAAAGTTAAACGACTAGCATTGTTGTTGTAATGGGATCCCTAGCGTGTACCGCTAGCGTGTAGCGTGTATGCAGATGAATGAATGACCCATACGTGTGCGCTGCAACAACAGGGCATTACATTCGGATACAAGACACGTTTATAAACAGCTGTACTGGTTGTAAATTCGGCAGTTCCTGATCCCGTGTATATCGATTATAACTGGTGTAGAAATGAATAACGTGTTTCACGAATGACTGTCATGAGATGTCTTATTTGAGGATTTTATTTAATTTTAATGCAGTAATGATTTTAATGTTCTAATACAATACAATCTTCTAAGTTATCAAAACACTCTCTAAGCATATTGTACATTAAAAAATTATATTAAGACTAGTTTTTATGTTATTAGTTATATGTGTCATACTTGTTCCCATGAGTATATTTACTACCAACTTAAATATAGAAACTTACTACCAGTGTAAATATAGAAACAACCAAGCTTTGAGATTTATATTAATTAAATGGTAGTCATGATGTTAAGTGACTTTAGGCAAGGCTGCTAGCAGTAAGCACTATTTACGTCTAAAACCCCTCTCGCAAAACAATTTTTCATTTTTTCTCTCGCATCTTATTTATATGATGTAAGTGGGTTTTTCGAATAGCAGAATATCAAATTTCAATAAAAATAATAAATTTGAAGTTTTTAACAACTATAATTCTTAGCAGACACAGAGCTCTACACTTATTTTGTTTTCCTGATAACTCTTAATTTAGTAGTGCCGTTTAACGATTGAAGGTTTACCAAGGATCGGTAGATAAGTATAGAAAAAATTTTACATTATTTTGTGTCGACGTTTCGACAATATTTGTACAATTGTGTATTTGGCGTCGTTACAACTCAACAATAATTGTCCTGATGATGAAAATAAATATTGTCCAAACGTCGACACAAATATGTAAAAGTTGTTTTACACGTATTGACCAATTCTCGTTAAACCTTCCATAGTTAAAGTTTATTGTAAATTGTAGAAAGATTAATTAGGTGGTGAGACAACATTACCTTAAACAAACATATTATTAATGATTTGTTGTTAAATAATTTTAAATAATATTGACGAATTCATTCTACAAAAATGTAAATTATATTTAATTTTAAAACTTCAGTTCGATTTCAAATTTCAACTATAATTCAAACATTAAATTCTCTTACGTGACTAGAAACAGATTTTATTGTACTGTTGGTTTCAACCACAAACGTCTCGACTAACAGAAACTTTTCTCTCATCTGACTTGTATAAAGTGTTCCCAATAAAGAAAAGTAAGTTTGTTATCCTCTTGGGACGTAACCAGTGCGGTCTTCCTTCATGCAGTTATACAGTACCTTTTGTTACACGTCGACGTTTAGGCGACTAGACGTCTGCACGTTTTACTGTAGCGATCAAAAAGCAGGTGCACATAAAATGCACATATGCGCACTAACTTAACGTAAGTTGTGAGCAACGCCTTAAAATTCTGCAAGTACTGTCCAAGTTTTAGTAATACACTAAGGAATTGAGAGTTCTTGAAAATATTTTATTTGAGGAACTTTAATACTACATGCTTAATTTAAAGTATTGTAAAGAGCGGCAAAGGAAGTATGTGCATAGATAGAAATTTCCGGATTTCTGACTCGAGATACAGAGAAACCAGATTTTCTTGTATGATGCTGTGTGGATTTAAACGATTTTGAAAGACATAATTAAGTCTATAGTAAATGTAATAAACAGAAATAAGCTTTTTTATGATACATGTACACCTGTTCCTCAATTATTTACAGATTAAATACTTCATTGCGCACTACGAAGAATTTACTGTTTTTACTTGTTACAGTTTCAATATTCAGTAATCTGTAATTAAATAATCGAGACAAACAAGTAACAAGTTAATTCGACGTCGTACTGACACGATGTTTACATTACTGGAAGATATACTTACCTGAGAGGTAGAATCTTTTTTCGAATTATATGTGTCGATATGCCATACAATTAAATTTAACTCTGAACACTTAAAGGCCCTCTCCAACAACAATATACATTCTGCGTTTGCCACACATATACACACACATAACCATAGCTACACCAACATAGATACTAATCTTGAAATATTACACCTCTTATCCAAAGGTCGAAAACTCAACACAGCTGAACAGTATGAAATATACAAACACCACACAACACAACCAAACAACATAATAAGCGACCAATTACAATATAAATCACATACACTTTTCGACACAATTATACAAAAAACAAATAATAATTTGGATCCCCGCGCCAATCCCCTTCCTCTACACACCACCCCCACTATACCTTCCAAGCAACAACCGTTAGTAAGTACTGGCAGTCTGTTTCTAAGCTGACGAAGGCGAATACGACGCCGAAACGCGTTCGACGAAAAAGACAAGTAAGTTTTCACAAGAGAAAGTTTCAATATTATATAAAGTAAAATTAAATTTAATTAATTAAGTATAAATTTTATATATAATTTTGTTAGGGGTAATATAAAATTAGGGAATAACATTGTGTACAAGCAAGATTATATTTGTCACATAAGTGTGTTTATGTGTTTGTGTGTTTGTGTGTGTTTGTTCATTAACACACCAGTCACATACACACAAATTCTGTTGTGAGTTTCGAAGATATATGTCAGTTATATGTCCTTTAATTTCGAAGCTAGAAATATAGGAATAATTTTATTTACAAAGACACTATGAACATTTATTCACATTATTAAAAGATATGAATATAAAATACAAGTATTCTTGACGAGTAAGAGAGGAAAAAAGTTATTTTGATATTCATTTTACTTGAAGGGCAAAGTTATTTGATATTCAGTTTTTTTATACACTTCATAAACATGCTTAAACAAAGACGTACTTGTAAAAATATTGTTTTGAACTGTCTAAAGAAATGATATATTTTAACAATATTACAATTCAGTCAAATTGTAAAACTTTTGGATAAATTTCCTTGACTACAATTTAAACTTAAATAAGAAAATATGAATATATTACTTTTCCACACGAACACGTACTTTTCCCTATTTAAAATTCCTTGAATTTTTAACCTGTTTGTAGAGAGAAATCATAAATACGTGCGTAACACGCATATTTATAGAAACAGTGTTAACTGTATTTTTATTTCAAACCATAATTTAAGCATTTTTTAAATTTAATATTATAGTTCTTTTATTAAATTAAATTTGTCTTATACTGGCATAATAATATTTTTAGAGAGGAAAATTTGTAAAAGATAGAAAATGGATCTGTTAATTTTCTACACTGTGGAACAATTTGTCCACGTCAGCTTAATCATAACGGAACATTAAATACCACTACATAGACTACTGTTTCCTCTAAATGAAAGCTAAATGTTGCATTCACTTATTGAATTAACATTGTTATATATTATCAAAATATATTATTTCTGGAAGTCATTGATAATATTTTATTTTATTTTAATTGTTCTAATAACTAAATGGTAATTAAAATAATATCATCAGTCTGCAGAAGTAATATAATTTGATAATATATAATAATATTATTCAAGAATACTGCAAGAAACTCGTGGAGATACTTATAATGGAATAACCTATTGAATAACATATTGAATATTGAATGGAATAACCAATAGAAATAACCTATTGAATTATAGACAAATAACTTACAATGACGAAATAAACTTTACGGAAAAAGTTTAACTTCAATGAGGATTTTTACTTTTCTACACTGTGAGACAGTTTATTCACGTCAACTGAAACACAGTGGGACGTCAAATATAACGAACTAGAACTATAGCTTCTCCGTCAGCTTTGCCGCTTACAAACGTAACGTTTGCTGAAAGTCTCTTTTAAAAGGCGACTACTCTGTTTATTTTGAACTAGTTGAATTTTGAATTGCCAGACAAGCAAAAATACTAATCACCTTTGTTATAATTGGTTATTTACATCACCATTTAATCACCATTATTTACATACACGGTTACAGTTACAGACGTCTGTATAACTTTTATATGTATGTTATGTATTGCAATACGACAGGCTAGAGTATGTACATAAATTTGCAAAAGGATTGTAGACAAAATGATTAAGAGTGTCAGTGATAATGAATTTTTTTTTAACATAAATGTTGTTTATTGTTCTGTCTATACATCTAAATAAATATAATTGTTTTTGCAATTTTAATTTTAATTTTGTAAAATACAGATATTTAAACGTCTAGCTAATAGGAACGTACTGAATATTTTTAACAAATTTACTTGATTAAAATTTTACTTATTAAATTTTCTTTTCGTACATACTGCTGAAATAAATTCTTAACATAAAAACACATGACTTTTACTGACCATATTTATAATTATAGTCATAATATATAATTTATAATTATTTATATTTATCCTTACAAGCTGATACCACAAACGACGCTTACTTCTCTCTCGGTCCTAACTGTTGTCTTACTGGTTTGATTCGGTCCTCCAATGCTTGATATCCTCAGGCAATCTCTTGAAAAAATCCTGAAACATCTGTCCAGCATTTGCTCGGAGCAAGAATTTTAACAACCGACAAAAAATCTCGTCAACATATTAATATAATTCTGAATAAAAGTAAATTCAGACGACAAAACACAAAAACTGCTAAGTTTTCTATCAACACAACGCAAATAAAAATAGTCTTTAATTCTGTACGACGTTACGGTAATCTGTGATCATGACTGTGATATTATCGCTCCTAACTGAAAGAACGTAGCGTAAGTGGGATTACTTACACATTGAGCAAATTACTCGAGACCAAGTGCGTCTGATTTGAATTGTAAAACGTAAGTCGCCCGATAAGCAGTACATTAGGGGCGACGGCGGAAGGTACGCAACCGAAGTTCGAAGTCTACTGATCCGTTTGTTTGACACTTGTAATCTGCTCCAGATTAGTTTAACCAGTTACTTCTTGGATGCAGTTTGAATCCCGCACCCTGTGCCATTTGTCAAAGTGTGATCATTACTTTGTCAAATTAGTTATTATATTATTCAACAACTACTTGTATACACCATGTTTTTAGTTTTCTCTTATTACCTAAACTAAAACCACAGAGCTTTGTCGTCGGAAGCATCTGACAGACTGTTGAAAGAAACAGTAGTATGTGTCTGGAATATATTTTACTTCCATGTTCCTTAAGGAAATGGAAGTATGGTGATGGCAAAAAAAATCGTGTTCGAGATTATTGCAGATTCTGATTGTACTACACCTAAAACATGAAAAAAAGTCATTCTTCGAAAAGTGTCTGTGTGTGTGTGTCTGTGTGTCTGTGTGTGTGTCTGTGTGTGTGTCTGTAGATATTTTTTTTATGGCAAACGATAACTGCCGCAAATTCAAACAGAATCAAATAATGTTTTGCAAACAGCCCTGATTTGTAGAGTACTCGCGACCTATTGTTTTTGGTGAAGATCGGTTGAGAGAAAGGGGTAGTTTACCTGCAACGGTTTTTTTATAAAGGGTAATTTTGTTTGTTTGGCAAACGATAACAGTCGCAAATTCAAACAGAATCAAATAATGTTTCGCATACAGCCCTGAGTTGTAGAGTTCTCAAGATCTATTGATATTGGTGAAGATCGGTTAAGGGAAAGGGGTAGTATACCTGCCACGTTTTTTGTTTTATCAAGGGTATTTTGTATGGCAAACGATAGCAGCCGCAAATTCAAACACAATCAAATTATTATTTGCATACAGCCCTAAATTGTAGAGTTCTCAAGACCTATTGATTTTGGTGAAGACCGGATAAGGGAAAGTGGTAGTTTACCAGCTACGTTTTATGTTTTAAATGGGTATTTCCTATGGCAAACGATAAGAGTCGCAAATTCAAACAGAATCAAATGATTATTTGCATACAACCCTGAATTGTAGAGTTCTCAAGACCTATTGATTTTGGTGAAGATCGGTTAAGGGAAAGGGGTAGTATACCTGCCACGTTTCTTGTTTTATCAAGGGTATTTTGTATGGCAAACGATAACAGCCGCAAATTCAAACAGAATCACATAATGTTTTGCATACTGCCCTGAAATGTAGAGTCCTCAAGACCTATCGTTTTTGGTGAAGATCGGTTAAGGGTAAGGGGTAGTTTACCTTCAACGGTGTTTTATCAAGGGTAATTTTTACTTCCATATTCCTTAAGGAATGGAAGTATGGTGATGGCAAAAAAAATCGTGTTCGAGATTATTGCAGATTCTGATTCTACTACACTCAAAACATGAAAAAAAGTCGTTTTCCGAAAAGTGTCTGTGTGTCTGTCTGTCTGTCTGTCTGTGTGTCTGTGTGTCTGTGTGTCTGTCTGTCTGTAGATTTTTTTTCTATGGCAAACGATAACTGCCGCAAATTCAAACAGAATCAAATAATTTTTTGCATACAGCCCGGTTTTGCAGAGTTCTCGCGACCTATTGTTTTTGGTGAAGATCGGTTAAGGGAAAGGGGTAGTTTACCTGCAACGGTTTTTTTTTAGCAAGGGAAATTTTGTTTGTTTGGCAAACGATAACAGCCGCAAATTCAAACAGAATCAAATAATGTTTCGCATACAGCCCTGAATTGTAGAGTTCTCAAGACCTATTGTTTTTGGTGAAGATCGGTTAAGGGAAAGGGGTAGTTTACCTGTAACGTTTTATGTTTTAACAAGGGTATTTCCTATGGCAAACGATAACAGCCGCAAATTCAAACAGAATGAAAAGATTATTTGCATACAGCCCTAAATTGTAGAGTTCTCAAGACCTTTTGTTTTTGGTGAAGATCGGTTAAGGGAAAGGGGTAGTTTACCTACAACGTTTTTTTAACAAGGGTATTTTCTATGGCAAACGATAACAGCCGCAAATTCAAACAGAATCAAATAATTTTCTGCATACAGCCCTGATTTGTAGAGTACTCAAGAACTATTGTTTTTGGTGAAGATCGGTTGAGGGGAAGGGGTAGTTTACCAGCAACGTTTTTTATCATGCGTATTTTCTATGGCAAACGACAACTGCCGCAAATTCAAACAGAATCAAATAATGTTTTGCATACAGCCCTGATTTGTAGAGTACTCGCGACCTATTGTTTTTGGTGAATATCGGTTAAGGGGAAGGGGTAGTTTACCTGCAACGTTTTTTTATCAAGCGTATTTTCTATGGCAAACGATAACAGCCGCAAATTCAAACAGAATGAAATAATTTTTTGCATACGTCCCTGAATTGTAGAGGTCTCAACGACTTTCGATTTTGGTGAAGATCGGTTAAGGGGAAGGGGTAGTTTACCTGCAACCTTTTACGTTTTAACAAGAGTAAAGTACTTGAAAATTTATTTAAACTTTTTGAAACAATGGTAATTGTTAAAAATAAAATAATTTTGTTGCCAGGCAATAAAATTATAATTTTTTCATTTTAATGTAATATAATATTTTTCATTTAATACAGCAATAAAAAGGCAGGTAAGACACAGCCTGGTTGTTTGGCTGAAAATGATTTTAAATATAAATCTTAGAATATGGAAGTCATGTATGGTTCTCCATACCGATATTTGTCTATGGTAAACGATAACAGCCGCAAATTCAAACAGAATCAAATGATGTTTTGCATACAGCCCTGTATTGTAGAGTTCTCAATACCTGTTGGTGTTTGTGAAGATCGGTTAAGGGAAAGGGGTAGTTTACCTGCAACGTTTTATGTTTTAACAAGAGTAATTTTTTCTATGACGAACGATAACTGCCGTAAATTCAATGAGAATCAAATAATGTTTTGCATACAGCCCTGAATTGTAGAGTTCTCAAGACCTATTGTTTTGGTGAAGATCGGTTAATGGCATAGGGTAGTTTACAAGCAACGTTTTATGTTTTATCAAGGGTGTTTTCTATGGCAAACGATAAGAGTCGCAAATTCAAACAGAATCAAATAATTGTTTGCATACCGGCCTGAATTGTTGAGTACTCAAGACCTGTCGTTTTTGGTGAAGATCGGTTAAGGGAAAGGGGTAGTTTACCGGCAACAGTTTTTTTATCAAGGGTAATTTTTTTCTATGGTAAACGATAACGGCCGCAAATTCAAACAGAATTAAATGATGTTTTGCATACAACCCTGTATTTTAGAGTTCTCAATACCTGTTGGTGTTGGTGAAGATCGGTTAAGGGAAAGGGGTAGTTTACCTGCAACATTTTATGATTTAACAAGAGTAAAGTACTTAATTTTTGTAAATAAAGTATCCTGATAAGAAGGTAATAATAATCCACTGTAGAAACGTAGATGAAATATCTATAAATGAAGAGGTTAGGTGAACGGGGTGGGGGTAATTTTCTATAATTAAAAATTATAGTTGAAGGTGGAGGGGAGAATTTTGTATATGTGTACTACGTTATCGGCAACAAAGAAGTAGTTTTTTGTTAAAATTGCTTCCCGGGCTGTTTAGCCGTAGTCCAATTTTTTCTGCAAAACCATACTTTTCGGCAGTGCCATCGACTGCCATCATCAGTGAAAATCGAGTGCGAAAACGTGAGGTGGTATACGTTAGTGACCACAGGACTGTGGTTAATGCTGAAGCAATAAGTAGAAAGACGTAGTTTCTATGGAAATATTTCATTTCGAATATGATTTTAAATATAAATCTTAGAACATGGAAGTCATGTATGGTTCTCCATACCGATATTTTTAAAATGGTGCTTAGAAGAAAATCGTTGAAAGGAAAAGATAAGAATTTAAACGTTTTTTTCAATGCATAAGATGGGTACACCTATTTATGTTCCTCTTATATTTCTAATGGAAGGGACACATAAGTATGCCGCTGATTCTATTTTTTAATTTATATTTACATTTTTTGAATTAAATACCTTTTTAGTAACTATCTTACTTAATAAAAATATTTAGAGAAACCTTTGTCGAACGGTGTAAAATATAATGCCCATAAGAAAGTATTGGTTGCACAAAGTTGGATTGGTTTCTCTTTAGAAGACTCGAGTTCATAAAACTTTAACGTTTCCAGTAAATATAATTTAGCTTGTAAATTTACGGTACATTAAAGTCTTTAAACTACGTTAACTCAAACTACTGAAATGAGTACCGAGATAACTACTTGGTGTAGTAATAGAAATTTGATGAATAGTGTTGGCCACACCAACTTCTTTGTATTCCGAAAGGGTTGTACAAGGCAACCTACCCTGCCCACCTCGTAAACTATTTCGGTGCTACAAGAAGGAGTCAGTGTTTACGTTCTTGTTCAGTGTTAAGGTTCTGTCACGACATTCCTGCGTAAATACAGCGACAAGCCTCCCTTATAAGACTTTCCTGTACACGGTATTTTTGTACTTTAAATCGGTGTTTAAGATCCTTTTATAACTTGGGTAGGCTTAATCATTCTCATGATAACAGATTAATCTTCTTGTACATCATTTTGTCACATTTAATGTGTACTGACTTTAATATTATCGTCAGTTTTACTAATTATTTATTTTCTACTACTATTATTATTATTATTTGTTTCAATTTTTTTCATTTATTATTTACTTACAATTTTTTATTCAGGAAAATCTCCGTAAACTCATGCCAGTGAGGAGCGTTTCAAGCTAGATATAATATAACGAACCTTCAAGTTAATTTCTTCCATACATATAAAGATAGCAAAGTTATATTATTCCTTATTATACTTAAGCTACTCTCGATTACATAAAAACTCTAATATCAACTTTATTGTTAATGAATGATATTTCGTTCTTTAAACATACAATAGCGTTGAAAGCGCGTTTCACACAAGAGCAACGCTATTCACATGCCTATAGAGCGCGTTTCACATGCCTTAATTAAGAATTGCACACTCAAAGTGTAAAGTACGAATGCTCCGTTGTATTAAGCAGTGCAGATAATTAACACTGTACAAATTTTCCGTGTTACCCACGTAAGCCTAATTAAGGCATCTGTCTAAGTTTTAACCCCAAAAAAGTCCGAGTTCCTTAAAGCCAGTACTCATTTTAAGTGTTTGGATTTGATTAGTAAGAACAGTTCATACGGATTTTACCGACCTTTTAGTTCCAAAATATTATTCTTGTCAATTTGGTCTACTAAAATTAAAACATTTTACGATTTTTCCAAAGGGATTTGCTGTTTCCCGCACTCGGCTAACCACTTTCCTTTGTGTAATTATTACAATTAAAAAATTTTACATTAATGTATTTAACAAATTATAATAGAAGTCGTGAAGAAGTTGATACGGTTACTAAACGTTATCCAAACTCAACAAAATCTATAAGATTTAAGTTTAAAAAAGGTCTATTAAATACAAAGAGGCTGACCAAAGTCATGAGAATAAAAATATTGAATTATAGAGCAACAGATTCTTTCATCGAATCTGACAAATGATCTCTCAAGTATTTATAAATAAATATTGCGTGGCGATTTCGGTGTAAGTGTGTACTTATAAAAACTGCAGTACATAACTTATCACTATATATTTTGTGTATTCTACATGAAATTACATTATTATTCTATAAATACACGCACATACCTACGTAAGTGTTCATGTCTGTTGCGTTACTTGTTCAAGGCTTTTAACGGCTCTCGCCATATGCCATTTGTAGTTCCCGTGGTGTGGAGAGAGCCAAAGATCGTTCTTCCTACTGTTATTTTTGTTTAACAAATACAACGGTAATAACAAGTAAGTCAAAACACACTTTGAAATATCCCAATATACCTTCAGCGATTTGACCTGTTCTCCACAGTGATGATCTCCCAATACCAAATCACCCGATATCAATCGATATAAATGAAACTCCAAGCTCTGAAAAGGATCAGAATGAAGATCACTCTGTCGACGTGCTCCAAGTTTTGAAGTTTCTAACGAGCCTCATTTATTGACACAAGGAGACCTAAATGATTTTGCGCGTGATTTACATTTATCCAAAAATCAGGCTGAACTTTTGGGATCACGACTAAAATGGTGGAACCTTCTTGATCGCGGAACTAAGGTATGCTACTTTCGAAATCGTCAAGAGGATTTCAAGAACTTTTTTTCTCAAGAAGGGGATTTTGTGTACTGTAATGCTATTTTATCAGTGACGGATACTCTAGGACATTCTCATAACCCAGAGGAATGGTGTTTGTTTATTGATTTGTCTAAAGCTAGCCTAAAAGCAGTCCTTCTTCACAATGGAAACAAATTTCTATCAGTTCCACTAGCACATGCTATTAATATGAAAGAAACTTATGAAAATATGAAGATCATTCTAGACAAGATAATGTATGAAAAATTCAATTGGAACATATGTGGAGACCATAAGGTGATCGCTATGCTGCTAGGTTTACAGACTGGATACACAAAATGTTGCTGCTTTTTATGTGAGTGGGACAGCAGAGATCGCAAAAGTCATTTCAAAAAGAAAATATGGCCTTCACGTAAATCTCTCATACCTGGTGAAAAAATCTTATGAATCCTCATTTAGTTGATCCCAAAAAGATCTCTTTTCCACCTCTTCATATCAAATTGGGTTTGATGAAAAATTTCGTGAAGGCAATAGACAGAAATGGAAGAGGTTTTATGTATTTGAAGGAAAAGTTCCCCAGAATTAGTGATGCAAAAATTAAAGAAGGAATTTTCGTAGGACCACAAATAAGAGAACTAATAAAAGATGAAAATTTTGAAGGACGGTTGAATGACTTAGAAAAACGTGCATGGATTTCTTTCAAGAATGTAGTGACGCAATTTTTAGGCAACCACAAGTCTGACAAATACAGGTTTCTAGTAAATCAGCTGCTGAAAGCATATGAACATTTAGGCTGCAATATGTCTCTCAAGATCCACTTTCTTCACTCTCACTTGGATTTCTTTCCGGAAAACCTGGGAGCCGTAAGCGATGAACACGGTGAACGCTTTCATCAAGACATTTCAAGCATGGAAAAAAGGTATCAAGGGAAGTGGAGCTCAAATATGTTAGCAGATTACTGCTGAACTCTCAAAAGTGATGTTGCTGATGCAAAGTACTTTTAGGTACGTTGAACATTGATTAATTTCTTTACTGTAAATATTATTAATGTAAAATATTTACCTAGCTCTCACACGAAACCCTTTCGTGATAGAGAAACATGGTTGGCACTTTTGAATTCAGTTTTTTTTTTGTAGACCAGTGTAATCTGATGGTATTTTCAGTCTGAGACTAGACTGAAGTGTACGCAAATTATTCGTGAATACGTGTTGAATTAATTTTTAATAAAATAAGGGAAACAACACAATCAAAGAAAGTAAACATGTTCGTCTTTATTTGTGTACCAGTATGTATGTTATGGTTAAGTAAATTATTAACTTAATATTCAGTATAAGTGTTCTTAGCAAGATATTCACGTTTTGGCAATAAAAGTAAGGATAGAAACGATATTGTTCTCATGTCGCATGCAGACATCGGGTTTTGAAAATGTGACAGCAGTGACAATAAATATCACCATGTGATACATAAAGTGTACGGACTGAATAGCAAATACGGGGTTAATTTTTCTTACCTGAAAACTTGACTGTATTAGTGAATATGTATTCCCAGTTTTGCTGATTAATCTTCGTCAGGAAATCTTAGCGGTAATTGTTTAAAATAGTGTTGCAAAGCCTGTTACGTTGTGTGTAATAATTGTTCTTGAATTTCACATTAAAATTAAATTTAATTTAATTACCATTGACAATTAGCCAAATTATTGTCCAGAACGGATAATTCTGTAAGCACCTTTATTAGCTGGCACTAGAAAAAATTTATTAAAAATAAAAAATTGGTTTGAAGCTTTTTCATACTGGAAGGTAAAATATTTTTACACAGTGTCCGTTTTCAACCTAGATTCTAGGACACGCAGACGCCTAATCTAATATAGCCAATTATATACCCATGTAATAATAAATGTATATTAATTGTAGGCCTACTGTTTGTAGCATAAACTTATAATAATTGGCACAAAATTTCAAAATATTTAAATATATTGTAAGTCGTATTCTATGAAAGATTAACGGTATTTTTATTTTTACTTTTATTTTTACAGAGAAAATGTTCAGTCCACGCGTTCTCATAAAGTATTCATAAAAATACACAGAAGCATGTTTATTAGTAATGATCAATAACATAGTTTTACTGTTACCCATAGTTTATAAGTGTAATTTACAGATCTACAAGCTAAACCTACCTCACTACAATATAAAATAGGATACGCCAGTTTTGTAGTGAATACACGTTCTTGTTTATACAAGCTCAAAACTAAAATATATTTTACGGGATCGTGGAATTTGTACTAAGAGATTTATTATGTTTCACGTAACTCAGCGAATGATGTTCTCTTTTTACGATAATGTTTAGAATTTTGTTTGACTTCAAACAAAACTTTTAACTGGTTTCAGCGGAAAAAACAACAAACGCCTAGTCGACATTTAAACGAGACTGCCAGCAATTATTTTAATTACCGCAGAGAGAGCTGGAAGATTCTGGTTCATTATACCTCACATTCCACTGTGTTGAGCGCTTGCTTAGTTGATGCGGAAAATGCTTTTGTTCGTCAAAAACAGTAGCTTGCTTTGACAGATATTCATCCTGGACTTTATTTTTATAATACATATATTTTATTAATAATACATTACTAATTAAGCCTTTCCATGAAATGTAATTAATACATGAAATACTCACTATAATACATTAATTATACCAATATCTAACATAAATTTAGATATCTAATTATAAAATAGAGAACCACATGCGTGTTCGAACCAAACACACACGCGCAGAGACAAGAGCCACTTTATTGTTAACCGGATTCCAAGAAGAAATAAAAACAGCCAGCTGTTTTGGGAAAAAAATTACAGTACAATACATCAATATACACAGATCTGACTACCTATTGATTCTGTTTGAATTTGCGGCTGTTATCGTTTGCCATAGAAAAAAAACCTACAGACACACAGACAGATAGACAGATAGACACACAAACAGACAGTTTTCGAAAAACGACTTTTTTTCATGTTTTGAGTGTAGTACAATCAGAATCTGCAATAATCTCGAACACGATTTTTTTTGCCATCACCATACTTCCATTTCCTTAAGGAATATGGAAGTAAAAGAATACAAAAAATAAAAAATTGTTGTATAAAATGTTATCTAGTTACACGTTTATTATTGCGTGAGGACATTTTTAACTTGAATTGTTGTATGAGAGTACTTTGTTAATTACAAATTGTTATTTGTGACTAATTAAAGCTGGCAATTAGTGACTTCATAAGTGTCTGTATTTTGTTTCCACTGTAAATACGACGATCCATGAGACCGTCGTAACAATATAAACTGACATCTATACAAACGTAATACAGATAGTCATATCAAGTGTTTGAACGTATTCATTTTTACTTACTACTAATTTCGTGATTAGAAAAACTTATTCAAATTGCAATTATCAAATAATCATATTAAATTTACAATTATCACTTGTAGATAAACCTTTTCAAATTGTAGTTAACTATCAGATAAATAATTGTCAGTTCTTGAACTATGAAGCAACTACATATTTATTTTTCTGACATGTTTTAAATTTATCAAACCAGTAAGAGGTTTCCCTGGTTTCTTATTTCTATTATTGCGGAGAACGCTGTTTGTAATTTTAATGAATGTAAAATTTTAAAATAATGTCCGTAAAGTTAGAAACTGAATATCATTTCAATTTTTGGTAAAAAATTAAAAGTACATTAAAATTTATTATAATACATTACATTATAGGCTTTGGCTCCGGTTTCGTACCATCTTAACATTTTCGGAATAGGGTTACAAGTCCTATGTCCAATCGTGGACGTAAGAGACCAGGAACTTTGAATTTGGGCTATTCTTCTACCTTTTTCCATGTACTAGCGAAGTACCTTCAACAGATTGTGAAAGTAATCGGGTGTATGTATCCAAGGGAATGTAACACAAGATGACAGACTGTCCTCGACGCAGATGACATCGACATAAATAGAAGGCTATATACGCGCTCCGATTCTGTATGGGATTCTAGTTGGCTCAAACGCGAATCAAAACTTATGAAAAGGGTTGGGCATGTCTGGGTCCCGAGTACGCCTATTGAGGAAATTTTGGTCTAGTTGGAGATAGTGACGGATTACGTATGACGTTCTTTTATGAACTGATTCAACTCAGCAAACAATCCAGCACTGTGAACTGTATTAGAATACAACGTCTTAGCTGGACAAGGTATTAAGAGTGAATAAGTAACACACGAATACCGAAGGTACAATAATAAAGAGACAGATGAAGGACGAAGGTGTGGATCTGTTTAAAAGAAGCCAAACAAACCAAGTACTACCAAGTAAAGAAGAAGAATTTAAGTACCCAAATTCAGTCGAATTGGAGAAATTTGGAAAACATTTTATTACACTTTATTATAAACATAAATAAAAATTATAAATAAAGGTCTGTTATTCCTGCGTGCCGTCTTGTGATATTACCGTTTGACGCTTCACGTAGTCTATGGGTGTGCGTGTGCATGCGTTTGTGCGTCTACGTTGTCATGATCCAATTTCTTGTAATTTCCATAGTTTTTCTATTAAAAATATTAACAAGAATCACTTCCAACAGCTTCCGTCGTCTTATGCATATTCATCTTCTTTATACTTGTAGTCAATATATGAGCGTGACAGATAAGCTTCTACAAGAGAATATTAAATCTACTTCTAATTCTAAAATAAATAATGATAACAATTAAATTTTTAATTTTTAACTAAATTGTTAATTTTTATAACAATTAAGTTTTTATTAAGCTACAAACAAATAACTTTACAAACGGACGGAGTATATACGGAGAAAGTTAAAGTGCTAACGGGGATTGTTGCTTTTCTACACTGTGAGGCAATTTGTTCATGTCAACTGGAAAACAGTGGAACGTCAAATATAACGAACTAAAACTATTTTTTCACCGCTAACAATCACAATGGTTGCTGAAATTCTCGTTTAAACACTGACTGCTTGTTTCTTTCTGTGTTTTCATAAAAATACAGTAATATCTGGTAAATCTTCCAACATATATTAATCACTAGCAACTATGGAAGACCACTAAGTCGTTATCTAGTCAGCAAGTTATGAAAATAGTTTTATAATAATGTTTAACGTTATTATAAAATTGTCATGAACTTTAGAGTGCTCTAAGCTCTAATTGCCTGATTTATACTGAATGTTGATTTAGATTCCGGCTTCTAAGTACATACGAATGATTAAAAATAATTCAATAAGTGTATTGAATAAAATTTGGTTGTTAGAAAGTTTCAGGTTTATTAATAAATGTTCAATAAAATCTAATTAAAGCACTTAAACTCCAACAAAAGTTCTTAAAAAAATTTTCACCTGGAAAGGAATGTAATAAATGTTTAGGAAAAGAATAGAAAGAAACAAAAAGAAACTTTAAAGAAAGAGATGTTCTCAGTTCAAAAATAATAGCCGACAACTTGAAATGTTGCTGAAATACTGTGATAGTCACTGAAATACTGTATTCAGTTTTAAGAACGCAGCTCAAAGTACGCAATTTTCAATACCGAATATTTCTTGCAGACACAAGAAAATAATGTAGTGTGGGGCAGTACTAAAGTGTTGAAATAAGCAGACACTTGTGAGCCAACACCCTTTAGCATTCAGCGTGTTTACTCATTGTCCCCTAAACTGTTTAGTTGAAGACTTTATTTACGAACGATACATAAAACAAGACAGTACTACTTGTTTCTTTTGTTTCTGTTGTACTGGTTGCAGTACTACTTTCTGTAAAGAAATTGTATGTCTTTATACTTGCTCTGCAATTGCCATTCTAAGAAATAAACTTTACAAACACAAGCTGAGTAAAAAAGTTTTCATGTATAAACCAACTTATCTTTTAAGATTTGAGGAACTTGATCAATTTTAATATCGGCTTCATAATTTTTTTTTTGATTACGTTACGTAGCTACGATGTCATCTAATTCATAGCACTCTTTATACGTTTTCATCATAAAGCAGACGTAGATTAGAAGGATATGATAGACATACAGCTAACTAGTAGCTATATTCGTGAAGCATTTCAAAAAGAAAATTGTTTAATTGACCCTTGAATAATAAAGAATCGATAAGTTAAGAAACAATTAATGGAAATATCACAATATATACTTGGAGGTCGTACTTTAAGATGAAACATACGCATTCAAATCAAAAACACCATATAAAGTTAAAGAAACTAGTTTAAACAGTGCTAGTTAAATGAAGTTTAGTTTAAGGTAGTGTAGCAGCGTGATTGTAACACTACAAACAATATTAATACAAACATTGAATTGGTTATGGTTTATATTTTTATCTCATTGAAGGCATTAATTAGATGCTTGTTACATCTCTTTTTTATGTAACAAGTAAGAGATATCTGCTTCAAATATGGTATCAAAGATTCATCGTAAAATGTCAAATAATTTAAAATTGTAAACCCAAAAGTTGTATAGAGAGGTAATTAATTAAAAGTAAAGAAGGATTCATATAATAAATGTAGGGTGACTTTACTGGCGTATATTGTACTGTGATTGTTATTGCGTAGTCTCGGTTTTAGCCCGATTAGCGTCAAGATTTTACAGTGACGCACGATCGCCCACTTGCTGCCCGCTGGCCCTACAGGACATTTGGAAATAGATCCTGCATGCCCTCTATTGGCTTCAACAGGTAAACACAGATAAACACCTCAGTAAACCTCTGTATATAAAACAGTGGCTCCGTGGCTGCCCCTGCAGTTTGTGTACATAAGAATAAATAAAAAGTGTTACTAGCAGATTAATATATTTAAATATTAAATTACAAAATAAAGCAAGTACCAACAGGAACGCCGAATGTTTACGAATAAAATAATATTATAATATATTATTTCAATCACTTTCTGCTACAGTCCGTTTCTTGATTTATATAATACTTTAATATTTATAACTAAATTTACCTCAAGATATACTTTTTTCCTCTTAGGAACATGTTTCGAGAGTTTCTGTTCTCTCATCTTCAGCCTTCGCCATCTTGTTTCTGGTGAAGTATTTGTGTGTTGGCTTCTGGATGTTATTAAGGTAGTTTGTTGGTCTTTGGTATTTTAAAGTTGCATTATTGTGTGTTGTTGTGGTATCTGTTTTTGTATTTTGTGTATTTTCGATGTTGAGTGCTTTGAATATTGTGTCATGTTTTGTATTGATTTGTATTTGTTCTGGTATTAGTTTGTTTTGTGTTTTATGTTTGTAAATCTGTAAATTTTCCCAAATGTTCATTATGGTGCCTTTGTGTGGTATATGTTTTATTAGTTTTACATTGGTTATGTCTGGGAATTCATGTCCTGTGTTTATTGCATGTGTGGCTAAATTGGATTTATATATATTTGGTTTTTTGTATGCATTTAGGTGTTCAAAATAACGTTTTTTCAGCTGTTTTTTTGTTTGTCCTATATAACATTTATTTCAATCTTGGCATTCAATTTTGTATATACCGTTGGTTGTTGTGTGAGCTATTTAGATTTTGTAATTTATTTTTATTAGTTTTGTATGCTATTTTTATATCTGTGTTTTTAAATAGTTTTATTAGTTTTGTCATTTTATTATTTATGTATGTGAATGTGGCCCATTTTTTGTTGTTGTTATTATTGGCAGCATTTTATTCGTTATTTAACAGAATGTACAAAATACCCCTAAACAAACAAGAAACTGACAAAGAAAGAAATATAATATACCAAATTGGTTACGCAAATGGATACAATAAAATTACTATGATTAAAATAGAAAATAAAATCAAATACAAAATAAAAACTGAACAATTAAGAATTAATCAAACTCAACAACACATAAATAATAACAACAACAAAAATGGGCCACATTCACATATATAAATAATAAAATGACAAAACTAACAAAACTATTTAAAAACACAGATATAAAAATAGCATACAAAACTAATAAAAATAAATTACAAAATCTAAATAGCTCACACAACAACCAACGGTATATACAAAATTGAATGCCAAGATTGCAATAAATGTTATATAGGACAAACAAAAAAACAGCTGAAAAAACGTTATTTTGAACACCTAAATGCATACAAAAAACCAAATATATATAAATCCAATTTAGCCACACATGCAATAAACACAGGACATGAATTCCCAGACATAACCAATGTAACACTAATAAAACATATACCACACAAAGGCACCATAATGAACATTTGGAAAAATTTACAGATTTACAAACATAAAACACAAAACAAACTAATACCAGAACAAATACAAATCAATACAAAACATGACACAATATTCAAAGCACTCAACATCGAAAATACACAAAATACAAAAACAGATACCACAACCACACACAATAATGCAACTTTAAAAGACCAAAGACCAACAAACTACCTTAATAACATCCAGAAGCCAGAACACAAATACTTCACCAGAAACAAGATGGCGAAGGCTGAAGATGAGAGAACAGAAACTCTCGAAACATGTTCCTAATAGGAAAAAAGTATATCTTGAGGTAAACTTAGTTATAAATATTAAAGTATAATATATTAATAGTTAATATATAATATATAAAAATATTTTATTATATTATTATTAATAATATATATAAGAATATATTTTTATTGTTTTTTTTAAATATAACACTGTTTTGATAGTGTAAGCTATCATCATCGATATTTTATAGATCATGATAGTTTATATTACCGAAACAGTGTTATATTAAAAAAATTATAAAAAGTTATATTCTTGTACAAAAAGTTTTATTTATTATTAATAATAATATAAAAGTATGTATACAAGAAAAAATTGAGCAAATATGAATGTAAAAATATTTTAATATTTTAAATATATTAAAAAGTATTGTAATATTAAGCCAAATGACTTACTTTTCATACCCTGCTGTGAAGAGTTATACTAGTGGCAATACTGTGTAAAGTGAGGTAAAATAATCTCCTGTACAGAATGATAAATATTGATCAAAATTTGATATGTGTAGGCTAACTATTACATGATCATTATAACAGTTCTTACAAGATATAGCAGGAAGAAAGGAAAGTTGTTCTTCTAGCCTCTAAATGAATTATTCTGTTTTAGAGGTTACCGTAGCCTATATCTTTTGTACTGTGGTTACATATCTATATCAGTTCCGGGGTCCTGTATAGGTATATATCAGTTTCTAACTGTAAATAATTCACACACTGCAAACTAACTAACAAGTAAGAACTAAGCTAAGTAACTAGTAAGAACAAGGTCGCATCTGGTTCACCTGAGTATGGAGTTATTCTACAACTTAACTAAAGTGTAATGCGCAGAAACTACCTCGTTAAGTTCAGTATAATTGTAATTATTTTGTGCTTAATGTTTGAATCAATTCAAGTGGAATGTTATATTCATTAACTCAGTTCGCCTCAGTACGCTAACGTTATAGGATTTTCCTCTGTTCACGTGCCTTCCACCTACATTGACTATACACATTCACACACATACTCTCTCTCTTCTTCCAATTATTATTTAAAAGAACTATAATTACGTCAAATATCACTGAACAGTCTCTGATCAATATAAGGTGTTCGTTATAAAATTATTTGAGAAAGTTCAGTAAGATCAGTGAGGATTTATACGTACCTATAGTTAGCTGTAGCACACTGATAATTTTATGGAAGTAGTCGTAGTGTGTATTCCTACTTGTTTTCGTTTTCACATTAGCAGTTGTTTTGACACGTACAATCTATGGTGCTCAAAGCTAACATTGTCTCATGTTGCCTGGCTAACACACGCGGAGTGCTAAGCCAGGTGTAGCACACAGTGACGTCACGCTACGCTAGTGCGTGATTATTGGTGGAATGGTTATTCCCCTTTACTATCCTAACCAGTTCTGTTGTCTTTCCAATGTGTTATAGTAGTTGTAGCACCTTGGCTGAGTATAATTGGATGTTTACAAATGTCGCTATGCTATATGTCCGAGCTAACTTTTTTTTTTATCTTTGCTATTGAGCAACTAAGCCAGAGTCGTTGACACAAGATGAGAGTGCATGAGTGAAGAGTCGATTTTGGTATACCTCTACAAAAATAACATTTCATATTTTATTTAATTACATAAAAAAAATACGTACCTTTGTTTTCCCAAAACAACTAGATGCAAGAGTAAAAAGGTGGATACCCAAAAGAAAATATATTTTATTATATCTGAGATTTCGTTTTTGTAGAATTAAAAATTCTTTATCCAGATCCTAGATACATCTTTACGAGGCTGGATAGTACAGTTAATATTTACAGCTATAAAAGACGCCTTTGTGATAATATGGTATCTTAATATCAATTATTAAAATACCTATGGCATTAATCCGTTCAAACCATTCTGATGATGTTTAAATGCCATCAAAGTTAGATTTAAAACCCTGAAATTTTATAAGCTGATATTGCTGTATAGTTATGAAACTTGGGTTCCGGAAAAAACGCCTAAGCGGAAAGATTCGTTTATTGGTAAGCTAAAAATAATTTAGCGTTACTTTGAACCATGCGCAAACGTTTACAGTAATTTAAGCATATTCTAAGATGTTACGTAAAAGATTAAACATTAAATTGTGAATGCACCATTATTCATACATTCCTTATTCAGAGTTCCAAGTCAGAAAGTCTAATGTGTAAATGGCTCACGTCTTCACAAGGCCAACGACAAGTAATGCACTGTCATAATTATACCGTAGTGTTTGGATGTGACAGAAGATACGGAATGTCTCTCTAACATAGTGGGACAAACTTGTATCCGCTTACTATAATGCTTGGCAATTATAGCGTTAAATTATAGCTCAAAATTTTTCAGTAGTGAAGTCCACAAAGAGTAGCCCGCAGCAGCCTATAAAACAGAAGTAACCTTACTTGCTAAATATACAGTAAATCGAATTGAAACACGAATAAAATAAATTAATACGTATTATTTTTGACGTTTGCTCTGCAATTTAGAATTTAAAAAAATACATGCAAACAGGAATAATGACGAAGCATATGTTGAGGCTTTGCTCTAACAAACCAATTTGAAACATGTCCAACTAAAAACGTTCGACGCAATAAATGACCAAAAAATCATGGCAGTCTTAAACAAGACGTATTGCAGCCGGGGTACCTTGAAGTAGGGTCTTAAGGTCTCTCCTGTTTTCGCCGTGTCTCCTGTCTACCCAGACAGCCTGGAGTCCAGGTCGCCCTCTTTGCCGACGACACGGCGGTTTATACCGTTCCGCTGACAGAGGTATCATACGACTCAAGCGCGCATTCGATGCGTACACGACCTGGACAGAAAGCTGAAAAGTTGTCGTAAACGATACCAAGAGCTTCGCGGTGCTACTCTCCAAGCGCCGGAAAGAACCACGAAGACGTGTGAGACTCAGTCGAACGTATCTGCACTGGTCGGGGGAAGTCAAGAAGTCAAGTACCTCTTACTGCCTTGGCCAATCAACTAAGCGCTACAGAACGAAGTTCCCTTATTCTTTGGTTTCAACAAATCCATTTTATTTTCAATTTTTTAAGTCTTTGCATATACGTACATAGGTTACCTTATCTTAGGGGAAATATAAATTTACTCGACTGTTGCAAAATTTGTTATTTACTAACATCCGTAACCCAAAATGTACATGTAACTTAAGAAGGTTTAATTTAGACAATTTCCCAAAATTGTCATTATAATACAATAAAAAATAGTTGAACTGATTATATAATAGTTTTACAAATTACATTATATTTTATTACAAACGAAATAAATAAGGAAATTAATCATCATCATCATCATCGTCGTCGTCGTCATCATCATGATCATCATCATCATCACGGATTAAACCAAGGATGGTTTGTTCTGGTCTCAAATAGGCAAAGATTGGAGCTGGTCATTCCAGCGCTTCCTCGGGAGTCCCACACCTCTCCGTCCTCTCGACTTATAGTTCCAGAGTTGTTTGAGGATGCGGCAGTCATCCATTCGGCAAAGATGTTCCCATCATGTCAGCCGATACTGGGCGATCCTGTAGAGTATACTCATAAAATTTGAGGCAATTTAGTAGTGAATATGTCGTCTGGGTGTTATTAACATATCTCGTTATTAACATATGGTATGGTGGGGCTGCCACCTTCAGGCTTAACGTCCAGCCTAAAATTGATCATTGTGCTGAACTTTGTTGTTCAGCTGTCAGTCATTTTACAATCGGAGAGTGCACCGATACCTAGCGGTAAAACGATGCGAAAGTAATGTATACATCGTGGATAGTTAAGGGCAGTACTGAATTAAAGTAATAATTCGTGCTGCGCTCTTGTATCGAAATAAGACAGACTTATTACTGTGCCCGATCGCTGTCGCTATCTGTCGGCTTGTTGAGGCATTATAAAAGCCAGGTGCCGCTACCTATCGCCTGATTGAAGACAGGCGAAGGGCTTCACCAACTGCGTTCCTAGTGCTTGTCTCAACATGGAAGTCTAACTGATGGCCTCGTGGTAAATTCCTTCGGTGGAGAGACGAATTAATTCCATCTTCTACTTCTAACAACTATGGAAAAATAGTTTCTTAAACGACTGCGGTGAGTTTTAATTACATTATATCTATCAAATACTACATTTCACGAGAGAAAACGTTTTTTTAGTAAGCTTGAGTAAGCGTACCCACTTGTTGAATCGTGCATTCTGAGATACGTGATTGTTGTAAAGTTTTTATAAACCGATAAAACTAGATTATTGGAGTGTCTGAATCTCGGCCCTAAAACCTAAAGTACATTAACAACAAAATAATTAAGTTTGAACTTTCATTAACACCGATGTAACGAGATTGTGTTGTGCACTTAACCTATTGCACCATGCGTCGTCATTAAGTGGTATAAAGTTTTGCTACAATGACAGTAAAACTTTATACATATATATGGGAACTTACTCAGGCACGTTAAATTTAAATCATGTCAAATTCAAATTAATGGTGTTCTCAAAATTATATGTAGTAAGAAAACTATGTGTTTTAAATAAATTCTGCACCACGTGGTAACCACAATTTACTCTAAGTAATAAGTTCATAAGATGTTACAAAGCCAAAATAAAATTTTATATTGCAAAAAGTAACTCACATTAGGTGAGGTTCAGTTTATAAAGAATCATTGTTAGAGAGTTTTTAAATAAGGCATGTTGGCCAAAATAATTTTACCAAGTTTCATTATGTAGCCCATAACTAGGTGTTGCCTTTATATATGTATTTTGGAGGGTGTCCAAACAGTGGGGGCATTTGTGTGTGGTCTCTCACTAAAAATGTAATGTGTGATCAGGGTTCGCCGATCAGAGACAGAGTCCTGCTACATAACTGAACAAATTCCATCTTAAAAAGCTACACACTCGCCACCGAAGAGAATTAGCTCACCACAACAACAACAACATGCCAATTATAAGATCGCCACGTCACCAATAAAAGATCATCCTTCTGGACCCATAAGCAGGTGAAAAACAACCATTTATAATTAACACGTAGAATCAACATGGCACCACCAGTTATACATAACCATCAGTTTCTACCTGTCAAGTTAAACATTCATTTGGATCCCCAATTGATGGGACAGTTTAGTGTGTACACTAAGAAAAAGAATTAATTGTAAAATTTCAATATATTTATAGTAAATTGTCAGTTCAGAGACTGACATGGTTACAAGACAGCATCCAACATAGATTTCCACTCATTTATTTATAGGGCTATCGCTACAGATTTAAAGTCAGTTTTGTTATTAGTAATTTTCTCAAGTTTAATTTACTATGCATAAAAACATATATTTTCTCTTAATTTAAAATATCAGTTTATTTCATTGTATAAAAAGATTACTGGGGAGGTAGGCGAATTTTTAACTAGGTTCAACCAAGCTTTGCATGTCGAAACACTTTTCAACTTGTTTGTCGAGACTTTGTCGAGACTTGTTTGTTGAAACAAGCCGAAAGTTGAATGAACATGTCCGTCTCTGACCCAAGTGTATTTTTTTATAAGGTGCTAATATTGTGCAATTTTTCTCTTTTCATTAATTGGCCCTATTTAAGTATATATAAATTCTTTATACTAATTATGATAACTGGGGGGCGTTAATTATTTTAAAACAATTTTTATTTCTCACCGGAATTAGATACTTAAGCACTTAGCCACTTAGGCACTCACTTTTGAATTTTTATTAGGTCCTGGGGACATTTGTATGCTATACATTCTCTTATACACATGACGTGCAATTAACCCACACCATGTGGGTACTATTATAAATGTAAATTAATAATCCTAAATCGGATTATTATAAACGGAAAAGTTAGAATTTATATACACCAGAAGGGTAATATAAAAAAGGGCGTGGCAAGAGACCTTTATGTATTTTATGTATTTTTGTATACTATTGTATAATGTAATTTTGTCCTGTGGAACGTGTTATGTCTGTATATTTCTGTGTACATTTTGGGGGATATATATATATATATATATATATATATAAATATTATGCATTACTGTACTTTTGATGGGAACTTGGGATATAGGGATTTATTATTCAGGGTCTTTTACAACAGAAAGTTAACACATGTAGTCATGTGGATATATCCTTTTCGTTTTCTTTTTAAGGGAGGTATTCTATCTCAATAATCGTGCCTGATCATTTCTTTAAGGAAATTAATTATTTTATTTAACAAGTATAGGAATTGACATCTTTAAAATTTATTTAATTTGTTGCGTAATTATTTTATTATTAATAGTAACAAGGAATGAAATCATTTATCTTCATTAATTTATATACAGTGTTATAAAAGGAACATATAAAATAAATTTTATATTTTATTAAATAGTTTAATGGGAGCTTTATTTTGAGGTTAATGATTATTTTAAATTTCAATTCATTGATGGTGTGACATAGCAATTATTTTCTTGGATTCAGTTATTATTTTTCAGGTGGCCTTGTTGAGAGAGTATCCTTCTTTATTTAACTATTTTAATGGGGAATTAAAGATGACTGTTGTATTTATTTGTTCATTATATTTTTATTATGAGATAGAATAATAAAATGGGATTGTTAAATATTTAATTCTTGAGTTTTCATTGGAAGTCCCGTCATACTGGACCCGGCACAATTTTTTGCTTCTTTAGGCCTTAGCCTAGTTTTAATTAACTTGTGGCCCCTCTTTACAAAAAGAAATATTCTTTTTGTTTTAACTACTCAAGATGAAGTAGGGGTTACATCATGATGTGCCTAAATAGTCTAGATGGCATCAAGAGTATAAAAACTACTTTTCGATCAATAAAAAAAAATAGATTATTATCGTATCGTAGGTAATAGAAATATTTAAAATATTTTAATTACTTCATACTTTTTATTACTTCCATATTCCTTAAGGAATGGAAGTATGGTGATGGCAAAAAAAATCGTGTTCGAGATTATTGCAGATTCTGATTCTACTACACTCAAAACATGAAGAAAAGTCGTTTTTTGAAAACTGTCTGTGTGTTTGTCTGTCTGTCTATCTGTCTGTGTTTTTTTTTATCAAGGGAAATTTTTTTTTGGCAAACGATAACTGCCGCAAATTCAAACAGAATCAAATAATATTTCTCATACAGCCCTGAATTGTAGAGTTCTCAAGACCTACTGTTTTTGGTGAAGATCGGTTAAGGGGAAGGGGTAGTTTACCTGTAACGTTTTATGTTTTAACAAGGGTATTTCCTATGGCAAACGATAACAGCCGCAAATTCAAACAGAATCAAAAGATTATTTGCATACAGCCCTAAATTGTACAGTTCTCAAGACCTATTGTTTTTGGTGAAGATCGGTTAAGGGAAAGGGGTAGTTTAGCTACAACGTTTTTTTAACAAGGGTATTCTCTATGGCAAACGATAACAGCCGCAAATTCAAACAGAATCAAATAATTTTCTGCATACAGCCCTGATTTGTAGAGTACTCAAGACCTATTGTTTTTGGTGAAGATCGGTTGAGGGGAAGGGGTAGTTTACCTGCAACCTTTTTTATCAAGCGTATTTTCTATGGCAAACGATAACTGCCGCAAATTCAAACAGAATCAAATAATTTTTTGCATACGTCAGTGAATTGTAGAGGACTCAAGGCCTTTAGATTTTGGTAAAGATCGGTTAAGGGGAAGGGGTAGTTTACCAGCAACCTTTTACGTTTTAACAAGAGTAAAGTACTTGAAAATTCATTTAAACTTTTTCAAACATTGGTAATTGTTGAAAATAAAATAATTTTGTTGCCAGGCAATAAAATTATAATTTTTTCATTTTAATGTAAATCATATAAGAGAAAATATATCGCGCTTGGCAGGCAAGCGTATCTCAGTTATGTACTGTTTACGTTTCCATTTTATTATTATGACTACCGCAGTAAAAAGGCAGGGAAGACACACACACACACACACACACACACACACACACACACACACACACACACACACACACACACACACACACACACACGCACACACACACACACAATTCGCGTTATTTCTGGCCTCATTCATGTTTATTTTCTTACATTTGCACGCTTTTTAAATGGAAAGTGCCGAAACCCATACCAACATAACGCGTGCAAGCCGAAAAAGTGTCCAGCGTGGATAGCGATTTGCTTCCTGTGGATCGCTGGGCAGTGTAACTGCACATGTTTACAGAGGAACGATTCACAGACAGACTTTTTGTCTTTAGGGAATGAACCCTCTGCAAGATGCTGAGGGTCCATGAGTGACTTCGGAGCGCTACTTCTTTTCCGCATGTTTGTTCTATGAAACGTACACTGTAGATTCGCAGATATATTCTAAGCAACGCTCAATAGGAAATGTTGAAAATTTTTGTCCACGGTGTACCCTCATACACACTAAACCTGCTCTGATGTTTTAATTACGGACATCATAATATTAAAACTTTGGAAACTTGAGCACTACTTAATGGAGATCAATCATTAACTTATACAAGCCATTAATTTTATGCATATTTTTTATATATATGTGTACAACGTTATCGGCAACAAAGAAGTAGTTTTTGTTAAAATTCCTTCCTGGGATATTTGGCCGTAGTCCAATGTTTTCTACAAAACCAGACGTTTCGGCAATTCCATCGACTGCTATCATCAGTGAAAATCGAGTGCGATAACGTGAGGTGGTATACGTTAGTGACCACAGTACTGTGATTAAGGCTGAAGCAGTAAGTAGAAAGAAGTAGTTTCTATGGTAATATTTCATTTCGAAAATGATTTTAAATATAAATCTTAGAATATGGAAGTCATGTATGGTTCTCCATACCGATATTTATGTAACCTTATGCAATAATTTACATTGACGTTGGTGGGATCGTTATTCAAATCATTCTTTGATCGTGTAGGATATGATAAAAACATTAGCTATTAGTGTACAAGCTTCAGTCTGTTGACATGTAAGTTATATAATACTTGTGAAACACATAACTCATTTCAAACTGCACAAGCACATAACACATTTCAAACTGTATTGTACTAAGCAAAAAATAATCCCCGGCTTTTTGTGTAGAGTGGTAAAAGAGCATAACGAACCGAATTGTGCCATGTAATGTTACTGATGTAGTGAAAGTTTATATCGACATATAAATAAAGAAAATAGTACTAGAGGAATAATACTATGTGTGTGTGTGTGTGTGTGTGCGTGCGCGCGCGCTCGCGCTCGCCTGTATAAAGAGAAAACAAGTCTTTGATTTAGGAGTTAGGTTTAGAAAGGAGATGAGAGAAGAGAAGTGCGCACATTTCCAATGGACGCGGCGAGTCTGCATTGAATACGTACATTCAAGTAAAACGCTCCAATCTACAATTTCTAAATGGGAAGTGCAAGTAGTAGAGTTACATTTTGTGTAATTTAAGTAACTTAATGTTTCATCCAGTTCACTATTTGCGAGTAATTCAGAGAATCATCATTATTACAAATACAACTTGGGCCTATTCAAACTCAACTGGAGTATGTACAAGCTTGTGCCTATACGCTTGTCTACGTTACTGTTTCTACAGCACATTTGTTATTAGAGAAAACACGCAAACACACACAGACATTCAGTCTAAAATATTCATATTTTGAAACTTTATGCAATCCAGATTTATAACGACTGTAACCTACATTCTTCAATTTGTATAAAAATGAATAATGTACGCGTACTAAATACATTCTAGATCCAAGTGATGTAACAAATGAAAATGTGCATTTCATTTATTACCAGATATACAAAATGAGACGGATATGCTTGTTTTATTTTTATACTCTTTTGGTCTGTACTCAATTTCTACCTTTATCTCCATGCCGAGTATTTATTTACTCTTATTGACTTACTAATACTGAGTGCAACTGGTTAATTTCAGCAGGGTATTTACGGGGGGAGGCAAACGGGACGGGCCCCCCTCCAAGAGGTTAAAAAAAATGGACAAATCTTGTTACTCTCTTAATTTTTAGGTTATTTTATTATTTTTTCAGCTGTACATGATAATAGTAACTCTTCAAATTTACAAACAGGTATATTAGACAGCATTTGCATATATTTTTAAAATATAAAATATAGGAAAATCAATTCAGTCAATATGAATTTTCTAAGCAATCTTCCAATAACACGTATTTTATTATGTCATTACCGTTTACTTTAATGGAATTGATTTCAAGACGTTACCATACGTTTTTTAAATATAGTAATCTTGATTAATCTTAACGTGTTTTTTGTTGTTGTATGAAGCCGACTCGAACGGACTCCTCAAAAACCAAACTATAGATACGTCACTGATTAATTTCTGTGTTTTTGAAAGCGTACCTTTTTATAAATTTTTCGTATAAAATTCTTATTGCAAACCGTATAAAATTCTTTTTGATTTTAACATTTAACACGGTTTGCCTTGATAACAGATATATGGAAGGAGTTTTTATCTGCCCGCAAATTGAGAAAAAAATATTTAGGACCTATGTTTACACGACTTTTATAATTTTGACTCTAGAAAATCCACCTGAAATACATTCTTCCTCGAGCAACCTGTGTAAGTGTATATTCCTAAATACGTTTGCAAAATATGACAATTAAATAGCATTCATTACATCTTTCTAAGTATGATAGAAATAAATTTATAGAGTAGAGACCCTATACCAAAATGAACATGAATTATTAAATTTAATTTAATTTAAAACTCCTGGCCATTTGTATACACACATATAAAATTTTCTTGCATTTTTCTTACACTCCAAATACCTGGAGTTATTCTGCTGTCTGAAGAAGCAGCAATACACAGTAACAGTACGTTATTAAAATGATTAATTTGACAATTTTCAACAAGTTCTGAAGCTGGACCAGTAACAGGAGCTACCCAATGAAACCAGCGGTTTTATTGTCATCTGTGACTGCGGCGTCACTTTGATGCATCGAGTTGTTCCTAATTCGGCATTGTTGTGCCAGCAGCGCAATGAATACTTAGTGTTGTCCGACTGTGACTGCTGCTGTCGTATTGGAAACCCTAAAAGTTAAACGACTAGAATTGTTGTTGTAATGGGATGACCAGCGTGTACCGTATGTAGATGAATGAATGACTCATACGTGTGTGCTGCAATAATGCGGCATTACAGTCCTTTACAAGACACGTTTATGGACAGCTGTCATGGTTATAAACCATAGAGTTACTGGACACGTATATATCGATTACAACTGACGTAGGAGTGAGTAACGTGTTTCATGGGTAGCTGTCATGAGTTGTATTATTTGAGGAGTCTTTTTAATTTTCATATAGTATAATTTTTAATCTTGTAATAGGTGAAATCAACTTTCCAAACTGTTACCAACTATAGGCTACTATGATGATATAATAGACAGTTTACTATTTGCCTGAGAGGCTATGCAAACAGTATTCAGTAAGACTACGTTGTCTGATTAAGACTTGAGAAACTCAAGAGATACCAACAAAAGAATCATTTGTTTAACAATAAGTAGACTATATAATTATTACTCTGATTTCTAGTCACAGTGCTACTAGTTTAATATTTCTCTTTATAATTTAAAATAATTACAATTATTCTCTTCTTTATTGTGATGCTTTTAGACCAATATTGTTTATCACTTTTATAATACTATCTCTTTCTTTAACTACTGGGTTTCACAATTAGCTCTTTTACTTTATTACAAACACTTTCTCAACTTCTTAAGATACAATTGTTAATTAATTAATTATTTAATTACTACTTTGTCTAGTCTTTACAACGAGTCTCTGATACACGAGTCTCTGACTCACTGCAACCCTCTGGGATTGATTTTTTGTTGCTTTTATATGCTGTTCAGTGTTTTTACTGAGTGAAGCTTATTTAAGATTACTAAGGGGACAAATGCAGAAAACATATACTCTCTATAGTGAAAGAGAAGTCTGGAAGAAGTCTTACTTTCAGTGGAAACTTTGAAGCGGAGCAACTATTTCAGTAATCCCTGCAGTAAATACTAAACAAAAATTAAAGTAAACACTTTGAGTACAATTAAAACATACAAAATGACTGTCTAAGTACACTGTATATTTAAGAGCTTTAAAGGAGCCTAATTTTTGTATTGCTAGTTATATGTGACATACTTGTTTCCATGGCGACATTTACTACGTAATAATTTACTAAGATTCTGCTTAATATAAAAACAATCATGCTACAAAAATTTTCTGTGTATACACTAAAAAGTAGTAACGATTTCAAGTAATTTCTAATCAAGGCTTCTAGCGGTAAACACGATTTACCTCTGAAACATCTCTGGCAAGCTCTAAAACTCCTCATTTAGTTTTTTCTCTCACACGGATTATTCTGTTTCTGTTGCATACTCTTCCATGTATCTTACATGTGACAATATCTTGCATACTCTTACATGTGACAATACAATAGAAATAATTAATTTGGAAAGATTTTTAACGACTGTAATTTTTAACACAGGCATTATCTTAAATTTAATCTGCTCTTCTGATAACTGAAGAATGATTATAAAGATGGAGACAGAACGTTACCTTAAACACAAATGTTAAAAATAACTTTTTGTTAAATAATATAAGCTAGTATGTATGAAATTTTTTTAGGTAATTTTAATTTTCATTTAATTTAAATTAGTTTAGTGCGAGAGCTAACTACAAATTATTAAATTATTCTGCAAATTATTCTACATTAAATTCTCATACGTGACTGGAAACATTTACATTTTATTGCATCGTAAGTTTAAACCACAAACGTCTCGAGTATTAGCAACTTTAATCTGATCTGACTTGTATAAAATAATCACAACAAAGAAAAGCAACTTTGTTGCCCTCTTGGGATGTAACCAGCGGTCTTATTTCGTACTGTTGTAGAGTACCGTTTGTTATAGTCGACTTTTAGACGTCTACACTTCTAGCAATAAATAAAATATAAAAAAAAGTATTAACCCGACTTCAAAAAAAAAGTATTTTAACGTACGTAAAATTGTTATAAAACGCTCTAAAAATTGAAAAATAATTTTTACATTCAATGCTATGTAATATGCAAATTACAAAATTTTGTAAAAAGACTATACGAATTTTAGTAACTTATGCTAAGTGGCATAATAACTTCTCGCTAACACTGTTCACATTTTACGTGACTCTTAGTGGTTTCTAACTTAACTATGGTTTGGATTTTAATTTCATAAAACGTTATTCGATGAGTTAGTAAGATTAAAAAATATGACTTGGCACCGACTTCAAAATGTGTACTGGGATAAAATTATGTGAAAGCTTGTTTATTAGCCACACACCATACAAGACACTAACCATGGTACAAAGTCTTTTTACGAAATTTCGTAATTTCCATATTGCATAGCATTGACTGTAAAAATTATTTTTCACCTTTTAGAGCTTTCTATAACACAATTTCAGGCATGGTGAAATACTTTTCTTCGTTTTGAAGTTGATTTGTTTTTTTTTAATATTTTATTTTTCAATTTTTATTATTAATTTTATAATATTGCTGACATAATTATATTTTTATTAAATAAATTTGTATCTGAGTAAAACAGATTAATATATGTACAGATAAATATATACAGATTAATATACAGGTAAATATATTTAACTGATAGCAAGTAAATATCTTCTAAAAATATTTCACGTAGCTCAAATATCAACGAAAAAGGCGAAGGTTCAGTATATGTAACAGACATATGTAACGGTTCAGTATAAAACTGGCGTCTTCAATGTGTTGCGCTAACAGTTAAAGGGATAAAATATAGCTGCATTCAAAACTATATCTCTTATAAACTACTGTATTTTTTCGCTTATGAAATAACATTAAGTCTATGTTTTTACGTTTAACGTGTGTTGTAGCGAGGTATCTGACAAAGTCAGATAACCTCGCAGTTTAGATCACTTCTAAAAATGTTTTCTAGATGATCAGTTTTACGCATCAAAAAAGGTCGTGGAAGTATCTCAAAATCGTAGCCGGGAATAATAATATTGGTGATTCGGAAGCATCCAGTCGGTGTGATTTGGTTTGAATCAGTGTGATTGCGAATCGGAGTGAACTATCTGACAGACGTTCAGCGTGAAGTGTTAATTGTCGATTATTGCACGCGGATTATTTATAAATAGTGGTTTTATTTATTTGTAGCGTCATTCTGTATTTGACTGTTGTCAACTTGGAAAATTATTGTATGCAAGTGATTTTGTTTATTGAAGTGTTATTACAGTTGAGAATATCAAATTCTGTCTGCTGTTCAGTTATTTTTTCCATTCTTCCAATCCGTGCAATCACTGTAATTGTATAAACGTATGTACATACATTGCATAGCTTAATTTTAGCAAATAGCACCTACGTTTATAATTAACACATACAGTATATAGGATATAAATTATTGATCAGAATCACGCTGAACCTGAGACCTGTATCGTCACTGATGTGTGACATTCAGAGCACGCAATTAGAAGGATAATGGAATTGTGCTGTCGTCTGCTAATAGTTTATGTTAATGATATAGCAACTTCTGCGTACGTAGTTAATGAGACACACAGCTCCAGAAAGGCTTAATAACCATCCAGTTTACTCAAAGCTTTGATGTAGAACCCTAGATTGCATTTTGATGTTAGAGGTGCCATTGAACTTGCATTTACATGTACTGTGTGGAGTGATAATCGTCACAACAGAGTTACTTAGATAAACGTAAGTTATCTGGGTTGTTCACTATGTATTTTGTTTTAAATATTTACATGATATTAATAAAATAGCAAATGAGAAATCATGTAATAAACGTTAGCATTCAAACGTTCTAATTTATCCCTGGTAACTCAATTCCAGACTTAAAATAGCATTTCATAACATTGCTAAACTCGTTTATAGTAACTTGTGTTTATTCGCTGTCGTAGAATGTCTATTGAATTGCAAAGAACACTGTAGAGAAACAAATTCATTTTGCGGTAAAACAGTTGTTGTAGTGTAAGGCGTACAGGAAGTTTTCTTGATGAGACTAGTTTAAAGTTGGGCTACGTTTGGGCTACTCACAAATGATTTTAGTAGGAGGAATATACCAGTGGCATTTTTGTTGTGGGGTTTCATTAAAGATCGGGTTTTTGTACCACCTTTACCTGCTGGTCTTGCTGAGCTGAGACTTCGAATTAACGCCGCCGTTGCAGAAGTGACGCCCGACTTACTGGCTAAAGTCTGGAACGAAATCGACTTCAGGTGGGATGTATGCCGGATTACAAAGGGTAGCCAGATCGAACCACAATGAATGTTGGATGACAAACTTGATGTCTTTTGCTTTGAAATGACACCTCAACCGACTCTGTAGTTATCTGAATAAATTTCTGTATGCTTTCAAAGTTGTAAAGTCCTTTTTGAATCACCCTATATAATCTGTATATTTCTATAACGGAAATTGCTGCTAAAAGTATAATATTGGAAAAGGTACCCATATCAAGTTAAATATCTACTCTCAATCGTGTCCATATTATTTATTGTTATTCTCATTTTCTCTCTAACTGTCATGCTTCTAAGCCTATCTCAACTTTTTACACATCGACTCCTTCTCCAAAATTCCATTTACCAAAACAGGAAGTTGGAAGTCTTCTAGTTTCTTTCAATTTCAAATTTCCCACACCCTTGCTTTATATACTGTTATAGTTTCTGCTACCGTTTTATACATTTTCCTTTTCATATTACCTGTAGAATTATTCCATTTAGGAATTTATTTTTGTTTCATAGAATAAAGTGCAGCTGTTGTATTGTCAAGTTCCCTTTGCCTACTCAATGTTAGTTTATTTACTATTTCTTTCTTAATTCGATACTCTTGCTCCTAAATAAACTTAGGTCTGTCAGCACATAACTAAGGATCCGTCTTCAATCTGTAGATCCCTTCCTAGTACTCTTATCGCCGTAGGCCAATGCTCCGCTACCATGAATTTTATTTGTAGGCTTCTTGTTTCATATACATTTTGCGTAATATTTTATATGCGTCATTCTCATCTTTTGAAAATATGAGTTGGTAGTTGGCAAAATTAATCGAGAATAATGTGTCATCATTAGTACTTATTACACACAGTTATACTGACGATACATTATACTCATTTCCAATCTCTCACATTTTTCCCTGGGGGTTAATAATATTTTGGAGAGACTGGGAGCCAAACAACATCCTTCCCTCAAACTGTTATCAAGGCGTATCATCCTCGATAAAAGACCTACTTTGTGATGCACAAGTACCTGTTCTTTCCTATGACATTCTACTCACTAACTTCCTTTCTACTCCACCATAACGATATTTTTTATACGCTAAGAATGTGCTAGAGAGATTTATATTCTCCATTGGTAAGGAGTAAAAAGCCGTCTGATAAGACACGGCCCACCACACCATACTACTGTGCAAGAAGTCTCAGTACCAAAAATATTTTTAATATCTTACTTAATTTTAAATGATAATAGGAAACAATTGTAAATTTTATTAAAAAACTCTAATAAAAACCGCGTTTTTTCTGTTATTAGTTTGCGGTAATTTGTGATCGTAACTCTGAGAATATCGGTCATAAATGAAAGACGGTTTCGTAAGAGTGATTACTTGAACGGTGAGCAATTTACTCGAGACAAGGTTCGGGTGATTTGAATTGTAAATGTAAGATAAGGAATACATTAGTGTTGACAACGGAAGGTAAACAAAATTCAAAATGTAACGGTTCGTTCATCTGAAACGTGTAATCAGCTCCAGCTTCGTTTAAACTGCAGCGACCAGTTACACCTATGATGCGATTTTGACTCCTACACCCCGTAGCCTAATATTCGTCAGGGTTCCATCGTTTTTTTATCTAATTCGGGTTAATATTACTTAGTACTGTAATTTAAAAACTGCTTGAACGTGAACGTCATAATGTTTCTAGTTTACTTTCTACCGTCCCAGTACAAAATCACGGAAGATTTGTCGGAAGAATCTAACAAATTTTACTAGAAACAATGATGTAAATATGAAGTAGTGTAATAGGGTGAGGCGAAAAACTAAATCGTTCAAATTTAAAGAAAAAATGTAGTATTTCTGTTGCAATTATAAAACGATTTTTACCGATTCAAGCTTCTCTGGTATGCCTGACGAATAACGTACAGAAATAACTTACGCATTCGACGGTTCACCCAAAGTAAATTAGTTTAAAATACATTATTTAGAAACTATCTTACACAATAAATAGTATTTAAGGGATCTTGGTTTAGTGTGTACAAAATTTAAATTTGCAAAACCGTTGCCTACAGAAAGATGTGCTGGTTAACCTTATTTCATAAAATTTTGAAGTTTATAATGAAAGTAATGTAGCCTGTAAATTTACAGTACGCGTTAACTTACAATAAATTTACAGTAAAGCAAGGTAACTCAACCTCTGCAGTTGAGTATTTATTAGAATTCTAAGTTGAGTGTTTCGAACGAATCTCACAACGCATCCTACCCTGCTCGACTCCTAAACTACTTTCTTGGTGTGAAGAGAAACCATTGTCGTTATAAGTTCAACATGATGAGAGAACAAGTGTTAAGGTTTGTTACAGCTTAACAAAATCTGGTAAAATTCAGCAAAAATGTCTCCACTACAAGATATTCGTACACACGGTTCTTTGTACTGCAAGTCTTCGAAACGATTTATGGGTCTCTTAGTTTACTAACCATTATGGTAACAAAGTCATCGTCTTTAATACCATATTGTTACCTTTAGCGTGTAATACAGTCACATTCAGTACAGAATTTTGTTGTTTACTTATCATTAGTTTTATATTGTTACAACATTATAAAACATTCTACGCGTTTTTCGGCTATTCTAGTGGAACCAGCTCTAATGTTGTATGCGTACGTGATTCTTAACAGGCGTTAACGAGATGGTTCCAGGCTCACCTGTCCGCGCGCGCTGTGTTCAAGGCCGCAAGCAATTACGCTCTAGTGTTGTCGCGTGTTATGGATTATTCTGGAATCTCAGCGGGGTATAAATATGGGCATTCAGCTGTGCTTAGTTCAGTTGAAGTAACGATTTATTCCAATGCGGTTCGAAGTATTGTGGCGAAGAGTTGTGTTTTATAATGATGCGGGACTCTATTAGTTGACATTTTTATTGCGTGTGAACAAATTTTATTTGATTTGTTGTAAGAGACTATCTTGTTGATTACTAACTGTTTAATTGTGATTATTAAAGCTGGTGATTAGTGACTTAATTGGTGTCTTGTATTTTGTTTTCCACTGTACCATACGACGATCAAGGAGACTGTCGTAACATATTTTACTTTTAACTTTGTAGTAATATTAATAATAATAATTTTTTTATTTGTTTCATTTATTATTTATTAAAAATTTGTCTTATTCAAGGAAAAACTGCGTTTGCACCATGACAGTAAAATATTTTTCAAGCTACATATAACAACGTTAAATTAATTTCTTTCACACTTGTCTGTATTATTCGTTATTAATATTTAGTTGAAAGTATAGTACAAACAAAATCTTCTTCTTCTTCTTCATTTCATGTTTAGGCATTCTGCCTGTTACGGTTTCCACCTTTTCCTTGGTCTACCTAAATTTCTTCTTCCTCTGGCTTTGTATTTTCTGGCTTTTACTGGAATCCTGTATTGTTGCATTCTTTCTAAATGTTCTTGCCATAGTTTCTATTAAATTTTATCTTTTCATTTAAGTTGAACACCTGAAGTTCTTGTCTAATCGTTTCATTTCTTATTCTGTCTATTCGACTACAGCCCTTAACTCGTCTTAAGGATCTCATTTCCTGTGCCTGAATTCGATTTTCTTGTGCCTTTGACGTTACCCATGTTTCGCTGCCATATATAAGTTGGGGGACAGCCATTGTTGTATAAAATTTCAACATTGTCTCTTTCCTGGCTTTCTTTTTCAGACATCGACTGATAGTTCCGCAAATACGGTTAAAAGTACTAATTTTTCGGTCAATATTTTTACTGTAATCGAAGGAAATATCACAACCTAGGTATTTAAAATGTTTTATTTGATCCAATGTTTTATCGTTTAAGATGATTTTGGTTCTAATTGGCTCTTTTCCTGCTACTTTTGTTTTAGGAACTGAAATTTTTAAATTTTATCCTTCGCTAATTTGCTGCAGTTTGTGTAATCCCTTTTGCAATTCTTCCTCTTTTTTCCAATTAGTGTGAGGTCGTCAGAATACAAAATTACATTTAATATTGTGTCTTTGTCGAAATATATTCTCTCTTTATGTAATTCTTTCCAGTTTCGGATTATATCATCTATATAAATATTAAAAAAACGTGGGTGATAAACTGCATCCTTGCCTTACTCCTATATTAGTCATTACTTAAGTAATAATTAAGTAATTAGGTACTTATCTTTCCGTCTAGGCTTATAAAAATTTTTGTTTTGTGATATAGATTTTGAATTTTTCTGATGAGATGTGGCGGATATCCTCTTAAGGACATGATCTCCCATAATTTTTCTCTTCTGACACGGTCAAAAAGCTTTATCAAAATCAACGAAAGCTATTTACATAGTTAGGTTGTATTCTCGGGGTTTCTCGATTAGTTGTTGCAATGTAAACACAGCATCTATTGTGCTTCTTCCCTTTCTAAATCCCGTCTGTTCTTCTCCTATTATGTTTTCCATTATATCTTTTAATCGGTCGTTTAAAATCTAGGCATACATTTTGTATGCCATGTCTAGTAAACTCATCCCGCTACAATTTTTGCAAACATTCTTGTTACAAACAAAATCTAGTACTAATTTATTGGTAATGGAAGATATTTTGTCCTTCAGAAGTACATCAATGTATGAAATTGTTTTCCAATCAGAAAGGACACCACCTACGACTTGGTCGACAATTACGACACACACAACAATGTATGACTTATTCTTGCATTATGCAATAATGTATTAGCCAAATAGTCTCAGGGTTTGTAACCTCTAAATTACTTCTGAATGTTTAAACATGTTTTATAGCAAAAATGATAAAGATCTTACTAGTCTTCTAGTTTTACAAAATTATTCGTTTCCATTTGGCCTAATTTAATTACACACTATGTACGTTTTCCGTTCAGGGTACAACATTTACCTTCTTAAAAACTTCACTCGCTACTTTCCTCTCCCCAAATAATGAAAAAAAAATTAAACTTTAAGATCTGCAGCAAATTTCAGCAGAATTATGAAAGACGTTGATTGTGCAGAAAAATTAGTTACAAAACGTTACGGGAACTAAACAAAATATGTACAATTTCATAATTTGTGATTTATGGTCTCCAAGTCGCGTTATTGAAATAAAACTTATAGTTTACCTTATTTCCTTTCCATGTTGCGACTTCGTTATAATGTTATACACGACATGTTTCCCGAAATATGTCGTGTATGACATTATAACGAAGTGGCAAGATGGAAAGGAAATAAGGTAAACTATAAGTTATATTTTATGTATAATTTAAATTTACATTTAAAATCCGCTACCGAAAAGGGTAGATCAAGTTTACAAAAGGAAGGAGAAAAACATCGAGTTTACAGGAACAAATAATTTCGTCAAATCTAATAAATTAAATCTTTTGGAATCACTAAAACATGAATGTACAATTCACGTATCAGTATTTATTATAAATGGTTCCAGTAATATAAAATTTATAATTTAGTTTTAGTGTATTCTACATTAAATTCCACTACAAGTAATCGTTTTAATACACACATACGCACCCAAGTATTCCAGTCCATTAATGTGCGATTGTGTGTATAAGCTAGATACAAACGCCGTGATTTTTGTTTGAGTCGGTTGTAGATGACAGACTGTGCGTAAATACAATGTGCGTTAACTGAATTCGATAAAACGCTGAATCCGGCAGTCCTCTTCCAGTTTCAGCGGGGAAAGGAAGTCACATAAATTCGGTTCATTTTTCTTTCATCCATTTAATATTTTAACCAGTTCATAATCACCGTTCCGTGAATAATTATGAGTATTATTTGGTGACTCACCATTTCTATTATTTATTCAAACTTAACATACAGGAGTTGCCGAATGCGCCATTGTGCCTACGTCAGGGAATCTACATCATAATTGTAATTTAAACACACACACACACACACGCGCGCGCGCACACAAACGTTATGTAACTAAGATTTATAGTGAGCGTGACCTACATTGATTACCTTGTATAAAAATGAATAATTCATGTGTACTGAATAGTTTAGAAATGCAAGCAAAGTAGCAGATAAAATATGCATCTGTCCTTTTCAATTAACGCTTATGTAAATTAAGTTCTCCATGTGGTTTCAATTTCCTACATACTGTATTTCCACTTCTATACCCGTGCATCAAATAGATTCAGTTTTCCAATGCCTCAATTTTCTGGATTTCTCGAGGTGAACTAGTTTGTGCGCGCGCACATTTGTGTGTGTGTATGTGTGTGTGTATGTGTGTGTGTGTTTATCAATTCGTCTACAAATTTACTTAAACCTATGCATGCATATGTATTTATTTAAAATAATCGTGTTTGTAAAGTGCACGTTTTATCTGTTTCAGCTACACAGTTTCTGTTCGTCAAGCACCTGTTCGACGGTTCTTCGCGAATATGTGTAACGAAACACGTCCCGTTCAACGCTTCAATTTTCAGCAGCGGAAAGGTAAGACTGGGCCACTGCAAAAGAACTTTTTCACATTCATACTTCTTTCTCTGATTTTAAATGCAATCAGTTTTCTTAGTACCCATAAGGCATAAGAATATCTCTATACTACTAGTCTTTATTTCAATGCTGTCAAAGATTATTGTCAAAGAGCAGCTAATTCCTTTGCACTGGAACAGGTCTTTCGGTGTCTCTACCATCGTCAATCGTAAATAACCAAGCATACAATCGGGTAACACCCTACTACGACAGCGTTAAACACTTTTTTACTCTTTCTTGGGGATCAAATATTAACCCGTAGGTCTGATTTACGTGTAAGAGAAGATGAAACGTGCTTAGCCTACGCCCAGAATTGAGAGAAGGAGGCAAAGTCAGGGGAGAGGAAAATGATGAGATTAAAAAGAAGAAGAAGAAGAAGAAGAAGAAGAAGAAGAAGAAGAAGAAGAAGAAGAAGAAGAAGAAGAAGAAGAAGAAGAAGAAGAAGAAGAAGATAAACAAGAAAGGGAGAAGAAGAAACAGAACAACAACAATGATAAGAGAATGGAGGAGTAGGGGGAGGACGAGAAGGTAGAACAGAAGACGGAGTTGGATAGAAAGAAGATAAAGAAAAAGAGGAAGCAGGAAAGAAGCCTTCTGTGACTTCCTTAGACATTTTGAAACCCCTTTTTTTGTACTGTGGATGCGTTTAGTTGACGTTTTATGATACGCTTATGGCACGCTTATGATACGCTTATAAATTAAGAGTTTGTGTTTTAGCACCTGTAGTACGAAATTATTTATCTTGAAAATATAGTAATAAACTAACAAACACAATTTTGTAGTCTACGCTAAGGCACGCATTGATAATGTGCGTGCAGGTATATACAAGTAGATACGTAATATAATCACAACACTTTGTACGCTTTTGTATGTGATAGAGTACAGAATGTTGTCGACGCTTTGGTACCTTAAAATTCGTCATTTCCGAAACATGCTAATTGGATGTTATAAATTTTTATTAAAAAAGTGTTTTGCATACCGCCCTATCTTAAATAATTTGTGGTGTGTAACTGAAATGCGGGTTCATTACGGGATTAACTGTCTTGGCTTTCTGGCATTTAGAAACGTCTATAAGTCAAAGGAAAGGTATATAGAAACGCCACAGAGCTTGTGTACGAGCTTTTTATAAGCGTATACTATCGCCCTGAGAAACTAGGCAACAAATGCGTGGCTTACGTCATACGCGTGTGAAAACAGCAGAATGACGCAACATTCTCGAAGATTCGCGATCATTCTACTACTTCTTACAGTCGGTCGAGTTATTCTCCGGCATCTATACAATCGTGAAACTCTCTCGTAACATGTCAGCAGTTCCTACCGTCTATAAATACAGCAGTGAGATTGGATTTCAATTAGTTGCGCATTGTAACTAATTGCTTTCGAATCGAAGTGATGAGATCATATTAGATGTTTCGAATTTGTGATGCAGTGAGTGTTGGAAGACAGATATTTAATGTAAAGTGACATTTGTTAATTATTGAATGCGTACATTTATTAATTGTGATTTATTATTATTTAATCCTATATGATATTTTATATTGTGCGTGCAATATTTATATGTAAACGTGCAAAAATATTTGTGTATTGGTATACGGGTGACTTTGTTAAATAAAAAAAAAAAAAAAACTGCTTTGAAAGTTAAGAGTAACCGAGTTCTCTAGTGCTCAATTAGTCATTACAATGTTTAAAATTGACTATCTATGCAATCGTCGTTAGGTATTGGACAATCATAGAGACATCTGGCATATCCTTTTGACAGTTGATGATTCTTACGCTGCGGTATTAATGCAATGATATATCAAGGTCATATATGTCATTAAACGCCTTAAGTGAATGCAGTTGTGTAATAAAACTACAGTATAAACTGCTGCCCCTCATAGTTTTCCGTTTTTATACTAGAAACTGTGAATGGTATAGAGTTCCGTCAATAAATACTAGAATCAACTACACCAGTCCGCTAGAGTTGATTGTTTGTAAACGGATTGTTTCAAGTAATAAGACTGTTACTTATATTGATTGAATATAAGTTAAGTAAAACCGTTGACTGTTGAATTTTCTCGGCAATTTGTTCCGTTGTCTTAAAGAACACAATCATTGCGACTCGTACCTATGTGCATAATGTCTAGACATTCCCAAAATCTGACTCACTAAATTAAGATCTTTTTAAATATTAATTTAATTTATTGTACAGAAATTAAATATTAGGTTGTGTTACATACGGCAACAAAGACAGCTTAATTATTTTTTATTGAATGTATTAAAACCACAGTTACACTCACAGAAAATAATAGCATCATTATTTAATTTACTTCATTCCAATAACGTACATCTCGTCTACTTATTCTATGCGACACCTATACATCTCATTATATTCCCCAGTATGCTTGCAAAACTGGTACTGTCAGTAAAATCCATTTTCGTTTTCTTAATTATTGGTATTAGAAACTTTTTTAAATTTATATAAAATAGCCTTGTGTAAACTATGAATTCGCATGCACGCATCCATCTTACGCTCCAGGATACTAGGGTTATTTGCGTGACAGAAAAAAATGCGTAGAGCGGGAGAGAAAAAAGAGAGAGACAGAGAAAGAGAGAGAGGGGTGAGGGAGAGACCGTATTTCTAGCGAGAGGACGTTATTCATTGGAATGTGTGCGTAGGTTGAATAAAACACTGCAGCTTTTCAAGCCTACCGTAGCATGAACTTTTCAAATCAAAAAAGCATGGGGTTTGTTTAATGGCATTTTGCAGTAAAGTAATTAATCTTTTTGCAGTTCACTGTGCTAAATAAAAACTGTGAATGCTTTTCAGCTCTGGCGCACAACTGCCAACTATTTAATTTATTTTATCGCGTCAGTATACGATTTTTTGTTAGGTCTATATGTTTGTTACTTTCAACGAGTCTGTACGTTTAAATAATGCTATTAAAATTGAAGACGTCAAACATGAATGGATAAACCATAGAGAGTCTCCTGCTTTTTAGAATTATATGTAAACTTAGTAAAAACTACTAATGCAAAATGGCACTCGTGTTGACTACATTGATATTTTACCTGTATCTCTCTGTTGTCTTTTTTTCAATTGTCCACACTTTTATTCCCTTTTCATCCTACCATTGAACCTCCATATATATGTGTATATGATCATTTGAGTGCTGATTTTTCATGGGTCTATTTACAGGGACCGTAGAGAATTCAGAATGAAGACCAAATAATAAAACTTTTTTTATTTAGTTTCAATAGCTGCTTACTTTAGACTGTGAGATTAAAATAGAAAGCACTGCTGTTTGTAAAGGTGTGTACGCTTAATTATGCTTAATAATACTTAATAATAATAATAATTATTATTATTATTATTTATTATTTTTTTAATAGAGGGGGAAAATGCTTTATGCACTGTCAGAGGAGACCGTGCTTCCCCTGGTGTGCGGGACTCTCACCCACTAATAAACCTACCTCTAATTCAGTCATTCATAGCCATCATGAAACTATTTAGCGTATTACTTCAGGATGGACCCTATTGAGGCCTTGTCGGGCTCCTTCTAGTTGTTCCTCATCTTCTACTGCCCGTTGGGTGCAAGTTGGGCCTGTTTTTTTCTAGTAGGACCCACTGAATAAATGCATTGATGCGGTCCCATTCGGCCTTACCACGAAGCAACTACGCTCTCAGGCGTGAACTCCCAGAGCTTCATTTTCAGTACCATCCTCTCTGTTGCCAATCTGCAGCACTTGAAAAACGTGTGCAAGACATCATCTTCGTGGGGAGAGTCGCCGTATTGGCATACTGGGCTCTGCAACTTTCCCGCTGTGTGGAGGTAGGCATTAAAGTTGCCGTGGCCAATGAGTAACTGGCTCAGATGGTAGGTGACCTCACCGTGTTGGCGGTCGATCCATTCCTTCAAGTTTGGTAAGAGCCTTGCCTGACGATCTTCCTCTATCCCAACGATCTTGCCAGTGTCGGAGAGTGAGTCCCTGACTTCATGCTTTGTGGCATATCATCAAATAATAATAATAATAATAATATTGTGGTCAAGAACGTTTCATAATACTATAATAGTTATTATATTAGTGTAGTTATATTATATTATATTAGTTATAGTTATTATTAACAGTAATAATACTTAATAATACTCAAACGTGAAGAATTAAATTACTTAATTTATATTTACTGAAATTCTCCAATTCATCAAAAGTTAAAATAAGCTGACGGCGTTCGTAAAGGTTCTCTTATTACTAGTAATGCGTTAAGTCCATAGTCTACGAATAAGTCCAAGCGTTATGTTCTACCAGCTTCCTCAACAACTAATAACTTCAGTTACAACGTCATAGTAACGAGTCCAACGTCATAGAAAAACCTTAACCGTTTTCTGTTCTTTTGCAATTATTGCTTAAGTAATTTTGCTTAAGATTCTTAGTTAGATTTGGTTAGCAGTGCTTTTCTAAGCAACACGGAAAGCTAGTCAGCATTTAATGTAAGACTATACGACATTATTTTTGCAGACACAGCCGACGACACAGCAGAGGCATTAGTCATTATTTTATTTTCTTTGCATGTCCAGCGAGTTGTTTAACCAGGCCAAATAAATTCTGCGTATACTACGCTTACTAATAATTTTGTCTTTATACTAAATGTTGAATTGCATTTAATTAAAATGTTTCATTAAAAATATTTAATTAAAATATAACATAAAGTTTTTACTTACAATTATGGGACGTCGGCTTGCAAGTGTACCAGTGTACCAATGATATGAGTAGCCAATATGTTATAAAATAAGTTATACAAAGGGCCAGTGTGCAATCACGCCCAAAACTGTTTTGAAACAGATAATATAAAACACATACATGAAATAAAAGTATCCCAGAAAGTAAAACAGAAAAAGCAATTTTTGTGCTTTTGCACATATGCTACGAAAATTACGTAACGCTATCAACAATTCAAGAGCGTCATTCTATATGTTTTTCGACTAGACAAGCGCGTGTAGCGTCTGTGTCAAGGTCATTCACTAACGTAGCCTCCACGCTGTTCGAACTCTTATAACTACATAAATTATGTCGGCACGCCGCCTAGAGTATTGAAAATTATTCTGGAACCTCTGCGGATTAGTGGAAAATGATTATTGTGTTAGTGCAACACTGTTATAAGGTGACTTTTTTTATTGGATAAAATTAATTTGAATTACTGTACAAGAGTGCCTTGTTGATTTTTCATTGTTGTTTGTGACTAATTAAAAAAGTTAATTAGTGACTTTATTGGCGTCTTTTTGCTGTTTCCAATACGACGATCAGTCTGGCCGTTGTTGCAATATTCAGTCAAAATAAGTTTTTAGTTACGTTATCGACTGTTTTCCCAATATAGCGTAGTTTAACAACAAAAAAAGTGGAAATGCATGTACGCGTAATTTGTCGTAATTTGTATTAGACCTAAAATGCAACAAATTTTTGGCTAATTAGCTAAACGTCGCAAATGTCAACACATAACTAATTAGTCCCTAATAAACGAGTCCTAACGCCCAATGAAAAAAGTAAATAAATGGTTTTACATACAATCACGATTAATATATTTTTATTACATAAGAATTAGTTATGAAATTAATAAATAGGCTATATTTACAAAAAAAGGCTCATATTTTATACGTAAAACAATGACAGTGCCCGTTTTACTACATGGACGAGAAATATGGGTTCCTTCAAAGAAGATTAAAAACGGGATTCAAATTTAGGAAACGAAGTTTCTGAGACGAACAAAGGGTTGCAGAAGACAGGTCCTTTTGCGCAACGAGAATATTCCAGAAAAGCTACAGGTATTCTCTGTAAATGATAAAATCCAGACATGTAGCAGGGAATGGTTACAGCGTCTGGACAGAATGGAGGATCGACGACTGCCTTGTGTTTTGATATAGACCCTTTGATACAAGAGATGTAGGAAACCAAGACTAAGGATGGAGAGACACTCTGTGTGGAAACGGAACAGGCAAAGTGCCTACTACGTGAGGTGAAGAAGAAGAAGAAGAAGAAGAAGAAGAAGAAGAAGAAGAAGAAGAAGAAGAAGAAGAAGAAGAAGAAGAAGAAGAAGAAGAAGTATATATTAAATAAACTTTTTACATTTAAGGGTATGTACGTAACTGTTTATGCACTGCTACAAAAATACAGTGTCTAAGAAAGGTCATTTACGTAAAACGTTTCAGACTGTGTAGATACAGAATTGTAGCATTAAGCGAAAGACATGTCAACAAATTATAGTGTATAAATACTTGTTGAAATGACAATAAGTGCAGTACGAATGAACGTCATGAAAGCACCTGTTCCAAGAACGGCAATGTTGACGACTCTTGAATAATCCAAAATACACGCAGCTTAAGCTCAGGTTCTCGACACAATACAGACAAGAAAATAGACTTACATTTTACACTGTTAGTACAAATTTATTTATCTTTATGCTGAATGAACACATGTTTGGAAACGTCATTTTTAAGGCTCACTATATTACGTACAGCTTTAATAATAACTTAATCGTGTAAGACTAATCCTTGGAGAGTTTTCTAAAGTAAAAACTAGTAAATTTTGAAGGTTTACATGACCAAGAGTGAGGCTTATTGGCACAGCTGTCCTTAATAGCTAATATTTTTGCTAGAAGTTTAATCGCATAATAATCACAAACCTGTCATCCGTGCGCCCTCCCCGTACATAAATTATGATACTTTTATTTCTCTTTTCCCATCTTCATCTTCTATATCGCAAGTAAAGTACTACTCTACTAGCAGTAGTCCACTCTACAATAGCACCTGCCTAAGTCAGATTTATTTTCAAACGTTCCTCTTTCTGTCTTCTTTCACCGTGTTACGTGCAGTATCCTCTATACGTACTACAGACAACCAATTCTGTATAAAGACAAACGAGTGGTGGACAATCATAACAACTTCTATTTGGGATATACTAATTTCGCGCAGTTAGTAGACACACGTCTTGAAATTGTCAATAGCTTCAGTAGCTACTGAGGACTATTTGAATCGTTATATTATTGGTGATAATTCCTACGAAAGTAGTAGACAGCAGCTATGAAAGTAGCGGCACCAACATGTTCATGTAAAAGTGGGATACCATCTTACATAATAGAAAAGAAGTAGTGGTACTTTCGATACTTCATCGTCATAGTTGTTAGTCGGGAATTCACCGTATAATGTGACAAAACGTAATTGATGCTATATGTAAATTGCGATAAAACCAGCAACATGTAAACGCGTAAACAGAGGCGATACAAATCACATTTAACTTGTTCTGTTCGTTTTTCGTCCCTACATTCCATAGTTTATTTGTATATTATTCATATCAGGGTTTTTATTTTCTCAGCTGTTTACAAATCAGTGTGCTCTATGGACACGAATTTTTGTATTTTACAGATGTTAATGTTTGGGAATGCATTTCTTATTACATAGGTTAGACAAATTTTAGCACAAGTTTCCTCTCAACCCATTTATTTGTTGGTTAACAGTTGGGAAAAGCTGTGACGTTACATTCTTACGAATGCACTCCCTCGCTGTGTAATATTGTAAGCCGCGGTCTTTTGTGTTTGTTATTCGGACAACTAACAGGCCCAAATTTGAGTCAACCAACATATGCTGGTTGTTTTCGTGCTCCGTTTATCCTACACCGTCAAAAACGTATAGTATATAATAATTTTATATAGTATTGATACGACTTTGTTATACCAAAACTGCACTCCACTATCCTCGGGATCTACTCCCAGGCGAATAGGTACATGTGGAACGCCCCTTCAGATATAAAATGCGTTTTTTATAAGCACGTTGTACGCGGACTCTCTCTTTGTCCTTCTCTAACACACTGCTCAGTTGTCCTGGGATAGTGCTTACATGGAGATCCGATTGTAGGCACATTATTTTGAAACACTTCTTCTTAGGATTTGCCTACTTGAGAGCATAGCACAGAAGAACTAGGGATACCACAAAATTTTTAATGCGGTGGTTTCCCCTTGCCTTCCTCGTCCCATTCCTTTAAAGTTGATAGGGTAATCCGCCTTATGGGGCTGTTTTACATTTCAAATACAAGAGGTGGCCTACCTTTTATCCGCTTAGGCCGTTGGGACTTGATACAAGGGGATCTCTTTATCCTAGGAGATACTCGGTCCCTGCGTTCTTAATCAAACCTTGTCTCTTTCTATATCACGAGGTGGACGTCAGGTTTTTCCATTCTATAAGTCTTCGACCGTAATGACATTTTCTATACTCTCCAGCACTTTAGAAAGACAATTGTGGTGTTAGAGGGAGAATGTGTGGTAGTGAAAGATGGACCATCAAAACAAAAGACGTAATATACCACAGCTTCGAAATGTTGTTGTGAAGGTAAAGTGGGCTGGTACAGTGAGAAACGATGATATATTGACAAGCATAGAAGAGGAAAGAACACTGCTGAAACTAATTCGAAAGAAACGTATTGTTAATCTTGTTATTTGAATCAGCAGTCTCTGTAACTCCAACTTCGTCGTGGTTATTTGCTAAACTGCTAAATGTCATGTTCTGGATGAGGCCGAAATGGTGAAAACACTGAAAGGCCTCGTCCAGAACATGACATTTAGCAGTTTAGCAAATAAACACGACGAAGATGGAGAAACATATTGGTTGAACCATATATTGCTCAGAAACTGTCTATAATCAGATGAAAATAAATGCACAAATGTAGAGAAACCTGTTGCCGTATTTGTTCTAAAGAAGACAAAATTCGGGGTCTACTCACAAAGTAACACCTAATGGCATATTGCTATTTAGGACTTCTTCTACCTCACAGTGATAGTCACTTCTCTATCCAATAATATTCCAGTTTTGGGTGCATCCTTCTTTGCCTTCATTAAGTATATTTTGCAATAAGAAATGGTCAAAGCAATGATCAGAATCTTAATGAGGAACTATACACTACCTACATGGGGGACTCGTTTCAACTAGGTTATTTTTCCCTGGGAAGAGAAATTTTCTTTTTTCTCTTTCTCTACGGTCTTTACCTTTCAGGAATTATTTTCACATTGTAGTGAGATTGTCTCTCGCAATTTGTCCTTTCCTGGCCATTGATCTGAATATTAGCAACTAACCTATTGTTTTAAACAAACACTACAAGGTATTATTTACGTATGGCTTAATTTTCTTACATACCAACAAAAAGAATCGTGTCTTTCAGTAATATCCAAAACAACAGGTTACAACAGGCTGTAAAAGCTTACAACAATGTAAGACGAACGATAAAAGTTTAACCAGCATTACAGATTATTTCGTGTTAAGTTAATTTTATTAAGCTATGTTGTTTACCTTAAATTTTCCGTACATTATATTGGGTTATTTAGTTAGAGAGCGAGTTATGTAACGTGTTATCAGAAGCGTTAGTTACTTTAGTTCGAATTCAATATACAAAAACTAATCTTAAATAATAACAATTGTACCCGACAGAAATAAAAAGAAAACAACAATTTTGTTGAAATTTTATGCCAGTGTAGAGACACATTTAGCCCATAAATTAGAGCGTAAACATTCTTTTAAGCTGCGAGTTACTACAGCGCACATAAACAAAAGCGTCAGACAAAGAGTCTGTATGTTATTACACCAGTGACCAGCGGAATGTGTGCATGGGGTCAAATTGCTTTTGCATGCTTGCTTCAACGCGATAGAGCACAGTATTTATTTAATTGCATTTTCCAGCAGCGTAATTAATCTTTTTCCCAATGCACTGTTATAAATCTGTAAATTGTTCACAGATCTGTACCAAAATATTTATTCACGTTCGTCGGTATATTCTGTTTACTGCAGTAATTGAGTTTATATAATTATAAGTGTTAACGTTTTGGTAAGCAGCAAGTAAATGAGCTTTATGTTTGACATGATTTGTTTATGTGTGGTTGTTCGTACCCATAAAATTAAGAACACGTTTCTTTACACACTAAGTACTTGAAACATATTGAAACTTCTCTCAAAACCTTTTTATGGTCTTAAGAAACGATACAATTTAAATAACTACATGTATATAATAAGCAGAAATAATATTCAAAATAAGAGGGAAATTTGATGTGTTTACTAGGAACCTCCAAACCCAAGAGTACGTTTAGAGGAATATAATGTACCTAGCTAATTAGTCTATATGTCGCCGTTTTAAAGCAAAGTAATTTGGGAGTCTTAAAAAACACACTATCAATATTGTTCAAAAACTATGATTTTGAACCTTCTAATAGAGAATTGTTATTAAATCTTCCTCCCAAAATAAATGTGATATTGCTGCCTGACACTAATATAGTTTTCTTTAACTGTCGCATGTAAGGCAATATTTATTTCATCAATGTTACTCGACACGCGTTTGTCGTCTGAAGCTGTTCTTCCAAACTAAATTAATTAAAAACGTGAATTAGGATGAAGACTTAACGATGCACTTTCCATTCATTGACCATTTTGTAAATAGGAAAAGCGGTCATCCAGCTTTTTCACGCATAGAAAACCCACACACACAAACAGATGCTTACATAGACAGTGAAAGACACTTATAGTGAAGAGAATGTCACACCAAACGCTTTACCTACAGGACAAGGAATACAGGAAACAAGAGCTGAACACCTCGAAGGAGACGAATGGAAACACCTCACTTGATTTAAACAGAGCTACTAAACTTACTCACTGTTATATGATTTCATATTAATAATGGATAATATCATGTTTAGATTTTGTATTTACAATAGGCCAGTTCATTGAAAAGGGTAGACAGTATCAGCTATCCACATACATAGCTTTCATCGACTTCGAAAAGGCTTTGACAGAGTGAATCGGAGCAAACTATGGGCAGTAATGGCAAGGAAAGGGATCCCATAACATCTAAATAGAGCAATACAGACTCTGTATATAGAGAATAAAATCTTAATAGAAGCAGGGAGACCGAGAACAACTTCTAGAGTTGGCCTGATCAATTGTGGAGTACGACAAGGGTGTCCATTATCGCCTTCTCTTTTTAATTTTTATATTAAAGATGTCATACAAAACTGGCAGATGTGTCTTCCAGACCATTTTATGGTTGGTCACTCTACAATTGACACTTTGCGGACGATCAGGCTATTCTGTCGGACTCTGAAAACAGATTGCAGATGGGTATACATTTGTTAAATGTAATCTGCAAAGACTCTGGATTGCATATATCTACAATTAAAACCCAGTTGATGGCTTTTTGTGGGACTGATCCCGTATGGGAAAAAATTGTTATAGATGGTACTGTCCTGGAACAAGTTTGCGGTTTTGAATACCTGGGCTACAGTGTGTCTTATAATGCAAGCAACAACGTGATGCATAAGTTCAACCTGATGTGCGGGACCATCAGGCGAACCCTTAAGTCAGCAAGTAAAGGAACACGCCAAAAATTCTACAAGGTGATGGCTCTTCCCACACTTCTTTATGGGTTAGAGAATTTGACTTTAACGAAAGGCCAGGCCAGTCGCATCCAAGCGGCTGAAATGAGATTTCTCAGGCACGTGGCAGGGTATACTCTCGATGATCATAGAAGAAACACAGATATACGGCAGAAACTGAATATTATGAGTATACTCAATAGGATCGCCCAGTATCGGGTGAATTGGTGGGAACATCTTTGCCGAATGGATGACTGCCGCATCCCCAAACAACTATGGAACAATACGCCTAGGGGACGGAGAGGTGTGGGACGTCCGAGGAAGCGCTGGAGTGACCAGCTCTAATATTTGCCTATTTGATACCGGAAAAAACCATTCTTGGTTTAAACCGTTAGGATGATGATGATGATGATGATAATGTATAATCGACTAGACACTTATTCTGTAAGTAAGATTTTATTACTTACAAACACAAAAATTAAAAATTCGTAATATTTTATTTCAGCACTTAGTCAAGACTAAGTCAAGATAATTGTTTTTCAGTGGCGAGAATTTGGAGAAATGATAATGATAGGAATTTACACGTGGTAAATTAAATCGGGTTGCTCATACTTTTAATTTTGTTATATATGCTGAAAAATAGTAGATAAGCGTTTAGTGTCTGTGTGATCAATACGACTAATATGCTTTGTAAACTTTTCTGTTAACGAATTATACGTCAACATTTTTCCGTTAGCAAATTGTTTATACAAATACTATAAATTTAGTTTTAAAGTGTTTCTATTTGCAAACATTTTGTTACAAATAATGTTTGTGACGATAGAAACAAATATTGTAAAAATTGGGAACACGGATGAGATGACTCATGGGTGTTAAAACTGGTAATAAGGAAGGCAATACAATACTAGTGTCTAGCGAGGATTACAATAATATCCATTGTAGATATTCCGTAGAGTAGGAGATTAAGTAATTAGTATTCCTTACTCATTTAATAGATATCAAGTAATTTTGACAGTACCGCAGTTTATATCACTCGTGTACAGGTATAGAGAGTGATTACGTATTGTCCACAAGATCTTAGTTGTCGCAAACAGGGTGACTGAACCGTTGTGGTGGAACTCATACTGGAGCGCATTGAATTATTAGTTTGGAGAAGTGTGGCGCATTGAACTAAATTCGATAAGTTACTACAGGTGTTGCAAAGTTACATGTTGGTCATGTCATGTGGGTATTGGCAGACAGTTGCTGTACAAAAACCGCACAAGATAGTTATACAAAAAGTTCGTCATCCCTAGACAGCAAGATTTCAGGTATTATTAACTCATAAGGTCTACAGAAAATTCTTGACATTCCTTTCTAAATAATACTCCTTGTCGCAATTCTTTGATTTTATTATTTTTGTTTCACTTAATCTAGCATTATAATTGTCCAATTTGTTGACTCTTTAATTTTTATTGTTTTGTAATTTCAGTTATTTTACTCTATTCTTTTTATAACATCTTCATTGCGCACACAATTTTAGAATATTATCCGTTACCATAAAGAATCCAAATATCTAAATATCTTTTATCCTTTATATTTCATTCAACAAAATTCTGAACCAGTAGTACCGTATTGCATATAAAATCTTACTAAATGCGAATTAAATTTAAAATTTCAATAAGACTTCCAGCAACATGATTCCAGATAAAATATAGAAAATGTATAAACTCCTTTAATTTTTTAATACTTAAAAATTGTAAAAATCTATATTATTATGTTTAATCTTAATTTACATTCTCAATAACAGTTTTGTTATCACTTGCGCCTACCGGAAAGCTAACACAAACACAAAAGCTATGTTTGTGTACTACGCATCTTTTGCACTAAAATTTAATTTGTCAAAGTTAACAAAATCAGTTTTTTCGTACAACATAATAAAATAATGTCAATTTCTTAAAACGATAGTAATCTTACCTTTTCTGTTAACAGTTATGAGACCATCCTCAAAGATATTCAGAAGGGATAAAAAGCACTTTACGTTAATTGGAAAGAGAAAAGAATATTATACCAAATGTTACACTATAACAACTTGTTCGTTTTCGTCAAGATTATAATTTAAAATTTGTTGTGGCCTAGAAACAATATACTGTTCAATTTTGAATAAAGACCTTCATGAATTTGATTTCAGATAAAATATTACCTGAGGGTAAACTACTGCTGCTACTGCTACTGCTACTACTACTACTACTACTGCTGCTGCTGCTACTACTACTACTACTACTACTACTACTACTACTACTACTACTACTACTGCTGCTGCTGCTGCTGCTGCTACTACTACTACTATTACTACTACTACTACTACTACTACTACTACTACTACTACTACTACTACTACAATATTGTTTTTTAATTACCATAGTGCGTCATGCTGTAAGTTCATGTTGTGTCATATTGTAACAAAGAACGGACATTTTTGAGCTGAAATCAATAGGAACTCTTAGGCTGAAACTATTTTACGGGGACACAAAAAACTATAAATGTATTTTTAGGTGATATTCACCTTTCAGTATTAAAGACATAAATTACCATCTAAACCATTTAAATTTGTTGTATTAAGAAAACTTGTAAATACTATTATCCTCACTGATGTGAGAAATTTATTTTTTAAGCGTTATTATATTGGCTCTCAATATCATGCCAAATGGAACTAAGACTTATATTTGTAAGCAATCACATAATAATTGAGACTTTTTTACCTATATAAAATACTATAAAATTAAACTGTTACCGTTTACCATAGCTTGTTATACTTAGGCCTATTGACCGATCCTTGATAAACCTTCTATCATTAAAAAAATATTTTGTATATTTGCCTTATTATGGTATTTTTATGTACTCTAATCGTTTAGAGAAGTAAAATATTAAAAAAGAAGTAGTTTTAACTTCAATGTTTTTTTATTTTTTTACAATCGTTTTTTAAGCTTTTACTCATATTCAATTTGCATGATCTGTTATATATGTACATTATACAAATAGACGCTGTATACACCATTAAACTTGTCTGATATTCGCTTTTGTCTTTCATTTAATTTTCAATTATTTATTAACAGCATGTGCAATTAAGGTAGGACAAAGCGATTTAGTTCATTTTGACCTTTTAAATAAACTAGCTTGTATGGGCGTGTAAGCATTTTTGGTATGTTTCAGAATGTTGTTCGTGGCTGTGTGACAGCAATGACTGCGGCTCCGTGTTATTAAAACGATGTCCAGTGGAATACTTATATGTGATGTGGAATAAAACACAGCAACCCTCTGTCCACAGTCGGAAAATGAGAACAGAACAGTGTTTTCACAATTTTTATTAACGTTCCTTGTCATTTCGTTACTGTAATGTAACCCGTTAATATTATTTTACATGCACAATTGTTATGTTTTTTATCCTCTACAGTAAACATTTGTATGCGTACGTAGGAGTACCGTGTGTGCGTGCTCATGCATGTTCATACATGCAAGTGTATAAATCAAATATATCTCTTTTGTCATTTTTAACGTTTTGAACTTAAATTATGCAATGTATTTACGTCAAAACCCTATCCACGGCTTACACATGGTGACACACGGGAATCGGACAGTTTTTAAATAACCAATACTCAGTAAACCTTAAACTTCAAGTCGGTTTATTTATACAGAATTATAGCTTAATACATGCCGTTTGAGTTGTGTTAAGGTCTACCGTAATTGTGAAAAATTATGTAGGCGAGGTGACGCCCATATTCTTGAATGCAGTTTTCAAGTCTCCGCTGGAAATCCTGTATCACACGGGCCAACATCTCTTGAGGGATGGCAGCAATTTCTAGAATGATGGCATTCTTCAACTCATCCAAATTGCGGGGTTTGTTAGGGTACACAAGGCTTTTGAGGTACCCTTACAGGAGAGTCATACATTGACAAATCGGAAGATCTTGGAGGCCAAGGAACATCGCCAAAACGTGAAATGAGGAGTCCACAAAACATGCGTCGGAGAACTTCATTGAACCGTTCGCGGTGTGTTCCATAGCACTATCTTGCCGAAACCAGACATTTTTCAAGGCAATTCGTCGTGTTCGCAGTTGTGTAAAATTTGCCTGACCGTTCCACGGTTGATTGCTAACTCACTTGGATTTCGTCTACCCGATCGTCTTGGGCTCCCATTCTTTCTCTAACCCTTCCTACGTTCTCCTGTGTCGTTACACCGCGTCTAGAGCCTGGTGGCTTCTTCTTCATAATGTTCCCAGTTGCTCTAAAATTTTACCCATCTAAGGATTGTGTTCCGACTCGGCGACCAACATTGGATTGACAGGGAAAGACTCGCAGCGTAGCTGTGATAGACTCACCACTTAGGACAAAACTGTCATACGCAAACAGCCGATCTTGGAAGGTCACTGCTCCATGATACTAAAATGGCGTCTCGTTGGGAGGAGAATGAGCCCCACCACCATGCACTCAGTACTACGCAGTTCAAAAACATCCTATTCCCGTGTGTCACCCTGTATTATTAAACTTAAGTTAAGTATGTATTTAATTTTTTTGCACTGTAAGGTTTAGCGAGGACCGGTCAAAAACTATAAAATAAATTTTAAATTATTTGTGTCGAGGTTTCGATAACATTTATTGTAATCATCAGAACCTGTGTACGGATACAAGAGAAAATATTAAACACGACGAGATCAGTAAATTGAGTGAATGTGTTGTGTGTGTGAGGGAGTTGAGCTTATGTATCTATCCTATGTGAATGTATTTAATCTTAATCGACAGGACAATAACACAAAACAGTAGATCAAATAAATTTCGTGTCGTGTACATTCTTCAGAACTATCAATTTGGTGAAAATATCATTAATAATTCTCTTATTATCATCTTTATCTCCTTCTTCTTTGTTTCCTTTTCCGCATAGAGTCATAAAATTAGAGTTACCTTATACGTCTAAGAATATCATTGCATCTTCTGATAATCCCACAACTCAGTGATTTAACCCACATGCTACAATGAAGCACACCTAGTCTTTCATATCACACACGTATGACAGCCACAACTGAACAAAATAAAAGTTTAGTAGGTAAACAATGTATATATACATTACTTTTACAACTGTAAAAAGTTTGTTTTGACGCTACATATTACAATAAACAAATATAAATTTTATACACTACAGAAATTATTTATTGAATTCTATAGTATTACTCAGCAGACCAATCCAAACATAAACGCGCCCGCACAAGCATAGCCACAATATTTACGTCTTGAACCACTTAAACCAAGGCTTATTTCTAGAGTAATATTGTTTATTGTTTACGCAAACTTACAGCACAAAACGTTTTCAATAATTTATACGCTATCGAAAAAAGAAAGTCTGCTTCTGCATATTACCTCTCGGAATATTGATTTTAAAAAGTTTCATAAATTGTTTATTTTCAAGCCTATTTCAAACTTGTTTACTTTCAAACTTTGTTAGGTTTCTTCATACACTGTGAATAATAATGCAAAGAACTGTCGTGTGTGTGTGTGTGTGCGTGTAAGAGGAAGAAATTGAGTAAGTTGGCGTTTGAGTGGTTTGCCCACGTTACTTTTCGTCTTATAGAAAAATATCGACCACACATAACAATAATTCCCATAAAAGCAAGATGTATTAATAAGGGGTATTATCTTTACCAAATATCTTTACCCTTTATAAAATATATTTTTAAGTGTAAAATTTAATTATTTTTTAATTTAATATAAAATGAATGTATAATAATATATAGTAGGACGAATATTACTTTTTCCTATTTATACATTTATTTATGCGGTCTGTTAATACATAACGATAAGCATAATTGTTCACAGGATAAACGTTATGAAGAGAACTTAGTCCATTGACTAGTTCTCTGTATGAGTATTTAAAAAAACAACGAGTATGAGTATGTACAATATGTTTAGAGTGTCAAAGTCAAGTAAGTCGTCCAGTGGAAATGTTAATCTAATCGTCTTGTCTGCATGCTGTTGCCTAATAGATTTATGAGTAGAGGATCTGTGTGCTCTTGAAGCCGCTTCACATAAGTATCTTTTGCTGAACATTGCTACTGCAACGACAATTACATAACGCTTTTGACTTTTCGAGAGCGACTTTCTACTCGCTTCTCTACTAGCCCAGCGTGCGGTGTGTGCGTCAAGGCCGTCCACTAGTGTAGCACTCCAGACTGTTCTAGTACTTATTATAAATAAGTGAATTACACCGCCACGCCGCCAGAAGAATGGAAAAATTATTCTGCAACTTCAGTGGGCTATATGTAAACAACAGCGTCTAGCGCAGCCAGTTAGTTACAGTGGGCGATTTCTTTAGTGCTGATCAAGTGATTGTTGCGGATTAGTGGAAAGTGATTACTGTGTTATAATTAATTCGGAACTCTTAATAGTTGACAACTATTATTGCGTGTGGACAAATTTAACTTGAATTATTGGATGATAGTAACTTGTTGATTTTACATTGTTATTATTTGTGTCTCATTAAAGCTAGTAATTAGTGATTTTATTGGTGTATGTTTTTGTTTCCACTGTACAATACGACGACTCGTGAGGCCACCGTAACACTATGGTTTCACTGCCTGAGGGAGGTCCATGTCTCTATAGATGTCTTTGTTGCTGACTAACCATAGTGCATCGTTTATGGCACGCAGAGTATTACTAAACGTGACCACAATTCACCAGTTGCAAAATTTATTCGCAACAGACAAAAAAAGAGATAAACACAGTAGGATGTCAGACACAACTTTGCTGTACTGTCAGCTTTTAAAGTTAACATATCATATACAATGCCTGCTGATTGTTTCGTTTAAAACGTGACTGCGCTTTTGGTGTTTGACGCAATAATTGGTCAGATGTTATGGTTCCTAACAAACAAAGCAAAGCAACTTTATAAAAGGAACCGTATGTTACATGTAAAACCTTTGAAAACGTCTGCATGAAACCAAGTTTTATTTGCAAAGTGTGTTAATAAGTTTTGACTTGGAGTTTTTCTTTGTTAACAATCCCAAATTTCATACAGTTTATTTGTGAGTTGTTAAGGAAGCAGTAGGGTGTGCCAATTAACAAAGATAAATATAAAAAATAATAAAAATTGATAAATAGTATTTGTCATTTCTTAGGTCTTCCATTCACCTTCCCTTTTTAACATTTTTTCTTGTAGCTTCATTTGGCAGTTGCCCTGTATTTTCTTTGAATTCACGTTCTACGTTGCTATTTTACTAGTACGTGTACTCTTTTTGTTTGCATTTGTAGTTACGAGTTGTCCCCTCCCGGAGCGTCTACCAGGTGACTGTTACTCCGGAATATTTAACTAGAAACTGCCTACCATCCTCAGTATTTTCCTTCCTTTTGGGTCTTTAATAAAGTTGACTGTTGCCTTTTCCGTTTTATGCCGTTGTCCCGTCAGTTCATCCGCCTTTAGGAATTGTTTCCCATCCCAAGAGTAAGAGTGCTTCCTATCCTTTTGGCAGTTCATTCGACCTATTGGAGGCCAGTGGCACTTAGTAAAAGAGGATCTCCTTATACCCACAGGTGTTTCGCCCCTGAATTCGTACTTTTGCCGCTTGTTTGTACTTTAAACATATAGAAACCTTGTCTCTCTCTAGCACGGGGAAGTAAATGTCAGAGTTTTCCCTCCATCCAGTCCCAGTACCTTAATGGCATTTTCCGAGCTCTCCAGTAATCTTTTACAGAAAGAACTGCTAATGATGACGTACTGAAGAGAATAGATAAAAACCGTATTCTGTTTAAAACCACTGTGTAAAAGAGAAACAGTACGGTCGGTCATCTACTACGCCATTCAAAATGGTGGTTCACCACTTTCCTCTATTCTGATCGAAAGGATAGTTGAGGAATCTAGAGAGATAGGAAAGCCCTGACAATAGTATGTAGCTAAAATAAATGGAGGAAGAAAATAGATAGAGATTGTCTTTGGGAGGGAAGAATTGCAATCCCCAACAACATACTGCTGCAAAGTTGGCAGTATCAAATTTTTACTGGAAATGTAATTTAACATTATCTTATGTAATGAACGCTTTTGGGATTGTGGTAGATGGTTACATGTACCGAAGGAAGTAATCTTTTGTTTGATCTGTAACTGTTACTAACTCTTTACAAAAGTACTGGCATGCTTTGCTATAAGTTTAATGTAAATTAACCGATCAAGAATACATTACCATTTTTTTAATTCTTACATTAATATCTGTAAGGAACAAAATACTTTCAAATTTTAAACTGTACTTGCCTCTCATCTAATGTGTAATAATAGTTTTATTAATAATTATCGTAACTCTTTATTTATTGAGAACTTCATGTAATGTTTTGAGGAGAAAACTGCAAATGTAATTTCTTGTTCAACGACGTACCGTGCACTAAACAATACTATTGAATCATTTCTCCCTCGAACGAAGTATCATGAACACATAAATGAATAATTACTTGGAATATATGTGTGGCTGAGAGAATAACAGATCCCTTCTTTAGACACAATGCATCAACTAATAAAAGCAGTAGGCCTATATATAATTGCTGTGGTACACCAGTTTTATTTTGATCATGTACCTTAGTGTGACTGTACAGGAGGAAATCGTTTCAAATTCGATAAAAAAAGGATGTATCTGCAGAAAATATAGAAGTCAATGTCATAATTAAGAAAAGAAAAGTATTTTACTTTATTTGTGTCCAGTGTCAAAATTTGAAAATTAATTAGTACATGTCTGCTTATTGAGATTGTTAATATTGTCAAGATTAGTGCGACTTTCTAAAACGTTGTGAATTTTCTTTACTTAGCATAAAATAGAAACAAAAATAGAATCGGCATGTGCTAGTTTTATTGTTTTCTGTAACAAATTAATGAAGCAGGTTTTGCAGTAAACACAAAATAAGAATCTTTAATGTTCAATTATTTACTTCAACATTTTTCTCTAGATGGCTTTATTTTAAGTTGCAAAACAAAAGACATTTAAACTCGATGGTTACCTGCACAATCAGCACCACCTTCTCTTGTACATGTGCTAGAGTCGTCGCTTCCGTCTTCAGTAAACTAGTCTATTCTGTCAAACGCTTCTTTCTGTTTACCTAAACGCTCTTGTAATTATAATATATAATTTATATTAGTTTAAATTAGTTTACTTAACTAGTTATACTTTTAAATGTGTATCAAAAACTCTATATGATCAAATACTTCATTTTTATAAAATTTCGTTTTGGTTGACATTCTACAAATTACATTATTACAAGATTACATATCTGTACATCATTTGTTGTCTCAGAAAAGATAACGAGAATTGCTGTACAGCAGCTTACATTATGCTGCAATCAATTACTTTGGGAGTATTGTTTGTAACAGTAACTAGGTCAGTTCACGTGCACGCTCACGTGTAGTTAGTGAGAATGAGGTCGAGTAGGTTTTCGTCGAGAGCAGACAGTTTCTATACATACAACTTAACTGAAGTGCGATGTACAGAAACTCTATGATTGAACACAGTCTGAAGTTGGCGTAATTGTATCTAACATTTGCAGCTGTTAAATGAATGTTGTAATCATTAACTCAGCATTATGAAATACATTAGTGGAGTTCACTCTGATCCACGCTCTATTGATCATCGATTAAATTATTTATATCATCTTATATTTGATATTATATTTATATTATATTATTTATTTCATCTTTCTCAGTTTTAATACATGATAAAACAGGAAGCAGGTGGTACTTCATTAACTAATACTAGTCCTAAGATGTCAACGTTGGTCATAATATTACAGTTCTAAACTTCGTAATAAAATTTTGTTTAACGCTGTGTAAACATGTTTAATAACACGTTGTTGATTATTGACAGCAAAGTTATATTGGTTTCCACTAACATCTAAAATAACACACATTAACTAGATTGTTGCATCCTTTGCATCGTAAGAATATACCGTATCATCTTGTTTATCCCAGCTTATAAGAACAAACACGAGTCGATTTACGCCTATATTTAAACTACAAAAATCCCTAATATTTTAAGTTAGTAAATTGTCTAATTAATTTTTGTTACTGCTAATTCTGTATAAATAGAAAAACAATAAAAAAACTACATCACAAATGTAATGTCTAAGCTATTTATTAAAGGGAGAAATCAAATATGTGCAAAATTACGTAAATAAACAAATTTCAGGACTCTTCAAATTAGTTTCGTTACCACATAACAGATTTTTTAAACTGTTATAGGCCTACAACATACACATAGTCTCACATATATATCACACGTTCATTAAAATTCTGTACGTTCAAAAATTTGATAAACTTGTATAGTATATAATATATACTATATATGTATAAGTAACATTCAAACAAATTTTGCTACAGTCTACTTCTTAATTCATATATTTTTTATTTAATATTTGTAATTTCTTTACCTCAGGATGTTTTTTCCTTTATTTGGAACATGACCCAAATAAGGGGAAATCTTGAGGTAAAGAAATTAAAAATATTAAATACGTAAGTAATATTACATAAAGAAATTTTAATTTCTAAACTTATAAACTTTTGGTTTAACATAGTTAGTTTATAAAAACAACAACCTTTAAATTTCCCCAATTATTATAATGTATGGTAATTAAAAACCCATCCACAAAGCACGACCCAAAGCTTTTTGCTTAAAAGATTTTAAAAAGTTTCCCAAAGCTCTCAGGCAAATTGATTATTTTTATGTACGACGCTTGTGATAAACGATAGGCTTTAGAGCTCCCTGTACGGTTTCATGAATATCTTCTTTTAATCTCTGAATATCTCTTTTAAAACTTTTTGATCTGGAAAACTAAAAATGGTCAAAACATGGAAAGAAAACAGCTTTTGTGATGTACATATTTAATAAGAACGCGAGGCAAAAGAATAACTAAGAGCGTGTTTCACTACGAACCAAACAACGTCAGATGGAGAGATAAATGACAACTTAAATGAATTCAAGGGCTTTAAAGAAGTAAATTAAAACCGAGCAGGAAGATAATAGGGCAGGAAGATAAACAAAACAAATTCCAGTGGTACTCAGATGCTGCGAGTAATAGGACCCTGAAATATGAAAGGGAAAACTCTGTCTATTTAAATAAACAATCAATAATATTTGAAGTAATGAGTTGGGTGTCAGTAAATGTTAGAATAAGAACATAAAGAACAAATTGTGGTACACATCTTAGAAGGGATACCATTGGTACTATTACAAAATATGTATCAAATCGTTGGCTGTGTTAAACAAATTTTACAGCTGGTTTAATTAGCCTATTGCCATATTTTGTTGTTGTTCGTATCGCCCATCTAAGGACCACATGCCAATTTAAATTCTTTATTCTTTGATCTTTTCTTTTTTTCTAATATTCTTTCATTTTCTCAATGTGTCTCTTCTTCCTGTCTTCAGGCCACTTTGAACCTGCGTTTTATCTCTCCTACCCTGGACTCCCTCCATTTTCAACACTTTTGCCCGAAAAACGTCTCTGTCAATTGCTTCCTCTGCGTGCATATTATTTTTTTCTAAATCCTTTTGGACTTTTTTAATCCAACTTAATGTTAACTTCTTCCCCCACAGATATCTGAAGATTTGCTTTGTCAACTAATTTGTCGTCCATTCTATGTAAATGTCCAAAAAATAATAGTCTTCTTTTTCTCATTGTTTCTGTTATATTTTCTATCTATTGCCATATTTATTTATTTTTAAACTTTGCAGCACTTTAACAAATATGAACAAATATGAAGTGGAAAGATCAAAACTTATATAATTGCAACACATGGTAGTAGAGATATATTAAAAATGTTTACCAACTAATTTTTTCTAAATTACTGCTTTCACAACTCGTAACATTTAATTAAATGCAACATTTTTGTTTCTGAACAAATATTATCAAAATAGTTTTAAGTGTTAAAACCAATAAAGAATAAAATAAAGTTTTTGCTTGTATGTTTTAAATTTACTGCAGCAAATTGTTGCTCAAGTTACTTATTTGTATTTTTACAATACTAATATTATAAATTTTGTACAAAGAAAGTTTAGAATTAAGCGTGTGTAAATTTTGAAAATTGTTTGATATCCAATTATATTTTTAAACACACAAGTTACCAGTAAAATATACAGAATTGATAAAACATTTTAACATATAAATTTAATAAACACTATCAAATAAATTATAAGTATGAATGTTTTTATTACATTGCATAGCGATAGAATGAGCACTAAACACAACTTACTGACGTAAAAGGCAGCCAGTGACTGTATTTATAAAATATCAACAACCAGTGAATGCTCATGTATGTTAAATAGAACACTACTGCGGCCCGTTCCGTTGTGTTAAAACGATAAATGCAGAAAAGCTAGTCAACTGCATTATGCTGTAAAGTAATTAATCCTCTTTCCGGTTCACTATTCAGTTTAGTTGCAATCTATGCACAGCACTCTTGTAACATACAACAGTTTTTCTAATGAATACTAAAATAGCCCATCTTATAGTATAATATTGTACACAGTTCAAGGGAGTGTAAAAAGATTTCTGTGGTCAAGTTACACCACTATTTTTCTGTTGCACTAATACACAAAAATGATCATGGAGTTTACGGCACTACATTTACGTTTTGGCACATTTAAAGAATTATTTTTTTTTAGCAACTACAAAATAATCTCAAAATTAGTATAAAATATTCTGCAACCAATGAAATGGAAAACATGCTGTTGTACGAATTGCTGCTTGATGTTTCGTGCTGTTGCTCGAATTGCTGATGTTTTGGTAGAGTCTGTATACTTAACACTCTGTTCTTTATAAGCGATTGTTTTAATCTCTCCCGTGCTGTGCGATCAGTCACTTAGGAAACTCTTTCAGTAACAGCTCACATATGATGCTCGCGTGCACTTTCTTTTTGTTTTTACGGTCGGTGATGAAGAATGATTTATATGAATTATGTGTTAAATTTTCAACTGCCTGATGTTTTTAACACTGCTTAGTATTACATCCTTAAGTCGGACGCGTGTTTCAAGCTTTCTACGTGTGTCAAATGTATTTTCTAGGAGTTATAAGCTTTGAATATACGGAAACTTTTCCTAAGTAAGACGGACGGTATTAAAATTTATTCAGATACCCTGTACTACAATATACGACCACAAAATTTGTGTTTTCTGGGCTTATGCTTATAAGAGAGGAACGAAAGTATTAATTTAGTTTTTTGATACGCTTTGTAATTGTGTATGAATAAAGACGTGCTCATAAAAAATATTGTTTCCAAGCGTCTGAAGAAATGGTTAGTTCAAAGATATTCAAATTCAGTCAAATTGAAAAACTTTTGAAAAGCTTTCTTTGACTATCTTATAAACTTAAATAAGAAAATATATTACTTCTGCATACCGCGTCTTGGTATTATCGTTTCTAGAACCACGTACAAGTCCTTCACCCCGCATTATAATTTCTTGCGGTTTTCGTCCCTTTCCTAAAATGGAAAAGTAGCCACAAGTTTTGCGTGCTTGCAAACATATGACTCTATTAATTTATTATGAGTGTAAATAGAAACTTATGAATACAAATGTTAAATGTATTTTTTCTTTAAATTTTAAAAATTAATGGTATATTTATTTTAATAAATTAATAACCCTTTTATATTGGCATATAGATGTGTGTAAGAGAATAAAACTGCAAATGCAATTGTTACATTTGTACAATGTGGGGCAATTTGTGTACTGCAGCTCAGTCACTGTGGATCAAGTATAACGAACTAGTTTTTCAGCTAGCATAACACTTGCTGAAAGTCTCGTTTAAAAGTTGACTGCTCTGTTTTAATTTAAACTAATACAATTTTGTAGTCTCTTCCAAGCCACAATACTAACCATCTTTATCAGTTTCGGTTGAACCAATTTGTTTTATCCAGAATTTTAGAGGTCCTATATAACTTTTACGTGTATGTTACATACTGCAATATCACAGGTTGGAGTCTGTCGTATAAATTTGGAAAAGATTTTGAGACAAGAGATTAACAGGCTTAATGGTATTAAATTTGAAAAGAAAAATTATTAATTTTAAAATTATATAAACGACTTAATTTTAAAAATTAAATGTTTTAAAATATAATTAATTCATAAATTGAATTTATTATTAATTCATTAAAGTTTATTGAATTTTTAATAACTTAAATAATGTTGTGAATTTGAAAGATCTTAATACAATTTACTTGATTAAAACCATAACAGAAATGAAATAATGTAAAACGAAAGCCACCCCATCACAGAAATCGAACTCTACTCCCGAGACTACATCATCTTGGGGCCTCGTCGAGGGGGGGGCAGGATACACTCTGTTACTCTTTAGCTGGCTAACTGGACAATGCTAACCGAGATGTTACAAGGTTGTGTGAACCTCTTGAAAACACACAGGAACCCACAGAGGGACCGATAGTGCCAAAGGTGAGATGGTTCTATGTTAGTGAGTCATGAACGAAGATCTCAGGGTACCAAGACCCACTCTGTTGTATTTAGTGCTAGTTGTGGTACTCTGCCGCTTTGCCGCGGTACTATATTTATTTTCCTCCTATTCGCGGCAACAAAATGTCAGTCTCTTTTAATTCTAATCCTGAAATTGAGGAATCCTGCATAAAGGCTTCTTATTAAAATTCTCTTCATCCTCCTCATAAGTTTGAGATTACTGGTCATAAATGTAAGATCAGAGTCAGGGTTATTACGTTAACGGTAAGCAATTTACATTAGACTAAAGGCGTCAGCTGATTTGAATTGTAAAACGTACATCACCTGATAAGAAATGCATTAGTGGTGACAGCGGAAGTACAAAGTATAAAGGTTCGTTCGTCTGATACTTGTAATCAGCCCCAGCTTCGTTTAAGAGTAGTAATCACTTATTTCCTGTATGAATTCTTGGATTTCGTTGTCCATGACGTGTCGGTTACTTAACTAAATACAACTATTTCATTAACGACTCGGAACACAAAGTTTATTATGAGTAAAAACATAAAGTTTTACCTTACAACCTGAACCGGTTTTCACTTTTAAAAAACTTCTTTAGAATTTTTAAAAGTGAAAACCGGTTCAGGTTGTAAGGTAAAACTTTACGTTTTTACTCATAAAAAACTTTGTGTTCCGAGTCGTTAATGAAATAGTGGAATTTAGTTCTGTAGGAAGTTTGAATCCTACACCCCATGTGATTTGTGATTACTTTATAAATTTTGTTATAATATTATTTAATTTACAACCACTTACTGCACTAGCGAAGCGAGTTTTAGCTCGATCGTTTGTTTTTTGTCAGTCTACGTTTGTTGTCTATTTGTCTATCTATTTCAGATAATCTTCACGACAACTTTTGAATGCATCAACCGATTTTGATAAAACTTTGCTTCAGTTTCTATGCCTTTCCCTTACAGACTTTATTGTTTTTTATTGTTTTTGGGACTGATCTTACCAAAAATAGTGGCAAAGGGGGGGGGACTTTAAAAGGTCAAAATTTTGAAACACTTTGAAAAAATTCAAATGGGGTATCCGGTTAGAAAGCGTGTTAATTACAATTTTTAATATAGTGTTCAGTTTTAGAAATTTCAAAATTTTTGGCACCAGAGTCCAAAAAGGTCACATAACTTTTGAAAAAAGATACAGTACCGTTTACTAAATGGTAAAAGCTTAAGAGCATGATAATGTCTTTCAGCCGCCAGCTAAACGCAACATTATTATGGTTAGTGAGTGACTGATTGTTTCTTTTGAGCAAATGTTGACGTTTTGCACCTGTAACACGTTTCGCACACTTTGAAGCTAGCTCCATCGTCGTCGGGGAACTCAGCAGCCAGTATGTGTTGACTCTTTTGTGGCGGTGGTCGCAAATCTCTCTGGAACTATAAGCGAGCGCAGACGGAGCAGGCGTAACCGAACTCGTTGTCGTCGAATCGTTTCGTGAATTCCGCATCTGCTGCTATCTCTTCAGTTTTCAAGCGTTTTGGCGATACCACAGCGATTTCCTGTTCGAATTCAGCTGCTTCGTTCGCTCGTTTAGTTGCCATCTCAATTTTCTTATTCAATCTACAACGTTTTACTCGTTCGTTGGTTTTTCTTCGCTTCTCTGACAGTTTCATGTTTAGAATGCATCGATTTTCTCCTGCTCAGTCATCGTCGACGCGAACGGTGTATTTATTAAGTACTCGTTCAATTCTTCACGCATCAAGTCATCTCGCTTTCGTTTTTGTTGCGATGGGCCCGCTGGTACCGAAGCTTCACCACCGACAGCAGCCGCTCGTTGCTGTTCCTTCTCGAGCGTCTTTTGTTCCCGATACTTTCTTGCTCGCTCGGCATTTTGTCGTTCTTTGATCTGAGCCTTCTCGTCGCTGCTATCCATTGTCGAACGCTGTTTTAGTCAGTCGCCACGTTATGGTTACTATAAACCAGCAGCAGTGTATTTCACCACAACACAAAACAAACCTTTATTTACAACAATCCCAATGACGTCATGCAATGATGACGTTATACAGCGTGACGGTAAATAAAATCTTGCTGAAAGTTTCAAAACATGTCCAGCTAAAAGACATTATCATGTCAAAATTATAAAACTCATGTTGGTTATCAAATTAAAGCGCATGTTAGCTACAAACAACCTAAATATAGTAGAAGCTGAATGCCAATTAATTAGTGTTTCCTTTAAAATGATGAGAAAATTGTGCAGCTCGGAGAGCTGAGAGCTCACTTGTATATGTGCCACTATGTTTCTAATTTTTATTCCATCACCTAAATACGAAACCATAAAAGCTTTGTCGGAAACATCAGACCTACTGTTACTAGAAACAATTATGTGAATACTAAGCGGAAAGCGGAATAAGAACGAGGCCTAGAATAAAATCGTTGAAATGAAAAGATAAAAATGTGTATTTATTTTACTACCATAATACGGTTTTTATCCATTCAATTTCTTTGGTATGTGTGGTTGATAGTGTAGAGTATTATCTCATGGATTCTATGTTTTAATCAAAATATTTAATTTAAAATATATTTTAGCAGATATCTTACATAACAAAAATATATTTATAGAAACGTGCTTCGTGCCGTATAAAATTTAATAACTAGGAAAAATATTTGTTGCACAAAGATTTATTTGTTACTCTTTATTTTATAAAATGTTAAAGTTCGTAATGAAACGAATTCAGCCTGCAAATTTACAGTACATTACAATTTTTAAGTTATCATAACTCAGCTTCTGGAATAGAGTTCGAGTATCTGGGATACCACACTGCAGTAATATTTGGAGGGTGAAACGTAGTGGTGGCCATATTTACCTTCCTTTTTTGGCAAAACGGTTTACACAAATCTACTCTCTCAACTCCCAAACCACTTTGGTGGTAAAAAAGTGTCTTAAATTTTATTAATAAAGCAAAATAAGAGATCTGATTGAAATTAAGCACATCTTAGTATAGTGTACTTAATATTTCTTTACAAAAATTATTATAAATACATACACAAGCCTGTGAGTTTTTACATATAGATACCGAGTTAGTAATTAGGTTTCGATTGGGGCCAGTAGAAAACAGACTGTGAACATTGTAAATGTAAATAGACCGAGTTGGTAAAACGTTGGAATCTGTTATCCTGTTTCAGTCTCAGAAGAGAAAAAAGTGACATTAACTCAGTTATTTTGTTGTCATTAATATATCTTTAATTCCATACTACTACAACTTAATTAATCTTTTCTCCAGTTTATGTTCAGCGAATATTTCACTTATATTATTGGAGGAATCATCACTCTTATGTTTTATTAAAATTCAGCGTAAAGGAAATATTGATTGCAGATGACATACAAGTCTATATACATCCGTGTGCCTACAAGTCTACTACTTTACGGTTAAAACACGCGCACGCGCACGCGCTCGCACATACACACACACACACACTCGGTCTTCAGCGTCCATATTTTAAAATGATATGTAATCAAGATTTACAGCGAATAATACATGAAATGAATAAAAAAGTATGAAAATGAATAATGGATGTGTACTGAATACATTATAAACGCAAGTAGCATAACAAATGAAATGTGTCTTAGTCCACTTTAGTTATTAATTTTTATGAAAAATAAGATTTCTACGAGGTTTTATATTTCTGCATTCTTTTTGTTGATACTGTATTTCATCTTTTATCTGCATACATCAGACCAATTCAGTTTCTCAGTGCCTTAATTTTCTTGTTTCACGGAGTGCGTATGAAACTCTAAATGTATTTTTCAGGCGCGCTATTGTGTGTGTTTGTGAATTTATTTTAACTGAATTTATTTTGAGACATATTTGCATGTCAACATATACGTAAACTCTATGCTCCATGTGTTTTGATCACACGGTTTGCGTTAATCGGTGTTCGTCACTGCTTCTTTGACGCTTCTTCAAGATTATGTGTATGAAAATGTGTCGTTCAAATGCGTAAATTTTTAACAACGTTTTCTACGGCAAGAATGTAAGACCGGACTGTTGCATGTTTGTATACTTGAACATGCATAAAAACATGTTTTGTATATTGTAGATTGTTGGCGAACCATTGGTTCATACTAAGCGAAACCTTTCGGCATCTCTACCATCATCAAACAAACAGAGGTTCAGTAATAGAGTACGGCAATATTGAATACTTTTCGTTTTTCCATTTGAAATCGACGTTACCTGCAGATTGAATTTCGCAGCATTACCTGCTGTGAGAGAATCTGGCAGGCACAGATAGATAGATAGTCTTGGTACATTTTTACCAAGAAAAATCTATGAATACGACATTGAATTTTCCGCACGACAGTGAAAGAAGAAATGGAAGAAGAAGAAGAACAACAACTACTTACAACAATAACAAAAAGAAGAAGAAGGAGGAGGAGGAAAAGAAGAAAGAGAAAAGAAGAAAAAAGAGGAAAAGAAGAAGCGGAGGAAATAACAGTAGTATTAATAATGCAAGTAGTAATAGTAGTAGTAGTAGTAGTAGTAGTAGTAGTAGTAGTAGTAGTAGTAGTAGTAGTAGTAGTAGTAACAGCAGCAGCAGCAGTAGTAATAGTAGTAGTAGTAGTAGTAGTAGTAGTAGTAGTAGTAGTAGTAGTAGTAGTAGTAGTAGTTGTTGTTGTTGTTGTTGTTGTTGTAGCAGCAGAAAAAGAAGAAAGAGAAGAAGTAGAAGACGAAGGTTTAGATGAATAGATGTACCTTCTTCCTTGACTTCTTTAGATATACGGAAAACGTTTTTGGTACCGTGTATGCGTTTAGTTGTCGTTTTGGGACATGTCTATAAATTAAGAAGTTTAAGGATGTATTTGGAAATATTCATTAAGCAAATAATACCATAAAGTTACAAATACATTTTCTAGTTTCTACTAAGGCGCTTTTTGATCCTTCGCGTCCAGTTGTACAAAACATAACCTAATGTTGTCAGCACTTTATCACCTTAAAATTAATTATTGTTTGGAACATTACAAATCACTTGTAATTAATTCGTATTTCATAAATTCTTTGTTTTGTAGGCTTTTTGGGGTAGAATTGTAGCGTTTGACGTATTAGGGCATAATTGTTTTCGCTTAAAGGTACTCAGAATAATCTGTAAGTTAAGATAAGCGAATTTAAATATAAACAGGCAAATAAAGAAAACAGATTTATTATCATAAACAATGTGTTACTGTCGAAGCTGTTGAATGAGCGCAAAAAAGTCTAGGGTGAAAGGGCATTCAGAAATAAAACAGCAGGAAGATTCATTTGGCCATAACAAACTGAGAGAAATTGCTAATGTTTGAAAAACAATATCTTCTACTGATATGCTAAGTGTGTAGACATCAACAAGCACACGTGTAGGCGCTTACTTTTCTTTTGAGTGTATAATGTTGCAACTCTGATACAACATAAATAACCGGCTTAGTCTACGTGTTGCTTGTCACCCAGCTCGTATCCAAATCTTCTGGAACCGACTAGAGACGTCTGGCATACAGATATTACATGGCTAGATCAATCTAATGAAGTTTGAAAGGATCTGTGCAATATTAAACACCTCAAGTGACCTTGATTGACCTCCGGCCCCCCCCCTGACGACGTGAACAGCTGTCGGGAAGTGTTTTCTCCGAATTACTTTAGTGATTACAGTCAGTTAGAATTCAGTTCTGTGAATGGAATGTTACAAATAATAACCAGTCGATGTTTAAGTATTGTGTTGGGGAATATTGTAAATATATTTTACTTGATAACTTTAATTATTGCTTGTGTGTAGCCTGTGTTAGAAACTTGTATAACCAGGGAAAATACATAATGAAAACGTATGCAGCTTTTTTTGTAGAAGTGTAATAAGAACGATTAGTAGGCCTATTGATTTCTCTGGCGTTCGTAATTTATTTCACTGTTTAAAGATTACTATTTATGGGACCTTCTAACAATATTGGAATATCTAGCTTCACTCAACGTGCTGATTAATCTAAAGTTGTAACTAAAGTACATTACACTCATTCTGTTCTTAAACCCCTTCTTAGGTAAACAGCAAAACGTGGGCCAAATAATTAGAATTCCACAGACTTTGATATGATTTCAAATGTTGGCGGAATGACAATAACATAAATATTTTACAGTGATGGGTTTGCGAGAATCGGTTAAAAATACAACAGAAATTTTAACTTATTTGTATTATTTTTTTATCGATCCTCACAAACCCTTCACTGAAAAATTCATTGATTGACGGTCACTATTAAGGATTTAATAAATATTTTATTTCAATGTTTTATTTTTGAACATAAGCATAATTCACTGTTTAACAGAATTTTTAAATTTGAAATGTCGCAGAAAGAAAACAACCATTGCAAACAATTTTGTTTGACTATTTCTACTGTGGATCGGTTATTAGATTATGTAGTGAGTAGTTGTGTAGCAATATCAACGTGTCTAGTTTATTAGAAATTTTTATAATAAATTTATTGTACACGAAACGTAAAAAACTTTACGTTTTTTTGAAAAACAAAATGTTTGCACTTTTCAACAATTTGGACACAGCACTTGGGCACTCCCTTTGGTGAACATTATGACAAAAATTTAATTAAGAAAGCTCTGTTAGTGGTTATAATCACAAACAGATTTATTACTGTATAAAGAATTTTTAGTACTTACAAGTACACCTCTAGGTATTCCAGTTGGTGATTTTTTAGTTTTTTACCCAAAAAATTGAAGATGGAACACAACTGTTCCGAAATGCATCTTGGGTAAAAAACTAAAAATACCCGACTGGAATACCTATAGGCGTACTTGTAAGTTCTAAAAATTCTTTACACATTATTAAAGGTATTCTTTGACTGTCTCATAAAAAGAATTATTACTGTTGCATACAACTATAGAAATCTGATTTCCGATCTGACGATGAGCTGTGAAGCTTGAAAGGGCTAATCGGAACAATTTTTTATAGTAGTGTGCAATAGTTATATTTCTGATTATGACTAAAAGCATATAAAAATATTAATATTGCCTTGTAATATGTATTTCAGTAATTTTCTTATTGTAGTTTTTCCTTTAAATAGGAATATAGCTGTATTTTTAACTGGCTGTAACTTGCGAATAAAACGTATATAAACATATGGATAATATGGAATTTTACTTACTGTTAGCTACAGAATCACCTTTCGAAATAATGTTCATTCTTCTAGAACACTCTGCACCTAAGAAATAACTACAAACTTATTACAACTCCTGTGTTAACAGTTCACACATATAAATCTTAAATTGACTTCTGCTATACTTAGTGTTGTATGGTAGGAATAACAGTCAGAGTGGGAGAGAGAAAGAGAGGCGAGAGAGAGAGAGAGAGAGAGAGAGAGAGAGAGAGAGAGAGAGAGAGGCCATGTTTTCAGAGAGAGTACGTCATAAAAATAGTATGGTCCAATGGAATATATATGGTAGTAAATAATATACATGTGAGGGAATAAAAAACAGCCGCCACTGAATCCGGCTGTAGCGGAAACGTTTCAAATCTGAAAAGTAAAGGCTTTGTTCAATTGGTATTTTACAGTAATGTAATTAATCTTTTTCTAGTTCACTGTTTTAGATAAAGATTGTGAATGCTTTTTAGCACTGCCGCACAATAGTTATATTCTCAACTTTTCTGTAATACATTCAATAATTCCCTGTGGTGTACGTGAACATATTTTGTCACTACAGATGAGTTTTGAACAAACGATAATTGCTTACGCTTTGGAAATAGAAGTAGGCGTGATTATGGAATCACGTGTTACAATTTTTGTGGTATTTCGCTACATATTACACTTGCAAATGTCAAATCAGCAATGATTTTATTTGGATATAGATCTTACTCACAGGGACCACATTTTACATAATTATTTATTATAAAAAAATATGAAAATTTTAATTAATAACAGATGAGAGGTAGATAAAAACAGGAAAAAATCTCTAGCTGTTTGAAATTATATCAGAACTTAGTGAAACCCATCGACGGTAACTCAGATTTACGCCTCGGTAAGTTTACCGTCTAGTATTCTATTTATTTTCAAAGTTAGTATTTAATTTTTAGTATTTCTATATTATCATTTTTCACTTTCTGTTTCTTTTATTTTATTTTATCATTAACTTTGTGCGTATGTGTATTTTCGAGGGCACTGAGAATAACTTTTTTTTCCTATGACCTTTCCTTCTCGGAATTCTCGTTTGGCATCATGACGCGATTGTCTCTCAGAATTTTTCTTTTCTCTGAACATTGATTTAATTAGTAACAAACTACGACTTAAAATAAACAATGATTAGAGTGTATAATTAATCCATAATTTAATTTGATTACACACCAACAAAAAAAGGAGTATAATTTTTAATAACCAAGATATTTTTGCTATGATTAAACTTATAAACTCATAACAACTTCAGATGAACGACAAACGATTAATTAAATTTATACATTACTTTTACTTATTTGAATTTGACTACAGTATATTGTTACCTTAAAATTTTCCGATAAAACCAGATGAACATTATACTACTTTAATTACCTATATCGGTGTCTAAAAGTATATGGAATTTCCAAAATCTTCATCGAGTTGTTTCTAATTCTATCTACCTCCAATATGTGTGAAATAACAACTTAGTGTTGACGACTGAAATATATATAAATGAATAATACATTTGTTGAAAACACTATTACATCTACAGATACATTAAACTCGTAAATTAAAGCGTACACACACTTTATCCTCGGAAATGCTACAGTCAACACTATACAGAAATGTCAGCCAGTGCTGTATGTTATTATGCCAGTGACCAAAGGAATGTGTGCATGGAGTTGAATTGCTTTTGCATACATTGCATCAACGCGATAGAGCACAGCGTTTAATTGCATTTTCTAGCAACGTAATTAATTTTTTTTTCAACAAAATTTGTAACTAGATTATCCCACAGATAGTCTGAAACTTACCTAACTTAACATCAATGTCACAATTCTTATCATAGTAGTTATCGTTTCCCAAATAATTATAATTGCTTACCTGTTCTAGAATTTGACCATTAAACATTATTTTTATTCTTATCGGTTCCTTGACTCGAAATTGTATTATCTTTGTTTTGTATAGTGGAGATTTTTATATTGTATTGGTTGCAAATCTAATGAAGCTTATAAACAGATTCTGTACTCTGAATTTCAATCAAGTCGTCAGCGAACATCGGCACATTCAAATACTTGTCTCGTGATGTCTTAATACCAGCGTTTATTAGACGGTTACATTTACTTACTAGATCGTCAGTATATATATATATATATCTTTAAAATATTTGAAAATATTTATAAAGATTTAAAAACCTATAAAGATTTATAAATCGTTTATCTTAAAAAGAGAAGGTGGTTATACTGCACCTTTGTCTAACACATTAATTGAGACATATTTGTTGATGTATCCTATAATTATTTTTAACAGCTACTCTTGTTCTATTACATATATATATATGCATTTAGGTGTGTTTTTTAACACCTAAATGCATACAAAAAACCAAATATATATAAATCTAATTTAGCCACACATGCAATAAACACAGGACATGAATTCCCAGACATAACCAATGTAACACTAATAAAACATATACCACACAAAGGCACCATAATGAACATTTGGGAAAATTTACAGATTTACAAACATAAAACACAAAACAAATTAATACCAGAACAAATACAAATCAATACAAAACATGACACAATATTCAAAGCACTCAACATCGAAAATACACAAAATACAAAAACAGATACCACAACCACACACAATAATGCAACTTTGAAGGACCAAAGACCAACAAACTACCTTAATAACATCCAGAAGCCAACACACAAATACTTCACCAGAAACAAGATGGCGAAGGCTGAAGATGGGAGAACAAGATCTCCCGAAACATGTTCCTAAAGGAAAAAAGTATATCTTGAGGTAAATTAGTTATAAGTATTATAGTAATATATATATATATATATATATATATATATATATATTGTACTGTACTTATTTTCTGGTATATAATATAATATTATATGCACCACGTTGGATGCGTCATTTATGTACTGTAATTAATTACAGGTATTGTAATTAAGATCTGCTCCACGTTGGATCAGCCATTTATTGTAATTATTTATGCGTATGGTAATTAAGAAATATACCTACTGTTATTATGTTTTTTTTTTATGTACCAGTACATGTAAAGAAACTCTTTCTCTCAGGGTTAATGATTATTAAGTTATTTGATCGTATTTACGATTGTATCTATTATTTTCTTTTCTTTAAACCAACCCAGATTCAGTTAATATGTAGTATTTTGATAATTAACCACGTAAAAAATAAATAACATACTAATGTAACTTAACCGTCTCTGAATTCTTCCAGCTGCCAGGGGTTCACTTCTGGTTGTTGTTTACCTTTTTTCAAATGAAATATTAGGCTTGGCAATCTGTTTCTTCACACAAATTTCTTATTACTCTCACCGCTTAAAGCCGCTCTCCGGGACTACTGTAACACAGATGTCTCCTCGGAACACTCAATTATCCTTTATGGCCACTTAAACTCTTCTCCAGTCCAAGATTTTCCTCTTCTGTCGTCGTTCTATCAAGGATATTGTTATATTTCTCGTATTATTATTTATATATTAAATATTATAATCAAACGCTGGTATCACGATTCAAAATCCTTTACTTTATTTTCTTTTCCATGTTACATTAACTTTGATGATGTACAAATGTTATTTTATTAAATTAGACTCTTCATGTATTTACTATTAGATATATAATTTTAGAGTTATAACGTTACTCTTAATGAATTTAATTGAAGACTCATAACGTTACTCTTATTGAATTTAAAATTAGACTAATACTTTTTTCTTCATCACTATCCAAAACAAATTCTTAACAATTTACAAAATTGCCCCATGATAATTCCCTAATTTCTTTACATCTGTTTATCATATACCTATTAAAACATATATCATATTTCTATTTCTTATTAAACATCTTTATTTTAACTCTAATATTTGTAATTCTATTGGGTTTTTATTAAATTATAATTTTATTACTCTTTACTCTTCTTATAATATTCATTCCAATTTCATATATTATTTTCTGAACATATAACTAAATATGGTTTTATATCATATAGGAATCGACCTCTATGTTGCCTGAGTAAGTCGATATTCCCAATGTTTTCTGTTTACATTCAATCAAAATCTGCATCCTTTCTCTTTTAAAATTTATTATCTCCCTATTATGTACTGCGTGCTTTTTAACAGCAGTACATAATACCTTCCCTTATTTCATAATCTCAGATACAACTTGATATGAGGTTTTGAAATAATTAATTTCTTGTCACAAACATGGTCGAACATTAATATTGAAAACATCTGATTAATTCGCTAATTGTATATCGCAAAATTATTTCATAAATTGGTTTTTTCTTTTATTATCATAACAAGTATGGTTTATCACTATCACGAATCACCGTATCTTACACACTCATTTATTGCTTAAAATAACATTAATCAAACCAACTGGCTTTACATAAAAAATAATAAGTATAAAATAACAATTGTGCTAGTTTCATGGCTAAAAAACTCAAAAACATGAATACAAACATTATCTTTTCTTTTAAATCTCACCTTCCCAATCCTGGTCATAAATTTCATGTGTTCTTAATTTCAGAATTATTTTTCTTTTAATTATTTTTACTATAATATGGGTATCAGCTTTAGTGATGTGATATAACTTTGTAAACCTAATAAAACTGTCCATGATAATCAGTACATATTTAATACGTCTCCTACCACTAGTTGGGAATGGTCCACAAATGTCAACAAAACTTGCTCTAACGCTCTCAATACTTGATTATTTATCCACCTTCCCTCATATCTGACATTGGCTAACTTGACTTTTTGACAAATATCATATAGTAACTTAGCACATAAAAAGTGATGTCGATTCTTCATACACTTTGGGTTATTCTATCATTTATTTGGTTACCTTTAATTATATCCTGTTTTCATGTTGGAAGATTTAATTTCTTCTCACTTTTCACACATCGAGTCATGTTGTCATATTTATTTTTTATTTCTTTACCTCGTTGTTTGTATCATCCCTAAAATACCATAGTTCCCTAACATTAAATACTATACATGGGTTCGGATTCGGAGGGGCACTCTTGGCTTCCATTACTCCGCCGTTTGCCCTAAATATATCATCTGAGATCAGAGGAACTTCATCTCTGTCCAGGAAAAAATAAAAGTTGCACTATCACAACACAATACATATAATTATTACCTATAAGGTAGCTCCTTCGCTACAAACTTATATTCAAGGGATTGTTACATGATTTCTTTGAGGTCTCTTCACATTTTATTCCATTACTGTTTCACTTCTGGTGTTTTATCACTTCAATTAATATTCTATCATTCACAGGTAACTGGTTAACATTATTCGACATACATGTTGGATTATTTCCTTGGTGCTGTCAATCAATGATATTTTAGATTCTATCTTCATCTTCATTTTTATTTATTTATTCACCTTTAATTATGCAGTTAAGTACTGAATTTCATCATTATCGTAAGTTGTATTTGTCTATTCTTTCTTCATCTAACTCATTTCTACCCTTCTTAAATAGTAACTAGTCTTAATTGTTCTTATCATTGTTATTATACTGATTAAAATGGTTATTCAAATAATTATTATGGTTACTAACTGTCTTTCTCTTCTTAATTGATTCAAAATAATTTCTCTTAACTATCCGGTAAGATGTTCTTACTCATTTTAGAATTTGGTGGGTTATTTTCCTTTATTTTGATTCATAAAAATAAAATTTTTTATTTGCAATAACTTCAATATTATTTTGTTTGTCTTATTAATTAACCTAATATTTGTTCTATTCGTTTGCTGTAGTCCATTCCCAGAAAATCAGTCCCTTCTTTCCATATTTTCATCTTTAGTTCATCCATTGTCAAATACATAAGTTGTCCTTTTTGCCCGGACTATTATTGTTTCCAGTATGAATTCTATCCTTGTTATCTTATTCAATGTTTCCACCTTTTGCTTGTCATCTTCTATCGTTGTTTCTGTTGACTGGTTTTCATCACTCCTTATTTCTTTTTTATACTCTTCTAACTGTCGTTTCAATTCCTCTTTATTTTTCTCACTCTCTTCCTTCAATTGTCCTTTTAACTCTTCGTTACTTTGTCTAATCTCCTCCTTCAAAAGTTGTTGTAATGTTTCATTACTGCTTTCTATTTTATCATTCAATGTTTCGTTTTTTTCTTTCATTTGTTTCTTTAATTCCTCATTATTTTGTTTTAATAAGGTTTCATTATCTAGTTTCACTTGTTTATTATCCTATTTCATTTCCTGTTTGTTCTTGTCCAATTTCTCATTGATTTTTTTTCCTGTTTCTTAAAATTGTCATTAGTTTCTTCCTGATTTTGTTTCAATGTTTCATAATTTCTATCAATTTTTTTATTTAATTCCTCCTTATCTACTCTCATTTGTTTCAATAACGTTTCTCTGTTTTTATTATTCCCTTCCATTATAATTCTCATCATCTCCTGGAAATTTCCATCCATTGGTTGGTTTGGTTTCTTTGGTTGGTCCCCTTGGGCATCCTCTACTATTACTTCCATTTCAGTTTCTTCCTCTTCAGCACTATTACTCCTTAATTCATATCGTTGCTCTGGTTTGTTAGCCATTGTACAATCTTTAACTTAATTTAATTATAAGGAATTTTTTATGCTAATTGAATTTAACAAAGTTGTTATATTTGGTGCTGGTTTAAAGAGAATCTTTGCTTTCACGTATGGGCGCCATTTTATATACTGTACTTATTTTCTGGTATATAATATAATATTATATGCACCACGTTGGATGCGTCATTTATGTACTGTAATTAAATACAGGTATTGTAATTAAGATCTGCTCCACGTTGGATCAGCCATTTATGTGTTGTAATTATTTATGCGTATGGTAATTAAGAAATGTACCTATTGTTATTATGTTTTTTTTTATGTACCAGTACATGTAAAGAAACTCTTTCTCTCAGGGTTAATGATTATTAAGTTATTTAATCGTATTTACGATTGTATCTATTATTTTCTTTTCTTTAAACCAACCCAGATTCAGTTAATATGTAGTATTTTGATAATTAACCACGTAAAAAATAAATAACATACTAATGTAACTTAAACGTCTCTGAATTCTTCCAGCTGCCAGGGGTTCACTTCTGGTTGTTGTTTACCTTTTTTCAAATGAAATACTAGGCTTGGCAATCTGTTTCTTCACACAAATTTCTTATTGCTCTCACCGCTGAATGCTGCTCTCCAGGACTACTGTAACACAGATGTCTCCTCGGAACACTCAATTATCCTTTATGGCCACTTAAACTCTTCTCCAGTCCAAGATTTTCCTCTTCTGTCGTCGTTATATCAAGGTTATTGTTATATTTCTCGTATTATTATTTATTTATTAAATATTATAATCAAACGCTGGTATCACGATTCAAAATCCTTTACTTTATATTCTTTTCCATGTTACATTAACTTTGATGATGTACAAATGTTATTTTATTAAATTAGACTCTTTATGTATTTACTATTAGATATATAATTTTAGAGTTATAATGTTACTCTTAATGAATTTAATTGAAGACTAATAAAGTTACTCTTAATGAATTTAATTGAAGACTCATAACGTTACTCTTATTGAATTTAAAATTAGACTAATACATTTTCCTACATCACTATCCAAAACAAATTCTTCACAATTTACAAAATTGCCCCCATGATAATTGCCTAATTTCTTTACATCTGTTTATCATATACCTATTAAAACATATATCATATTTCTGTTTCTTATTAAACATCTTTATTTTAACTCTAATATTTGTAATTCTATTGGGTATTTATTAAATTATAATTTTATTACTCTTTACTCTTCTTATAATATTCATTCCAATTTCATATATTATTTTCTGAACATATAACTAAATATGGTTTTATATCATATAGGAATCGACCTCTATGTTGCCTGAGTAAGTCGATATTCCCAATGTTTTCTCTTTACATTCAATACAAAATCTGCATCCTTTCTCTTTTAAAATTTATTATCTCCCTATTATATACTGCGTGCTTTTAACCTTCCCTTATTTCATAATCTCAGATACAACTTGATATGAGATTTTGAAATAATTAATTTCTTGTCACAAACATGGTCGAACATTAATGTTGAAAACATCTGATTAATTCGCTAATTGTATATCGCAAAATTATTTCATAAATTGGTTTTTTCTTTTATTATCATAACAAGTATGGTTTATCACTATCACGAATCACCGTATCTTACACACTCATTTATGGCTTAAAATAACATTAATCAAACCAACTGGCTTTACATCAAAAATAATAAGTATAAAATAACAATTGTGCCTAGTTTCATGGCTAAAAAACTCAAAAACATGAATGCAAACATTATCCTTTCTTTTAAATCTCACCTTCCCAATCCTGGTCACAAATTTCATGTGTTTTTAATTTCAGAATTATTTTTCTTTTAATTATTTTTACTATAATATGGGTAACAGCTTTAGTGATGTGATATAACTTTGTAAACCTAATAAAACTCTCCATGATAATCAGTACATAATACTGCGTGCTTTTTAACAGCAGTACATAGTATATATATATATATATATATATATATATATATATATATAGACCTTGTATACTTCTTATAAAATGTAGGGTACCCCGTTCTTCTAATATGTGGCACTGCAAATTTCTATCTACTGTATCAAAGGCCTTCGCAAAGGCAACGAAAGCTAGATGCTTTTTGTTATTGAACTCATGATGCTTCGCAATTATTTTGTAATAATAAAGGCATTGTCTATATAAGATATCCTATTCCTAAAGCCGTTTTTTCTTTCAAAATAAGATGCTCGGAAATAGTCTACAGACGGTGGGGTTTTGTCCTTGCATATTTTTTCTGTCCAGTATTTACCCAAACACATTCTCCTATGGAACATTTTTCATGATATTATGTGATATTCCACTTCTTCAGTGTTACCAACACAATACCGTGAGTGCGACTGTATTTGTTCTTGTGTATTATGCAGGCTACATTAAGTAGATGGTGATCATTAAAACATCCTCAGTTCCTTGCAGTTACTCAATAATTAGGATAAATATGTTTTCATGTGCAACATTATTACATGTAGAATTAATTCTTGTCAGCCGAGCGGAATGCTAAACACAGTGTAGCGTCAGACATAATGAACCACAATTGTAGTGTACGTCAGCTTTATGCTCGAAAATTATAGCAATTGTCTCTTTTAAATGCTGATTGTGCAATTGGTGTTTAACCCTAAAACCAGTCCAAATTTATATTTATACTCAAACAAAGCCATCTAAACAATTTAAGGTTTATATTCGAACAAACTTATCTAAATAGAACATTACCAAATTCATACACTTAGTGACATACTGTTGAGAACGTGTTAACCAGCACTGTTTAAGACACACTAATTAATTATTCTGACACTGCCTTATCTTCAAAATGGTTTGTAACCTTTATAGTACAATAAACAGCTTTCTTACGAAGCTACTTCATACTAACTCCTGTAAGCCATGTTGCTATCTTGTTAGAAGTCTTCATATCATATATTTAGGCTGTATTGCTTTAAGAGATGTTTACATATATTGTTTTCAACAGGAATGTTAACGATAACTAGCCATTGTAATTTCAGTTTTTCACGGAAGATTGGGGAGTGACGTTTTATATTATGAGCAGGAATTATAAATCAACCTCTTTTTCCTCTCCCGATCTGTTTTGATTGTTCAAGACATTAGTATATGAGAGAGAAATAGAGGTCGTTATCGAGTCCTGTTTACGACCAAGCTAAAACTCTGACTAGCTTGTCAGTGGAAAACTTGCGATAACGGTCAGCAAGAGCCACTATGTCGTTAATGAAGATGGAAAAGAATGTACAAGTAATAATCAGATTTTACATGGAAGAATTTGTTACTGAAATTAATAGTATGTGGGGGTTTAGGTTTGTGTGACCCCCCACGACTAATATGTGTAGATTCATTTGTGACCTTTTTTCTTCTGTTGCTGTTTTGTTTTAAAATTTTGTATACACTCAACAAAGTGCTGATAATTTATTTTTAAAATGCTCCTGTTTCCGAATAACTTTGTTTGAAACGATGTTCTTGTAAAGTTGAAACATACGATTTAAATAACTATGAAATGTGAACAACAATGCTACTGAAATAGGCTATGTAATACCAGTGTCTAATAGATATTACAATACTGTCTGCATAACCTAAGAGATTAATTGAGTCGTAACTTTTAATTTTTTTTACAACAAATGAATTAATTTTAAGTAGTTAATTTTACTTGAGTAAAAGCAAGTCTATTAAGCATCTACTTACTACTACTACTACTACTACTACTATTGCTAGCACTGCTACTACTACTACTACTACTACTACTACTTAAAATTTTGCCGTATTATATTTGTATAAATAAAACTTGAAATTTGTGAGCTGAAATAAGTAGTAACTTTTAGATTAAAACACTTCCACAGAGACACAGAAAGATTATTTTTTTGGTAACACTGACTCGTTAGTATTAAACGTATATGCTAATATTAAATATGGAATATAGAAGCCTATCTAATCAAGATTTTTTGGACACTTGTAAATAAATGTTTTTAGTTTTACAGATATTGAAAAAGAACTATATTTAATTTTATTGATTTCGCATGCTGCAATCGTGATTCGCATTTTATGCATGCAAATCTCATAAAATATTCTATTATACAAATTGTATGCAAACAGTAGTTTTGTAAAATGTAAGACTCGCCTGATATTCAGTGTCCTGTAACTGACATTTTTGTCTTTCAATTAAAATTTCAACTGTTCGTTACATGCGTGTGCTACAGTTACATTAAATAAAGCATTTAAATTTATTTTTACCATTCACATAACGGGCGTGTGTGGGAGTGTAAGCATTTTTGTATGTTGCAGAATACTGGTGTGAATGTTGCCCGTAGTTGTGTGACAGGACTGACAGCGGCTCCGTATTATTAAAACGATGCCCAGTGGAATGCTTGCGTATGGTGTGGAATAAAACACAGCAAGGCTCTCTCCACAGTCTTTCATCGACAGAGAGAACAGCAGTTGTTTCAGTTGCAATCTGCAGTAACGTTATTTACTTTTCTTGTTATTTCTATATTATTAGGAATAAAATCCGGTAATATTTTTCAGCTCTGCGTACAATTATTGTTTTCATCCTCTACAATAAAGTTAGCACGTGGATGTACGAGTACGTGCGTGTTAACGGTGTCTGGTTGCTTTTTACATGTGCATCTAAACAATTATGCAAACGTAAAATGCACGTGAACTCATGTACATAAAATGTACGCGGTGTTATTTATTAAGTATTTACAACGTATTGAACTTAAATGTTGCAATATCTTTATACTGAACAACATCCATGGTTTAAATTGTTAAAATTCAATTGAATAAATATCTAATCTTAATTAAAGAACTATAACGCAAACTAATAATTGGAATTAATTTCATGTTGTATAGGTCTTTAGAATTACTGACTTGATAAAAAAAAACCAGTGCCTATTCTGTGTTACATTTTCTTTCTTGTTTGTCTCCTTTTCAGTAGACTGCTATAAGAGTAGAGTTACTAATGACCCCCTGGATGACGACACACTGCATCATCTGTTTATCCCAAAACTTCTTTTTCTAACACAGATACCACACTAAAGCACATCATGCCAGCTCCACATCACTACGACAATGGAACCAAAAAAATGTTAAGTAATACGGTTTTAAAATTTACGTTGAAATGACTATTACAAGTACAAGAACTTTGATTTTACCGTAGATATTACGATAAACAAATATGAAATTTATACACAACAGGGAAATAGAAAACAGTTATTGAATTCTATCGTTTTACTCAGCAAACCACTACAAACAAGGATACACAGTTACGAGCGCGAGTATGCACACACGCGCGCGCGCGCGTACACGCATTAATAAATACACTCAATATTTATGTCTCAAACTAGTTAAAACCAAGCCTTGTTTCTATAACAATATTTATTTTTCCTCAAAGTTGCAACAAAAATCCTTGGATCTTTATAAACTACCAGAAAAGGAAAGCCCCTTCACCATATTATCTGTCTTCGTAATATTAAAATCCCATCCCTTGTAATTATGATTTCAAAAAGTTTCAAACAGTTTATTTTCAAGCCTATTTTAAGGTTATTTCAAACTTTGTTTGCTTTCCTTCATACATTGTGAAAAACAGTGCAAGGAAGATTTGTGTGTGTGTGTGTGTGTGTGTGTGTGTGTGTGTGTATGCGTGTGTGGAGGCGCAAGAGTTTGTGATAGAAAGAAACATAGAGAAAGAGAGAGAGAGGGTGAGAGAGAGAGCGTGAGAGTGAGAGAAGGGGGGACTGAGAGTGTTTGAATGGTTGGCTCACTTTTCATCCTGTATACAGAAAGATTGCGACTACACATATCAGTAATGTCTAATTTAAAAAGCTGCAAGATTGTAAGTTAATATCTTATAAAATATCATGTTTTATAGAATATCTTTTACTTTATGTGTATAATGAAATAACGCATATTTTAAGAGAAAGTGAAAGTATAGTAATGTATATGAGGACAAATATTATTAAACGTAACCACTATTCACTTATAGTGCATAATTGTACATAATAATGCATCGGACATAATTTATTCGTAACTGATAAACAAAGAGTTAAACACAGTGAGATGTCAGACACAACGAACCAACTGTGCGTTGGACTGTCAGCTTTGAAACTTAACTATTATATTAGCTGCTGGTTGTGTCGTTTAGAAGCTGACTGCACGTTTGGTGTTTGATGCAGTAATTAGATGTTATGTTTGCAAACAAACAAGGCAATTTTATAAATTTTACCATATGTTAGCATGTAGAAACTATGGAAACGTCTGAATGAAGGAAAACATATTTTTACTTCCATATTCCTTAAGGATGATGGTGATGTAAAAAAAAATCGTGTTCGAGATTATTGCAGATTCTGATTGTACTACACTCAAAACATGAAAAAAAGTCGTTTTTCGAAAAGTGTGTGTGTGTCTGTCTGTCTGTGTGTCTGTGTGTCTTCTGTCTGTAGATTTTTTTTCTATGGCAAAAGATAACAGCCGCAAATTCAAACAGAATCAAATAATTTTTGCATACAGCCATAATTTGTAGAGTACTCACGACCTATTGTTTTTGGTGAAGATCGGTTAAGGGAAAGGGGTAGTTTACCAGCAACAGTTTTTTTTTATCAAGGGTATTTTTTTTGGCAAACGATAACAGCCGCAAATTCAAACAGAATCAAATAATGTTTCGCACACAGCCCTGAATTATGGAGTTCTCAAGACCTATTGTTTTTAGTGAAGATCGGTTAAGGGAAAGGGGTAGTTTACCTCCAACGTTTTATGTTTTAACAAGGGTATTTTCTATGGCAAACGATAACAGCCGCAAATTCAAACAAAATCAAAAGATTATTTGCATACACCCCTACATTGTGGAGTTCTCAAGACCTATTGTTTTTGGTGAAGATCGGTTAAGGCAAAGGGGTAGTTTACCGGCAACGTTTTTTTAACAAGGCTATTTTCTATGGGAAACGATAACAGCCGCAAATTCAGACAGAATCAAATAAGTTTTTGCATACTCCCCTGATTTGTAGAGTACTCAAGACGTGTTGTTTTTGGTGAAGATCGGTTAAGGGAAAGGGGTAGTTTACTAGCAACGTTTTTTTATCAAGGGTAATTTTTTATGGCAAACGATAACAGCCGCAAATTCAAACAGAATCAAATAATTGTTTGGATACGTCCCTGATTTGTAGATATCTCAAGGACTTTCGATTTTGGTGAAGATCGGTTAAGGGGAAGGGGTAGTTTACCTGCAATCTTTTACGTTTTAACAACAGTAAAGTACTTGAAAATTCATTTAAACTCTTTCAAACAATGGTAATTGTTAAAAATAAAATAATTTTGTTGCCAGGCAATAAAATTATAATTTTTCATTTTAATGTAAATCATGTATGAGTTAATAGTATAATGGATTAATTTACATTCAAAATGTACAAACAGAAAATTTTGTTACAAACATCAATATCATTCGTGGCAGGCAAGCATATCTCAGTTATGTAATGTTTACGTTTCCATTTTATTATTATGACTACCGCAATAAAAAGGCAGGGAAGACACACACACACACACACACACACACACACACACACACACACACACACACACACACACACACACACACACACACACACACACACACACACACACACACACACACACACACACACAAAATTCGCGTTATTTCTGGCCTCACTCATGTTTATTTTCTTACATTTGCACGCTTTTTAAATGGTAAGTGCCGAAACCCATACCAACATAACGCGTGCAAGCTGAAAATGTGTCCAGCGTGGATAGCGATTTGCTTCCTGTGGATCGCTAGGCAGTGTAACTGCACGTGTTTACAGAGGAACGATTCATAGACAGACTTTTCGTCTTTAGGGAATGAACCCTCTGCAAGATGCTGAGGGTCCATGAGCGACTTCGGAGCGCTCCTTCTTTTTCGCATGTTTGTTCTGTGAAACGTACACTGTAGATTCGCAGCTTTACTCTAAGCAACGCTCAATAGGAAATGTTGAAAATTTTTGTCCACGGTGTACCCTCATACACACTATACCTGCTCTGATGTTTTAATTACGGGCATCATAATATTAAAACTGTGGAAACTTGAGCACTACTAAATGGAGATCAATCATTAACTTATACAAACCATTAATTTTATGCATATTTTTTATATATATCAGTGGCGAAGCTATAGTTAATGAATGGGTAGGCAAAAATCTTATCTTAAATTTTTTTTAAGGAATCACTAAAAGGACGGTTGGTCAAATCGGACGCTGAGGTAGAGTTTGCTGTAACCGAATGGTTCCACAAACAGCCGTAAGAATTTTACTAGCAGGGAATCTACAGGTTAGCGCAACAGTGGAACTCATGTCTTAATGTTATTGGAGACTTCTTTTAAAATCGTTGAATAAAAAATGCTTTACAGCTCTATACGTATATCTATTGAACAATCCTTGTATTAGTCATACACAATAATACAACTGATTGAACTTCAAATTTTTAAACTTGATTAGTTTCTATATATATGTTTAATGTTACAAATAATTCAAATAACAATCTTGATCATCTGTTAGTTCAGCGGAATAACAGTGACACTTTTAATAACCGCATAAAATAAACACACTTAGAAACAACACAGGCGCTTTAACTTAACTGTTCGGACCACAGAAGTGAGGCATGCCTCAACGCTCTATGTGTACAGCGCGGGACAATCCCCCCTCCCTTCACTTCCCTATCACACCACTACATTGCTTACATACGATGTATACAAAAAACGCTGAGGCAAGTTTAGGTTGCCTCATTCGCTTTAAACGAGCTATGCCGAATCTCACCTGTCACCATCTAGCGGTCGCTCAATAAAGCACGTTTCGGTTTAATAAATTTGACAGTCGCAGTAACAATGTACAATCTTTACGTTATGTAGTTCATACGTATTTATAATTTTTATTCTACAGAATTTTTTAGGGTAGGCATTGCCTCAATTGCCTCCATGTAACTTCGCCACTGATATATGTGTACAACGTTATCGGCAACAAAGAAGTAGTTTTTGTTAAAATTCCTTCCCGGGATATTTGGCCGTAGTCCAATGTTTTCTACAAAACCAGACGTTTCGGCAATGCCATCGACTTCCATCATCAGTGAAAATCGAGTGCGATAACGTGAGGTGGTATACGTTAGTGACCACAGTACTGTGGTTAAGGCTGAAGCAGTAAGTAGAAAGAAGTAGTTTCTATGGTAATATTTCATTTCGAAAATGATTTTAAATATAAATCTTAGAATATGGAAGTCATGTATGGTTCTCCATACCGATTTTTTTATATATGTAAACATGCTTTGTTTTGTAATGTTTTTTTTTAAAATTACAAAATCTCGTACAGTTTGTTTATTTGTGTTTCAACACGCAGTAAATTCTTAAGGTGTACTGATTAACAAAGATGAATACAAAATATATATAAAATAATCAGTGATATATAATAATATCCCATTTCTTACGCCTTTAACATTTTCCTCAAGACTTTTATTGGGTTCTGTCCCTTTATTTGCTTTGAATTAAGCTTCGTTAAGGTAAGGAGTTAAGGATTAAGTTTCAGATTTATCTTTCTCTTTCTAACGTCAGCATTGACAAAACTGCAGTTTCAAGAATTGCACAGTGTTCGTCACAATTTCGTCTTTATTACTGGTGTATTGTGATAACTGCCAGGCTTGAAGTATTCCAGTTTCACTGGAAAGTGTCATATAACATTATCGTATGTAGTAAAGTTTCTTTGGACGTGGTTGGAGCTTATACGAGAGAGGAAGAGAACATAACCTCTTTCATTTAATTTCTAATATTACTAACTTTTTAAAAAAAGTACTGGCATGCTTCCCTAAAATTCTTGTGTGAACTCACAACACGAATTCCTAGCCACATTTTTGCGGTTTTTCCAATAATGTATGTAATGATAGAAAGTACTTTCAGTCTATTTATTACTGATCTAATGCGTGATACTAATTTAATTTGTAATTCCTGTCACTCTTTATTTATTCAAATTATTATTTACTGTTTCGAGGAAGAAATAGTTAATATACTTTTTTGACCGATCCTTGCAAAACCTTCATCGTTAAAATTGATTGATTGAAGATCACTACAGAATTTACGGGTTTCCTCAAGGTTAACACAACTACAAACATAAAACGTCGTCAAATTTTATACTTAGGGTTTGCAACTATGCACAGATTAAGAAACAATAACATTAAATTATTTAATTTTAAAGACGGAAAGTTTAGCGATGTTCGGTGAATAAGTATAAAACAAATTTTACATTATTTGTGTCGGCGTTTTGACAACATTTATTGCCATCATCAGGGCCTGTGTACGGACACAAGCGATAATATCAAACACAACAAGATCAATTATTTGAGTGAATGTATTTGTGTGTGTGCTTGCTAGCGCTTGAGTGCGTGTGTGTATATGTGTGTGTATTTACTTCATCTATAATTATTTATAAAGATAATTAAGAAATTATTATATTCACTCAATTAATTGATCATGTTGTGTTTGATATTGTCTCTTCTATGACTACACAGGTCCTGACGATGACAATAAATATTGTCGAAACGTCGACACAAATAATGTAAAATTTGTGTTATACTTATTGACCGATTCTTGCTAAACGTTCCACCGTTAAAATTTATTGATAAACAGTCACTACTAAACTCAGGTTCATTAAATTATTTACTTCAACGCTTTTTCAGATCGTTTATTTGAATTTGTGACACAAAACATATTCGAATTAGATTCTTGCTGTCTGTATATGATTTTGTTGTTTTGCTCTCAACTACAATTACTTTAAAAAAAGCTGTTGTATCTTTACCTTACAAAATAATGACTTAGTTTAAACATACAACTACCGAAACACATCTGGAAAGCACCTTTTGTCTTTCAAACTAGCCTAAAGAAAGAAATCAGCTTTAACGAGACAATGTGTAAACTATTGATAATACAAGTGAGCACAATTTAAACAGAATCTGCAATAATCTCGAACACGATTTATTTTGCCATCACCATACTTCCATTCCTTAAGGAATATGGAAGTAAAATTTATATTTCAGCCTACATCGATTCTTTCTTTTCTTCCATATAATTTTTAATATTTTTATTATGTTTAGATTATATATATTTTGACATGTATAAGGCGTACCTCAGACACAAACTCATACAATTATTAGTTACACAAAAATGTTTAGATAGCTACGCTGTTAGAGTTATACATAGTTTGTTGGTGGATACACACCTCAAACGTCTCACTTTGCATTTAATATTTGGCCCCACAATTTCAACGCATTTGTCTAACGTTAAAATAAGATTATCTTTGTTTTATTTTATGTGCTCTTTGAAATGTTTTGCTTGAATTAATATCATATGAAGGATGCGTTGTTACTATATAAATTAAATGAAACATTCTGATGCAAAGAAATGTATCAGTTTCAAATAATACCTTGTATTTTAATCTTGACCTACAAAAACAACATACATTTCCAATTTTCAGCATATTGTTTAAGGTGGATATCAATTATCATATAGAACAATAAAAATAATAATTGACGTAAGATTGTCCGATATTAACAACGTATATTTGTCAAAAATATTTTAAAGAGATTAACAAAGAGGATTTAACAAAGAGAATTAACAAAGAGACATTAAGAAATTAACTGTTTGTGGTTTTTTGTGTTAAATGTGCTTTTATTTCTATTATGCGGCATAAACTCTTCCACGCATTGGAAAACTTTTCTAAATTTTGAGATTATTGAATTTAACGTAATAGGCAATATACTTGAGTAAGAATTATTGAGAACACCTGCTTGTGGTGCTGAGGGGATAATTCTTCTCCATCCCTTCTTGACCCCTGTTACTCCCTCACATGCAAACAAGTCGACCCTCTTTTCTTTTTTCTTCACGATGACTGTCACGTTTTCCTTGGGAGTCCAGATCTTCTATTGGTTCTTGGTTCTCCTTCTTAATCTGCCTTCGGCGTTATCTCTTAGCATATTCTTTCCTCATGACTGAACCAAATCAGAGTTTACACTACATTTTTTCCAGCGTTCCGCAATACCCAGCCTTTATCTAATCGCACGGTCGTTAATCTTATCTATTTAGTAATATCTTAAATTTTCTACAGTGCTTGTTGCCTTCACCCTATTCTTTAAACTATCTGTCAGCTCCCACAATTCACAACCATATATAACAATCTGCATCAGGACACGCTAGTAAATTTTTATTAAACTATTTCCTAAATTTTTATTGAACTATTTCCTAAATTTTTAAGAATGGTTTATACAAGATTCAATGGAATCGCAAACTCTACTAATTCTATTTTTTTATTACAAATCTAATTTACGAATATAATTATTCTGTGTTGTTTATTACACCCCCAAGTATTTTACTAATCTCCCCTCCTGCACCGCCAACACCACATCCTCCGGTATATGTGCTAGTTATCGGGTCCCTCTTCATTAAATTTATATTACATTACGTATCTTTAACGAGTTTGTATTTTTGTCTATTTATTATTATTAGTGGGGGTCCTACAGTCTATGCCGCATCCCGCATTTCGATCGCCATTTTTCCCTCTCTTCCAGTCATCGTCTTCAATAGCTCAAGCTCTCATGCTTTTCCATACCATAGCAACTGTCTGGATTCTATTCTTTCTGCTGTTGTAAATATGCGCCCTGTTTTCCTTCTTATATCTTTGTTTCTAACATGTTGCATTCTATAAATATTACAAGCTCTTCTTAAGAAGTACATTTTCACAGTTTCTATCATCTTTTTCTCTTTATCTGAAAGTTACCAGCATTCGCAGCCATAAGTTAAAATGTGCTCCACAATAGTTGTGTAGATTGTCAGTTTAGTTTGAAGTTACATTTTGTTCGACCAAACTAACGAGTTTAGCAAACGAATAGCCTTTTTTCCCGGTTGCATCCTATTTTTGATGTTATTCTTTGTTGTTTCATCTTCTGAAATAATGTTTCCCAAATATTTGAATTCGCTACACTTTCGGATTCTATGGATTTGCAGATCTGGGTCTTCTTCTTCCATGTCTCCTATTTTCAGATATACTGTTTCAGTAGTGTTTATGTTTAGACCCCATTTCTCGTACTCCTCTTTCAACTTTCTAAACATATAGTCTGTGTCGTCCTCGTCACACGCTATAATTACCTGATCGTCGGCAAATAGGAGAGTTGTTAAGCACTGCTCATCCATTTGAATTCCCATTCCTGTTGTTTTCCTTCTCCAGTTACTGATGGCTTCTTAAATATATATTTTAAACAGGGTACGTAACAAGCTGCACCCTTGCTTAAGCCCTTTTGTGGTAGGAAACAATTCTGACAAAACATTTCCCACTCTCACCAAACTATTTGAGTCCTTATATATGTTCCAGACAGTGCGAACATAAATTTTGCTCAGGCCAAACTTTATTAATTTTTCAAAAAGTCTTTTTAAGGGTACTATGTCGTAAGCTTTCTCTAAATCGATACATGCGAGGTGCGTAGACAGATTGCGAGACTTTCGTTTGTATAGTATTTGTTGTAAAACAAGTATGTTGTCAATACATGATACAAGATGATGATACATGATATGTTGTCAATAATTATACAAGATAATTTTTATGGAAAACTTACAACCATAGTTACAAACATCAAAGACGATAAAGAAGTATTTATATTAGGAGACCTAATGGACGAACTGGAAGAGAAGATAATAAATTTTTATCTATACAACTTTTAATTTCTTTATCATATTTCTCTTAACTACTTATAATTTTAAATCTGAATAAAAAACACTAATTGATTAAATACTGTACTTTTATAAAATTATTTGAAAATTTTGAAGGGCATCCTACAAACTATACTACCTCAAGATTACATGTCTATGGTAGAATATAATTACTTTGGGAGCTTTGTCTGTAACAGTAACTAGGTCAGTTACTGGAAGCTTTCGTGTAGTAACCAGGAATGAAGTCGCGCAAACTTGCACTCAGTTTCTATTCATCCAACTTAATGTACAGAAACTCTGTCATTAAGCACAGTCTGAAGTTAATGTATTTGTACCTAACATTCGCAACTATTCAGATGAATGTTGTCTGTATTTATTAACTCAACATTATTACATACATCAGTAGAGTAGGTTACTGTTTACACTGATCCACGCCCACATTCTTCGATCTGATTCTTTCTACTATTGTCTTTGTTCAGTTTAATACATGAAAAAGGTAAGAAGCAAACACTACGTTGTTAACTATTGCTCATGATAAAATAACTTAAATAATTGTAAAATTTTCTGTTTACCTCGGTAAAAAAATGCTTAACAATTCAAACACATGTTGGTTGGTAGCATAAAACTTTACAGGTGGCCAATAACATCTAAAACAAACAAATTATCTAAAGTTGATTGTTATATCGTTAGCATTGGAAAGAAGATACAGAATTAGCTAGTCTGTTGTATTTTATGAAAACAAGCATAATCGATACAAACCTATATAAAATTTACTAAATTCCATTATTTTATACATCAGTAAATTACCTAAATAAAGGCGGTTAATGGTAATTGTTGACTTGAATTTACAGCCAATGTGTGACAACAGAGGTGCAATTACTGGCCAGTTCGATAATGGGAAAAATAAAAAAATGGTGTAAAATAATGTAGTAAAATATTTTGAGGCTATTTTTTTTATTTGTTTTGTTGCCAAGTAACATAATTATTTTCCTATTGCAGCCTACAACATAAGATGTACAATATGTATTATGCATATTTATTATTATAAATTTATGACACATTTATTGATTTACATAAGTTTGTAATACAAAATTAGAAAGCGCGTGCTTGAAAATCTTCCGTTAGAAGTAACTTCATGATAGATAAAACAATTTTAACTTTACTTTAACTAGCAAACTAAATTTTACTAACAACAATGTCTAAATTCACTTAATTTATAGTAAAGTTTTGTGATTGTATCCATTTTAAAGTGTGTTGTCTCATCATAAACAGGCTAAATAATTTTCATGGCGTGTTCTCATGACTTAATGGAGACACTCTTACAACCGCAAAGCCTGTACAGTCTCACAACTTTTCCCAAAATAGCCCATCGGAATTTAATTTTTTATAAACGATGCTTTGAAATGTTCCGTAGACATTCGTGTTTTCGACGGTACTCCAAATTCATTGTACTTGTATCCAGGCATTTTATTTGCTAACCAAAAAGGAAAAAAAAAACAGACACGCTGATGGAAATGTTCCTTAAAGTTCACTTGGTTATCTTTTGAGAGATTAGGTGCAAATAGTTAAAACATTGCGTAAGTGGAAAAGGTTAGTAGTTAGTATATAATCTGGATAGATACACTTTCCTGTAGACACTGATGGTACGAGTACTTGTGTAAGTACTTTCCAATTTTCACAGGCTTAGTAGTTAGTGGTGCAAGTAACTAACTAAGCTGCTCTATCTACAAACGTAAACGACTCTTAGCAAACACAGGCCAGTAGGTCGTCAGCTGACAATGATAATAAATTCAAACGTTTATGTTTTCAGTGTCCACTGGCATTTCCTTACCACCTCACAATTTTCGTAATTGCGCCAATAACCGTAATGTGTCTCCTGTAAACAGCAGATGTAGTACAGTCCGGTTGCTGGATGACAGTCGCCACACATGGAGCTAGTCTTTCTTCCGATTTGTTTGAATAACCGTTATAATTCTGAAATGTGTGAATAATTATTCGTGAATGCAAAAATGGAGAAACCTGGATCGCGTCTCTATTGCATATGTTTCCACTGACTTCTGTCTTACTGGCACGTCTTCAAACATCATAGGGTGAGTGCATTTAATACTTAGAGCAGCCATGTTCTCGTACGTTCTGTCCATTGTAAATTTACAGCGCTATCAGAACTGTTGCTAACTTTTGTAGCAGATGCGGATCCACGGCGAGTAGATGACGGAACACCCCCCCAATGGTCACATAAGACGAAATTTTTTCGTTGTGACAGAAGAATGATTTTGTGATGGTTATTGATGGTTTTTGTGATGGTTGTCATACAAAATATATATCATTTCATGTAGATTCATAGATTTTATCTAAAGTTACTTCAAAGTGTAACTGTACCTTACCACCGTGTTAATATTAGTTTGATACATAACTTAAATGAGTAACGAGTATTTTAAACTGTAAGTGAACATTATTAAAAGAACAACGAACTGACACAGATGGGATTTTATACTTGTACGTTAATAAATTTTCTGTGTCGATAATAACACACTGTACCTTTATCTTTACTCATTTCTATAATTTATACTTTAGATCATTAAAGAATATTCCAACTTTTCATATCCCCCCTTAATAGTTAACAATTCCACCCCAAAAGTTGCTTGCTGGATTTCTAGTGATGCATTATGCATCCAATCTATTACCCACAATTTTTATTTATATTTTTCTTGTACTCTCATGTAAAGCATTTATCGACTCTCTTCTCTTCGGACACTTTTCACACCTACAAACACTGGAAAACCAATGATCTCCATTAAAAATGTTCATTGTCAACACGATAACTGGCATCGTATAACCAGAGATGGCCAGCTCAACTTCCAGAAACTGGTGGTAATTTGGGTATTGAACTCTAATTCCCCTGCTCTCCAATTCGTACGCTAGGATCTGGCGCCGTGTAAACAAATATAACAAAAAATTTACCTATCCTAGATTAGTATATTTTAATAGTTTTCTGTGTCAACACACACGCATACACACAAACACACACGCACGCGCACGCGCGCAGAGCACCAGTATTTTTCAAAACAGCATTTTTCAAACCCTAATTTATTGTAACAGTAGGACTAATCTAATTAATTGAACTAAGTTAAATTGAAAACGTTAATTGCTAATATCGTATAACAATCATAAGACAAGTATGATCTTTGAATACTGTTCTTTTGAACTACTGGTGTACTCGATTGACATTTGTATTTTCGAACCTCTTTAAACTTATTGTGGCTGTTTTCCTTTCTTATTGGAATCGTTAAAAATAATAAGGTGGATATTTTGGCGACGCGTGTATGTTTGCTTGCTTAAATATATATGCGGTTCTGTTTTTCTTTTCTTATGTGAAATACTAATTATTTCCTCAAACTAACATCTTTCACAGTTTATAGTGAAAAATTTACTCCATGTTTCATCTGTACATCTCAGTTAGTAAGATTTTATGTAGAATGTACGTATTATAATAATAAACGCTAGAATGTACTATACCTATCAAAACAAGACCACTATTCTCTGGTGAACAACAGATCTTTTCACGTCAACTACACAAAACTCTAAACATAATGGTGTGTCAGACATAATGCACAGAAACTCCGTTTTAGCTGACAGCTTTCTCTGCGACACTTAAAATAATTGCTGGTAGTACCGTTCAAATGCCGACTGTACGTTTGTTTTTGCCGTTGAAACTAGTTAAATGTTTGGTTTGATGTCAAACAAAATTAAAAAAAATTATCATATATAGAGAAAATTATTTTTGGAGTCATGTAAAACATTACCAAATGAATCATATGATATAACTTTGTGGAAATTCTAGGATCCCTTACAATGCCTTTCAGTACTGAACTTACTTAAACACCAACGTGTATTCACCACCAAAATGGCGCACCCTGCTGTAGAGTGTAAGTTTGATTAACTTATAGGATTGTAAATTACAATAATAAATTACACGTAACAGAGAAACTATATTATTGATCATTATCAATAATGCGTTCTGTCATTACATGAACAATGTACGGTTGTGTGTATGAATGTGAATTGAGTATCTTTCTTCTCTCATAAAATCAAAATACTGTTAAACTTTCAGAGAATACAACTTACTTTCAACTTGAAAATCTGAGATGTTTATTTTCTTACGTTCCCACCCTTTTTAAATGGAAAGTGCCTAAACCCACACCAACACAAGGCGCGCAAGCCGAAAAGGTGTCCAGTAGGTTTGCATCCTGTGGATCGCTGGCCAGTGTAACTGCACGTGTTTACAGAGGAACGGTTCATAGGCTGACTTTATATCTTTAGAGAATGAACCGTCTGCAAGATGCTCAGGGTTCATGAGCGACTCTGGAGCCCTCCTTCTTTTCCGCGTGTTTGTTTTGTGAAACGTACACTGAAGATTCGCAGATTTACTCTGAGCAAAGCTCTATAGGGAGTGTTGAAAATTTGTTGTCCACGTTGGACCCTCATGTACACTGAAACCTGCTCTGATGTTTTGATTACGGCGATCATAATATTAAAACTTTGGTAAGTTGAGCACTACTTAATGGAGATCAAACATCGGTAATATATGGAAAACCATACAGGACTTCCATGTTTGAATATTTATATTTAAAATTATTTACTTGAATTCGGTTTGAAATTTTCTAAAAAAATTGGTATGGAGAAACATACACGACTTCCATGTCCTAAAATGTATATTTAAAATAATTTAAATATTAATTAAATATGTGGCTTCTTGAGTTCTGAAGAAATGACGTATCAGCTAAAATGGTACCCCCATGTCAGGTGGGTCAAGACTATCCTCAACCTTCGTGAGGAAGGACTGTACTTTTGGATACAATGTTTGTAGGTCGAAGGAAGAGCTGGGCAAAGGGAGCTGCGATCTGATTCCTGTAATGAAATTGGACTCTCACTGCGAGTTATCGGCCGAGGGTGAATGATGTCTATAGTGTCATCAAAGTCTTTCCTGTACTATACTAGTCATATTGCTTTTTTAAAACCAAGTCTCTCGTTCTTTCTTTCCATTGGTCTTCTGATTTCCTGAACGACGATTCTGTTCACCCATATAATTATAAATGTCTCAGTAAAACATGTCTTCCTTAATACGTTTGTGTCTTCTGTTTAACACCTACTATTCTGATCCATGTCATAACGCTATATTCCACACACGCTTAAATAACTAGCCATCAGAGAGGTCAAAATATCTTCCAGGAGGGGCAAACAATTTTCCAGAAGAGAAAAATATTTATATATTTTTTACACATACACACATGGACATATTAGTTTCTAATTCTTATATCATAATAGAAATAAGTACACAGATTGTATTAATTCATTAAAATATTTATTTCTTCAAAATATGCATAAAATTAATGGGTTGTAAAAGTTAATGTTTGATATCCATAAAGTAGTGCTCAAGTTTCCACAGTTTTGATATTATGATGTCCGTAATCAAAACATCAGAGCAGGTTTTAGTGTGTATGAGGGTACACCGTGAAAAAAAGTTTCAACATTCCGTATGGAGCATTGCTCAGAGTAAAGCTGCGAATCTACAGTGTACGTTTCACACACGCGGAAAAGAAGGAGCGCTCAGAAATCTCTCATGGACCCTGAGCATCTTGCAGAGGGTTCATTCTCTAAAGACGAAAAGTATGTCTATGAACCGTTCCTCTGTAACACGTGCAGTTACACTGGCCAGCGATCCACAGGAAGCAAATCGCTGTCCACGCTGGACACCTTTTCGGTTTGCACGCGTTGTGTTGGTGTGTGTTTCGGCACTTTCCATTTAAGAAGCGTGCAAACGTAAGAAAATAAAAATGAGTGAGGGCAGAAATAACGCGAATTGGGTGTGTGTGTGTGTGTGTGTGTGTGTGTCCTGCCTTCCTTTTTATTGCAGTAATCACAATAATAACACTTTGGAAACGTAAACATTACATAATTGAGATATGCTTGCCTGCCAGGAACGACATATTTTTACTCATACATGATTTAAATTAAAACGAAAAAATTATAATTTTATTGCCTGGCAACAAAATTATTTTATTTTTAACAAACACCATTGTTTGGAAAAGTTTAAATGAATTTTTCAAGTACTTTACTCTTCTTAAAACATAAAACCTTGCTGGTAAACTACCCCTTGCCCTTAATCGATCTTCACCAAAATCAATAGTCTTTGAGTCCTCTACAATTCAGGACTGTATGCAAAAAATTCATTGGTTCTGTTTGAATTGGCGGCAGTTATCGTTCGCCATAAAAAACATTCTACACGTAGCCACACAGACACACACAGACACTTTTCGGAAATGACGTTTCTTTATGTTTTGAGGGTAGTACCATCAGAATCAGCAATTATCTCGAACACGATTTTTTTCGCCATCACCTTACTTCCATTTTCTTATGGAACATGGAAGTAAATAGTATCGCCCACCCACAAACTATTTTCACTTTTATAGATGTTTTTGCTATTATGGGGTAGTCATTTAAGTAGGCCTAATGTAATTTTCGAGTCACTTTATGCATAAAAATTAGTTACTTTACACTTACAAAGAACCTCAACTTTGCAGATAATCATCCCTCCTCCTCAACTGATCCCCACCGTTAATGATATATACAATTTCATAGAATAATAGTTTTATCATATGTAATTTCTAAGGTATCTTATCCTTTAAGATTAAATATTCGTACTTTTCTTGAATTCAGCACAGCAATTTTAAAAAATTACCCCCTCTCCCTTCAACTACCCACACCATTTATAATTATCTCATTTACCATTTTACTGTGGATAAATGTATCTTTATTTTTGGAGTATTTATTTATTACAATTAAACACTTTTCTCTTGTTAAAACACAACACAATGCAGCTAAACTACCCCTCCCTCCTAACCAAACATTCTGGGTGCCTGGCTACAAAGTTATTTTATGTTTAAAAATCACCAGTCTCTGAAAAAGTTTAAATGAATGTTTAAGTACTTTACTCTTGTTAATATGTAAAACGTTGCAGGTAAACTACCCTTCCCCTTATCTGATCTTCACCAAAATCGATAGACCTTGAGTTCGCTACAAGTGGACTACATATGCAAAAATGTATTTTATTCCGTTTGAATTTGCGGCAGTTATCGTTCGCCATTGAGGAGATTCCACACACACACACACAGACACACAAACGCACACAGACATTTCTCGGAAAATGACTTTTCTTCCTTTCGAGGGTAGTACAATCAGAATCAGCCCTTATCACGAACAGGATTTTTTTCACTATCACAATACTTCCATTTCCTTACGGAACATGGAAATAAAAATGGTAGTAATTTTTAGTAGCTTGAATGTGTCCGCGATTTTATTGCTGATACACAATAAAACTGTGTATGTTAACCTTCCGTCAACTGTGGTGGTATTTCAATACTTTAATTTCGTAGTGTGACCCCTCTAATGGTTAAAATTTTTTATCACTAATGGTTAGTTTTTACAGCAAACATAACTAGACGTTAAAAAAAATAGTAAAATTATGACAATCTTATTTGCACAGATATCTTGTGCATCGCCTTGACAATGCTTATGTTTGTATATTAACAAAAACGAAAGTTTAGCTTCTTTGCTACTAGCAAAATGTCATGTTTCATATACTGTATAATTTTTAATAAATAATTTTTAAAATATCGTTTAATCCAAATTATTTGACAAAATTTCATTGGGAAGATTCCTTTGATTTGATAATTTCAAAACAATAAAAACGATCATTAACACTTACCTTTCCTTTTCCACTTAAATTTCTGTTCCTCATTACTCTTTTGTCTTTATTATTCACGATCATTAATAACATTTAAGCAAAAATATCCTTCATAGGTAGTACAACAGACTACCTGCGAAATTGTTCTAAGATTGTTAAAACGTAAAATAATTTGTTTCAAGTGTAGTCTAAAAATTCTTATTACGGAGACATCGATGAGTAAGGAATTCATAAACAACCCTTTTTAGCGAAACTCTTTAATAATTTATTAAAAGCAAGTGGAAAATTTACGAATGACTCTCGTCAACGTGTAATTTCCGTCAACTATGAGACCGCATCAAGATACAGTTAAGACCAGATGCGTGGGTAACGTAATGTCTCATTCCATACTCTGATACTAAGAAGCTGTTTGCTCATACAAATCAAACTGTGTGACTGAAAAAAAGATACAATAAAGGACAGAGTACTTACAACTTTAGTGAATAGTTTATAGCAGTACACTTTAGGGGTGGAGTGAACTGCTGAGGTTTGCTGTCCATGATTAAGTGATTCCTAAAGGACGTAATTGAATATTAACAACAGTACATATATAAACTATAATATTAACGACCTTTCCCGTATCAGCATGCACATAATATATAAACAGTACCTTCATATTTTATCAAAATTTCATTACCGCTAATGTACACGGAATCGGTGAATAAACTGATTACAGAACAAGAGAGAATCATATTTTTATTTAACGCAGTAGTCAAAGATCCGGCAAAAAGTAGCTTCTAACAAAAATAAAAATATTGTTTTTTGCATCAACCAATCTTTTCATAAACACTGATAGCTTAATCGACGTAGTCATTAACAAATAAGGCACTTCAAGCTACCACGGGTACCGGGTCTAATAATAAAGGAAGAAAAATCGATGTTCCTGTTGTACTTGTAACCCCTCTTTAACTTAGGCAGTTAAAAAAAAAGATTATTTTTTTTGAAAATTTTTTTTGATATAGGCAAATATGGGCAAGGTGATACTCAAACCATCCCCACCCAGGCACAGAACTGCGATAAGTCGCGTTTCCAAAGGAATGTCCCCTTCTAAAATTTCTCACCACGTGGCACTATCAACTATTCAAGGCGGACAAGTACATATACATATATATATAACACAAAATCTTAAACCTAACAAAATATTTTCACCTTTAGATATAGGGCCTTTCAAAATTTTTCTAAGTTCCATTAGAACTCCCAAAATGTTTCCTGAGTTTGCAAGCGCCGTCACACCCACAGGACCCACGGATTGACCCTAATCTCAACCACGCTCTGCTACCAAATGTAACCCCTCTTTAACTTAGGCAGTTAAAAAAAAAGATTATTTTTTTTGAAAAATTTTTTTTTAAAGAGGGGCCACAAGTTAATTAGAACTAAACCAAAGCCTAGAGAAGCCAAAAATGCGCTGGATCCAGTGAGACGGGACTTGCAATGAAAACTCATAAATTAAACAGTTAATAAAATCCCTTTTATTATTATATCTCCATTTTGGAAACAATATTAATAACAAAATCAATAAACACAACAGTCAGAATCTATTGTCCCTTAAATTGTTAATTAAAATAATTTATACTCTTTCAACAAGGTCACCTGAAAATCTTTATTAACACATATAAAATATATTTGCTATATCTCTTTTCTAAAATGAATTAAATTTTAAAATCATTACTATTCTTTAAATAAAGTTTCCTGTAAAATATTAATAATATAAAATTTATTCTCTATGTTCTCTTTAAAATGATCCATTGAACTTAATGGAGATAATTTTTATAGACTTCTTGATAATATTAATTATAATAACAAATTCACAAACAAATTAATTAAAAATTAAATAGTGCTAAATCCACATCCTTGTTATTCAAGTTAATTAAAATAAATTACTTTCTTAGAAGAAATATTCAGCAAAAATTAATTGAGATAGAATAGATACTTGTTATTAAAATTAAAAGGATATATAATCCTATGTTTCATCTTTGTTTTCTAAAAACCCTATATCTAAACTCCCCACCAAAAATACACATAAATGTACAATACATATAACCCCCCCCCAAATACACACACAAATGTACAATACATCACATGTTCCACAATACAATACAATTATACAAAGATCTCTTGCCACGCCCTTTTCTTACCCCCCATGAGGTATATTATTAATTCTTTTATGGACATCCATGTTCGGATTACAATACTTAATTGGTTCATAACACATGACATGTGTATTAGATTATGCTTGTGCAACTCCAGTAGTCCCCAGGACATAATAAATTCCAAAATTTGGCCAAGTGCCTAATACAGTTATAAAATTCTGCCCACTGGGCTCTTATACTGTGAGAAATAGAAATTTAGAAAACAATGAACACCCCCCCAGTTATCATAATTAATTAATAGAATTTATATATATAGAAACATTGATAAGTAGTGAAAATAGAAATATGTCATGAATATTATAACCCTTTTAAAAAGTACTTTTGGCCCAGAGACCGACATGTTCGTTTGCCAGTCGGTGCATTATTCAACATGTCTCACCAACACGTTTAATACTGTATGGACATGCACCCATTCAGGATTAAACTTGTGAAAATCCACCTAACTACCCCAGAAATTTCTATACCATATGAACCAAACTGAATTTAAAAATGAGAAAATATATATATAAAATGAACACTAAATTGAACCCGAGAAATTACCAATTGAATGAATGACTTAAAAGCTGTAATGAAACACATATACTGAAATAAGAGGGAATTATACGTTTGAATGTTGAACTGTCTAAGATACATGCCAGTCTCTGAGCTGACATTTTACAACAAATTAATAAAATTTACAATTGATTCCACACCCAGTTCACACACTATACTGTCCCGTTAATTGGGGATCCAATTAAATGTTTAAAGACTTGAAAGTGTTGTGGTTGATTGATTGAACTGGTTCACTGGGTCTATTTAGTGCATCTCTACGTATAAAAGAATATAATGGTTTGAGATCACCTGATTTTTGTCCATGGGGTGAGGTGGCAATCCCGTGGCCTACATTACAGGTGTTGGTGTGGCTTCATGGCTATTCCTCCGGTAGATGAAGTGAGAGCGAAGTTCTTGGTGTTACAGGTTCAGGTCATGTTGTTGGGCTTTTTCTCGACTTGTTCGGAGGACCCGCAGTCGTGTATTGATCTAGCCTGACATAGTGTGAAGAATTATGGATGAAAATATCTTCATCTACCCGGAGTAGCAAAAGCGGCCATTATCGCTGAAGGTTGAAGCCAGACAAACTTTGCATAAAACTTATTTCCGTTTCAACCTCGCGAACCGGGCTGTCGCTAGATGCCAGCACCTCTCAGGCACTTGATAAGCTCCGAATTAGTACTTATCTTCGCTGCAAGAATGCAGCACCAATTAAAGCTCTTCAAATTCTGTACTGCGTTTAACATACAGGACGTTATATACTGGACATGCGCCGTTTGTATACTAGAGTCGGCACACCCTCACCCCAAAAGGGCAACATAGTTGCCTCACAGCTAAACGCCGGGAGAGTACCCTGCAGTGTACCCCCTCCCCAAAACAAACCGGTGGACATCGTGGTTAGGTCGGCCCAGCAGCACTTGCTCTCAGGAGAACAGAGGTTCAGAAAGAAACGAAAGAGAAGAGAGAAGGTATGTAGTATGTAAGTGTGCGGATGCTGCACGCTGACCTGATCAGGGCCAGCCCACAGCAAGGAGAGACAGCTAAGAAAGACTAAAGAAAAGTTGAGACGTCTCAGATTTCTGACCTCCTGAGGGTTGTCCACTAAAGCCATAACACGACTGCCACCTTAAAAGGACCTCCGCCCTATCTCTACGGGGTCTAACCCCCTTCAAAAGTTCTCGATTGCCCCCGACAGCGTTTCAATTTTGAAATATGGCTTACCACACTTTTAGTATCGTCCCCCGGTACGCCCAGCCGGGCCGTTACCGGTGACGTGAATCCCAGGATGCGATATGGCCTTGACCAGCGGTAACATAACTTTGCGGCACGTTTGTCTGCTGCTGAGCTGAGTGGGTGGCTTTGGCAATACACCCAGTCACCAATTCGGAAGGTGTTTGGAATTCGCCCCTGATTATAACGCCGACGGACCCGTTCGTGCGCTCGCAGCAAATTCTTCCGAGCTTCTTTCCACCTCTCCGCTGTTTTATTATTGGGCTCCCGCGGCAGAGGATCTTCGATATCCCACAGATTGGTCAATGGGAGTGCGGGCGAGAATCCAAACAGAATTTCAAAGGGCACGGCCTGATGACTATCGTGTCGGGCCGTGTTGAAAGCTAACTGTAACCACTTCAGATTCTGATCCCAGGTGGTTTGTTGCTCTGTATGATAAGCAATCAGGGCGGAACGGAGATTCCGATTGAATCTCTCCGCATGGGACGGTTGTGGGTAATAAGGGGAAGTGGTTACGTGTTTGATCCCACTGGCGAAACACATACGCCGGAATTCACTTGAAATAAACTGCGGGCCATTGTCCGAAACAATGATGGTCGGAAGACCGAAATGCTGAAACACTTGGTTTTGTAGCGCGTTAATGGTTAAACGAGCGGTTGCCTGCCGTAAGGGCAGTAGCCAGGCAAACTTAGAAAAATCATCCACGCAAACAAGCAGGTAAGCATTACCGGACTTGCTACGGGGGAACGGCCCCACGTAGTCGATGAGCAACTTCTCCATCGGTCTGCTCGCCACCTCAGATGATAACAACCCTAGTTTGGTGTTCTGGGCAGGCTTGCTCAAGCTACAGAGATGACAGCTCTTAACCCTTGTCGCGATGTCCCTATCCATGCCCTTCCAGTAAAAATGTTTCCTAACACTGGAAATGGTCTTAGAAATTCCCTTGTGGCCTCCTACTGGGGAATTATGGTAATAGCTGAAGACGATGGGCACTAACTTGCTAGGCAGCACGATCTTAGGTGCACGTCCTTTTCTCTCTCTACAACAGAGGACTCCCTTGGACAAGAAATAAGGGGCCTGTACGTTACCCTCCTTGATATTTTGGATGACTGGACCCAGCACTTCGTCGTTTAACTGATGCGGTAACACATCAGTGAAGGCTAATGGAAAGTCTAAAAGAACGGAACAGGGTTGCTCAGCTTGGGCATCACTGGGTTGGGAAAACATGCGGGACAAGCCATCTGCAACCACATTTTGAGATCCCCTAATGTGTTGCACGGTGAACTTAAATGATGAGATTTTCACCACCCATCTACCAATTTTACCCAGTTGCCGGGGATGAGCCAGAAGCCATGAGAGAGCGTGATTGTCGGTCTCGAGCAGGAACTCAGCATGTTCCAGGAAACGCCTGAACTTGTCTAGAGCGTACACTACAGCTAAACACTCTAGCTCATAAACAGATGATTTTCGTTCTTGATGGGTCAACGTCCGGGAAATAAAAGCCACAGGCTGCCTAGCGTCGTCTACAACATGGGAGAGAACCGCCCCGAGCGCAACCGAACTCGCGTCCGTCTGCAGTATGAACGGCTTCGAAAAGTCGGGCATCCGTAACACCGGTGGGGAGATGATGGCTTCCTTCAATGTGTCGAAAGCTTTTTGTTGATTTTCCCCCCATGTAAATTTTGCGCCCTTCTTCCTCAGTTCGTTCAAGTGTGCGGCAATTTCGGCGATGTTCGGTATGAAACGTCGGTAAAAATTTACCATACCGACGAATCTCGCTATGCCCTTCGCATCCCCAGGGGGAGGAAAGTCACGGATGCCTTGTGTCCTCTCGGGGTCCACCGTAACGCCCCGGTGTGAAACTAAGTGGCCCAAGAAAGAAATACTCTCTTGGGCGAAACGAACCTTCTCGGGATTGACAGTGAGACCAGAATCCCTTAACCGACCCAACACTTCTCTTAGATGACCCAGATGATCATCGAAAGTCTCGCTATATACTAGTAAATAATCGAGATAGTTGAACACGAAACGGAATTTCACATCGTGAAAAACCGTATCGAGAAGGCGAGTAAGTGTCTAGGCCCCCACAGCCAAACCCACGGGAACCCTTGTGTACTGGTACAAATTCCAGGGTACACAAAAGGCCGTATATGGTCTACTCTCTTTGGCCAGAGGTATTTGATGATAGGTCGCGTTAAGATCGATAATAGTGAAATATCTGGCCCCACTGAACCAATCAAAGGCCGAATGTAAATCTGGGAGGGGAACAGAATCCACCTCTATATTGGAATTCAACTTCCTATAATCAATTACCATTCTTTGCTTGCCCCCAAGCTTTGGCACTAAAAATGCTGGACTGGCATAGCTCGAATGAGAAGGTTCAATTACCGCTTGTTCCAACAATTCTTGAACCTTCTCTCGCAGAATGGTCATCTTCGGAGGAGCAAATTTGTAAGGGTGTGACCTTACTATTTTAGAATCTGTAAGACGTATTTTATATTCCAGCAGGTGTGTGAGTCCCAAAGTAGGAGTTAACACCTCGGGAAATTCCTCACACAAATGGTCTAAGGCTTTCTGCTGGGATGGAGTGAGATCATCTCGTGCAGAATCGGGAAAAGCTACTTCTTGGATACCCGGCTTGGCGCCCTGGTACCCAAGCAACGGAATTAGAACTTTCCTATTAAATTGAAAGAAACATTGTTGCGCTTGGATGTCCAGCACGAGACCACTTTTTGCGATGAAATCGGCACCAATTATGCAATCCACTCCCAGAGCAGGAGAAACCAGAAAAGGCCACACCCAAGAAAACCCATCGATTTTAAATTTAAAGGTGATAACCCGGGAGAGAGGCAAGATTTCCCGGGATGCAGTCCAGCATACTGCAGATGACAAGTTCGACTCCTTAATCAAGCCCTGCTTTTCAAGGTCCGCATATACCCGAGATGAGATGATGGATCGGGCCGAACCGGAGTCAACTAAGGCTCTGAGCTGACCCCCTTTTACCTCGAGCGACAGAAAGGGGCATACAGAAAGTTGTTGCGAGGTAGTGGACCGGGCCTTGATGTCGGAAGAGTTGGATACTAACAATTGCCTGGAGGTCTTCGGAAGTTGAACAGAATTAGAGCGGGGGGAAGACATCCTCCGAAATATCTTCCCCTGTCTATCTAGTTTTTGGTGCTGGTCTAGACAAAGGTGGTGCTGGGCGCGCGCGCCCTCGAGTGCAATTTCTCGCCACATGTCCCGGGCGGTTACAATTATAACAAACCACCGCATTCCGTTGCTCGCGATTTCGAGCTGGCTGGGTCTGTCGGTGGGAGAAAGGCTCTCTGGGTCCTTCCGATCTCTGCGGTCTTGGTTCTTCTCCTTTACCGTCTCCCCTCGCGTGGTCGCTCATCTGGATGGCCTTGGTCATGACGCAGAGCCGGTCCAGGTCAGCAAACCACCGCGGCCGCTCTGCAAAAACTAGACGTAATCGGTCTTCGGAGGAGACGCCGTCGAGAATGTTCTGGACCACTTCCTCCTCCGAAATGCCCAGTCGCAGTATACGAGATACTTCCCGGATTCGTTGCACGTATTGGGCTAAACTTTCGCCCCGCGCCTGCACTCTATAAAAGTGTCGATGTCGCAACTGCTCCATCAATCTACCGGGGACGAACGTCCCCAACACCACCCGGTGGAACTCCGCCACTCCACCTTTACGACGCATCACCTCCGCCACCCTGTCAGCCATTGTTCCGCGACAATAGGGGAATATGAGTTCGAGCACCGTACTTTCTGACATGCCCGGGTAGTCTACCAACTGGAAGACAGTCCTAAAAAAAGGTAAAAGTTTCTCTGCTTCCAGTCCATCTACGACTGGTAGTTGTTGAATTATGTGAGAAAGTGGGTTGGGCAGCTTATGGTAAGACGCCGCCCCCAAACCAGCGTGAACAGGTTATATCTCTCTATAAGAGGAATTTACGGCTGAGACCACGGACTCAGCAACCGGAACGGACGTGGATGCTCTAGCAGGTTGAGACCCCTGGATGGTCGAGGTAATCTGCTGAATTCTTTCGTTTATGTTATAGGGCGGCACAAGTTCGCCGCCTTGTGCTTGTAGATTCTGCAGCCTAAGTATCACATGCTGCAGCCGTTGCCGGATTCGCCGGACACCGATAGAGCACCCCGGTCCCGCCTCCAATCTTTCTACACAGCTAGCTAACTCCCGTAGCTCCTCCCACTTCTCACTACAAATTTCCCACTCGCTCTCTTGGTCAGTAATGGTGACCTTAGAGAGCGTGTCCCCCGCGGCCAGCGCTTCTCGGAGCTGCCGTCGTAAAATTTGAACATTCCCTCGAGGGTCTTTGCCCCGGGCCCGGAGCTCGAACTCAAGTTCATCCCGCAAAAACAGCTCGGGATTTAGTGCACTCATCGTCGCTTCGCGGTCGGCCCACAAAACAAAACACACAACCTTAAAACTAAAGACAATTAATACAGGAATCACAAAAACACGAGTACTAATCCTTCCTTCGAGTAGACTGCGGGTCCCCCTACCGTTGCGAGGACCCAGCCCACTTACCTGAACTGCTCTCTCTCAACGACTCTACACAAATGGAACGCAACACACACACTAACACTCAACACGACAAAAACACCGACCAACGAAAATTTTCAAAAATGTTCTCAATATTTCTTCGGCTACCGTATATCGGAGGAGACCGACTGCCAATCGGGCCATACCGCATAATTAAAACACCTCCCCAAATATGGGCAAGGTAATACTCAAACCATCTCCACCCAGGCACAGAACTGCGATAAGTCGCGTTTCCAAAGGAATGTCCCCTTCTAAAATTTCTCACCACGTGGCACTATCAACTATTCAAGGCGGGCAAGTACATATACATATATATAACACAAAACCTTAAACCTAACAAAATATTTTCACCTTTAGATATAGGGCCTTTCAAAATTTTTCTAAGTTCCATTAGAACTCCCAAAATGTTTCCTGAGTTTGCAAGCGCCGTCACACCCACAGGACCCACGGATTGACCCTAATCTCAACCACGCTCTGCTACCAAATGTAACCCCTCTTTAACTTAGGCAGTTAAAAAAAAAGATTATTTTTTTTGAAAAATTTTTTTTTAAAGAGGGGCCACAAGTTAATTAGAACTAAACCAAAGCCTAGAGAAGCCAAAAATGCGCTGGATCCAGTGAGACGGGACTTGCAATGAAAACTCATAAATTAAACAGTTAATAAAATCCCTTTTATTATTCTATCTCCATTTTGAAAACAATATTAATAACAAAATCAATAAACACAACAGTCAGAATCTATTGTCCACTTAAATTGTTAATTAAAATAATTTATACTCTTTCAACAAGGTCACCTGAAAATCTTTATTAACACATATAAAATATATTTGCTATCTCTCTTTTCTAAAATGAATTAAATTTTAAAATCATTACTATTCTTTAAATAAAGTTTCCTGTAAAATATTAATAATATAAAATTTATTCTCTATGTTCTCTTTAAAATGATCCATTGAACTTAATGGAGATAATTTTTATAGACTTCTTGATAATATTAATTATAATAACAAATTCTCAAACAAATTAATTAAAAATTAAATAGTGCCAAATCCACATCCTTGTTATTCAAGTTAATTAAAATAAATTACTTTCTTAGAAGAAATATTCAGCAAAAATTAATTGAGATAGAATAGATACTTGTTATTAAAATTAAAAGGATATATAATCCTATGTTTCATCTTTCTTTTCTAAAAACCCTATATCTAAACTCCCCACCAAAAATACACCTAAATGTACAATACATATAACCCCCCCCCAAAATACACACACAAATGTACAATACATCACATGTTCCACAATACAATACAATTATACAAAGATCTCTTGCCACGCCCTTTTCTTACCCCCCATGAGGTATATTATTAATTCTTTTATGGACATCCATGTTCGGATTACAATACTTAATTGGTTCATAACACATGACATGTGTATTAGATTATGCTTGTGCAACTCCAGTAGTCCCCAGGACATAATAAATTCCAAAATTTGGCCAAGTGCCTAATACAGTTATAAAATTCTGCCCACTGGGCTCTTATACTGTGAGAAATAGAAATTTAGAAAACAATGAACACCCCCCAGTTATCATAATTAATTAATAGAATTTATATATATAGAAACATTGATAAGTAGTGAAAATAGAAATATGTCATGAATATTATAACCCTTTTAAAAAGTACTTTTGGCCCAGAGACCGACATGTTCGTTTGCCAGTCGGTGCATTATTCAACATGTCTCACCAACACGTTTAATACTGTATGGACATGCACCCATTCAGGATTAAACTTGTGAAAATCCACCTAACTACCCCAGAAATTTCTATACCATATGAACCAAACTGAATTTAAAAATGAGAAAATATATATATAAAATGAACACTAAATTGAACCCGAGAAATTACCAATTGAATGTATGACTTAAAAGCTGTAATGAAACACATATACTGAAATAAGAGGGAATTATACGTTTGAATGTTGAACTGTCTAAGATACATGCCAGTCTCTGAGCTGACAATTTTACAACAAATTAATAAAATTTACAATTGATTCCACACCCAGTTCACACACTATACTGTCCCGTTAATTGGAGATCCAATTAAATGTTCAAAGGCTTGAAAGTGTTGTGGTTGATTGATTGAACTGGTGCACTGGGTCTATTTAGTGCATCTCTACGTATAAAAGAATATAATGGTTTGAGATCACCTGATTTTTGTCCATGGGGGTGAGGTGGCAATCCCGTGGCCTACATTACAGGTGTTGGTGTGGCTTCATGGCTATTCCTCCGGTAGATGAAGTGAGAGCGAAGTTCTTGGTGTTACAGGTTCAGGTCATGTTGTTGGGCTTTTTCTCGACTTGTTCGGAGGACCCGCAGTCGTGTATTGATCTAGCCTGACATAGTGTGAAGAATTATGGATGAAAGTATCTTCATCTACCCGGAGTAGCAAAAGCGGCCATTATCGCTGAAGGTTGAAGCCAGACAAACTTTGCATAAAACTTATTTCCGTTTCAACCTCGCGAACCGGGCTGTCGCTAGATGCCAGCACCTCTCAGGCACTTGATAAGCTCCGAATTAGTACTTATCTTCGCTGCAAGAATGCAGCACCAATTAAAGCTCTTCAAATTCTGTACTGCGTTTAACATACAGGACGTTATATACTGGACATGCGCCGGTTCTATACTAGAGTCGGCACATACTAAGTAACAAATAAATATAAATTAGGTAAGAGCAATAAGTAAAACGATTAGAAAATAGTTTTTATAAGAGATGCTAATGCGTCCTTTTATAATGTAATTTTGTAAATATTGGTAACCTTATTTAATTATTCCTTAATATAGTATGCAACCTTTTATTACGTGATTATTTTTAATCATATTAACAGACTTTAAATGAAATAACGGTTGTCAAATCATGCTTTATCACCAACAGCAAAACAGTGTTGATGAACGTTACCTTATGGTATCAACACACTGTTAGGTATCAGTTTAGAAACTTGGTACTTGCTACTGATTATTATGTAAACAAGTTATAACAACAGTAAAGTATTTCTAAAATAATAGCGCCTCTAAAGTAAAAGTTGAACAATATTACTAGTAAGCGCGCTATGTTTTTTTGGTGTAGGTGGTGCAATACCTGGTATTAGTGTATTAATACATATTCAGTTAGAAAAAGAACAGTTGCATATTCATTACGTAAATCTCAATGTTATTTATTAATATAAGGTTATTAATGTTAGTTTAGTTGATATTCCGTGCATCAATATTTGTATCACATACGCACACAATATGCACGCTTTTTATTGTCAAAATATGATAAATCGTGCTGGGAGTACGCAAAGTGAATGTTAAATGCCTTTACTTCCATTCCCACATAACACAAATGGCGGATACACCTCACTTGATTGCATATTATATTTACAGCCAAACGGATACATACATATCTCTCCGAACACACACCCTTAAAAATCTTTATTCATATATTCAGCCATTTCGTTTTATTTCTGTTCATCTACACAAACTATTATCACATAATACTACTCATGTATGATCATATGATCTATTTTTCTTTATCACATAAACATGTTTACACAATTTTTTCACCACGTTTTTGCGACCTATTTAATAAACAAAGTTTGTGAACTCTAGAATGACTGACTGTTATGAACTATTTAATCTTTTCATGTTTTATGATACCCCAACCGGATGTTTAATAAGCGTCGATTAGGTTAAACGTAGTCAGAGTTAAAACATCTGGCAGTTAAAATACTTCTGAGATCCAACAAATACTATATGGTCGAATACGTCTTGCCTGTAAAGAAAGATGTTTATGAAATTTTTAGGTACACTACACAAATAAATGTTCATATAATTAAACATCAAGTAATATTAATGGTTAACTAATTTAATTTTGATGTAAAGTATACTGACAAGAGATAAAGAGAATTGTTTTGGATCAGAAGTGTGCTAGGAATAATATAAAAGATTTAAATAATAGTCACATAATACCGAGGGATGAAAATGTAATATATAAGAATGTTCCCCGGCGGAATTCTCACATTGCGGTAAATAAAACACCACACCTTACGTAAGCCAGCCATTCGTTATTCCTTTCAGTACAAAAGGAAAGTCCTATTTGTTAAAACGCATTTTGATATAATTTAATATTTTCCGTTCAGTAATTTAAAATCTAATATTATTTCCAGAGTAGCTGGGCAATGACTGTATTCACACACACACGCACACACGCACACACGCACACACACACACACAATTAATAAAATTTATTATCTACATGCTTCGGGAAATAATCACACTTACTAAACTAAACACTTTAAAATACGTATCTCCGTAGACGCGTTGAAATTGGATTTATCACAATACGATTATGGTGTCTGCTAAACACAAATTGCTCCTATTAGCCACAATTTTCTTCGTTTACTTATAATAGCCGTATATTTACTTTCATTATCTTAATTTTAGTTGTATTCCGTAACAGTATATCAGTATATGCTAACATAGTGTGTGTGAGTGTGGTGTTTCGCTTATCCACATTTATGCATTAGTAATCGTTATTTCAGTTTTGTTCCTATCGTAAGAGATATTCATGATTCCTTTTATAATTATTTATTTTTGTGTTTTTGAGCTTAGAATCTAATGCCTTTAGCTATGGCCGGCTCTACTAGAAGGCCGGAATAGTAAACGTGGCAACGTTGCGTGATGGCTATAAACATAGTGTAATGAAATAGCTAAAGTGAACATGTTATATTTTGATTTAATTTTATAGCATTACTAAAATCGTGTGTAGGCCTATTTATAGCTAAACCTAAATTATAGGTCTGTGGTCATTCGTAGATACGTTTAAGTTGAAGAAATTAGTGCATTAGTGTGCACTAATGAATTTTGTTCAAATGATTGAAATCGTATCATATGAATGAGTTAATTATTATATTTCTTAAATACTGTAACAGTATTTTAGATAATAAACTTTTAATTTACAAAAACAAAGAATTATAAAACTGCTGTTAACCTGGAATTAAAAATTGCACGATTTTTTAAATTGAAATTCGTAAGTTAAGACAGTGTTCCGCAACCTTTTTTTACTCACGGCACACCCCAGACGGGCCTAGACTCAACACGGCACACCAAAATGACTGTCCCCTCAAAATCATATGAATCTTAATATAATTACGAAATATTACGTCGTTACGTAATCAATTTTTATTATTATTATTATCATCATCATCATTATTGTTATTATTATTATTATTATAAAACAGGAATAGACTCATGCATTTATTAACAATTTATTAACTTTAATTCACTGTAGAAAATACGAATTTTAAAGTAAATAACTCTACTTATACCTTCAGTGTGATACTTGAGCCTGCTTAGCTGCACACAGACGGCTGACTCGTGGCGGAATCGTTGACAAAGCAAGCCTCATTTCTTCATCGATGGATTTGAGTCTCTCTCTCTTTGATGTTTTAATTTCAGTCAACGTCGAGAAGCACAGTTCACACAAATATGTAGTTGAAAATGGTAATAACACATTAACTGCCATCTTGGAGATAGCCGGGTATTCACTGCTTATTGACAACCAAAATGTTTCCAAAGGCACTTCGAATAATTTTAATTTCAATGTTCTGTCTGCTTTCAAATCTGCCAGTTCCTCTTGTAAGCCTAAATTATTCGGAAGATGTTTCGAATCCGTAATGAATGGATCACGAACCCAGTCAAAATCTTCAACACTCTCTCCAAAATATTTTTTGAAATTCTGCTGCAAGAGACCTAAGTGTTCTTTAATTAAGTCCATCAACATCTTATTATCGTCAGCAAGGGGCCATACAGTTGGGAACATCTCACACGATCTATTTTCAATTGTCTGTATCCACAAATTTAACTTATTAATAAATCCTTGAATCTTATCCATACTAGTCAGAATATTTTCGTTTCTACCTTGCATTTTTCTGTTTAGTTCATTCAAGTGTACGAAAATATCGGAAAGATATGCCAACTTAGATACCCATTCATCATCTGCAAATAAATCCGCATACTCATGCCCCTCAATAGTCAAAAATGCAAGTACCTCCTCTTTAAGTTCAAACATTCGCGTTAACACTTTACCTCGAGATAACCATCGTATGTAGCAGAAGTGTAGTGTGCTCTGATCCCATTTCTTGACACAACACGTTAAAAAGCCGCATATTTAGGGGCCGCGATTTGATGAAGTTCACGACTTTTACTACTTCGTCCATCACAATTTTCAGAGGAGATGTCAAAGACTTAGCAACAATGGCTTCGCGGTGACTGAGACAATGGTCGGTTCGTAAGTTAGGATTTACTTCGCGTACTTTACCCACGAATCCTTTCACTCGGCCTGTCATAGAAGCGGTTCCGTCTGTACAAACACTAACGCAATCCTCCCATGTTAATTCATTACGGACCACATATTCATTAGTCGTACGAAATATTTCATCACCGGTTGCTCGCTCGGGTAGTTCTTTGCAAAAAAAGAAATTAGTTGCAATTACATCCCCATCAACATACCTTATGTAGGAAAGAAGTTGTGCGTGACCGCCAATATCGGTGGACTCGTCGATCTGAAGTGAGAACTTTCGACTGCTCTTTATTTTCTCCTTCATAATGTCTTCGATGTCACTGGACATGTCACTAACTCGGCGGCTGATTGTCAGCAGAGAGAGGAATTTTTGAAATTTCAGTACCAGCTTCTAAACCCAGGACTATTTTTACCATTTCTTTACACGCGGGCATTAACAACGTTTCTGCTATTGTGTGTGGTTTTTTGGCCTTTACGATAAGTTCGGCTACCTTATAGCTAGCTTCCTGTACTTTTTGCGAAACACGTACCGACGTAGTCATGAGCGTCACTTGTTTTTTATTTTGTTCCAACAACCAACGAAAATAATTCACATCTTTACTTAACAGAGAGGAATGTTTTGTTGACAAATGTCGTTTCAATTTACTGGGAACCATAGCAGCATTACTGAGTTTTTCACCACACACAACACACTCGGGGATTGGGCATGTTTTGTCACCACACCAAAAAAAACCCGTAAGATAAATAATTATCACTATATTGCCGGTGAACTACTTTCTGTTTCTTTTTTTCGGGCTCGATGGTTTCACTACTTGCACTCGAGGACGGACCACTCCGTACAAGGAACTTATCCATATCGAAAAAAAATATAGTTTAATAACACTGTAATAGAAAATAGTAAGACTGGTGTAGCAATCACAATATTCGCACTACTGCAGAGCACAGATGTGATAGAACTGAACTGAAATCCTGTAATTATTGACTGACAATGTGTGGGTCCTTCGGCGAAGGAAAAGAGCAATAAAGTTTAAGAAGCGCCGACAAACAGGCACAAATATCAAAACAAGGCAATAAAATAATAAAAGAGAGGGAAATTTTTGCTAATCCCCGCAATTTTATTTAAAAGCGCGTACAGCCAGCCGTACACAAAAGATGCGGTGTTACAAAGAACTCTCTTGAATAGAGTTTAGAACGTTTAGAGTTTTGAACGTAAACTCTATTGTATGATTGGTGTGGGCCGCTAAAAGGCTTGCTAAAAGTCTTACGCGGCTTTCTTTGCCGTGAACACAAAGCTTGCCGCCTGTAACCCATCAAACCGGCCCAATATTTCAGGCGAGAATACAAATAACTTAAGATAAGCAAACTATAACAACAATATTGAGTAAATAAATTACATTTAATTTCTATGAAAATATAACAGTTATCAGCATGTATTAAAGAATAAACAAGCACCTTCTTACTTAAAATCGACAATTAATTTATTACAATAATAGGTAAAAGTTCGCGTCACACCTTTCACCTTGTGACGGCACACTATTGTGCCGCGGCACACCGGTTGCGGAACACTGAGTTAAGAGATCGTCTTGTCGGCCTCATCTATCAGTTGGTTCTAGTGTTGCCACGTTTAAAAAAAGGGGACACGGAATCCCTTTACTTCTCCATGTTAACACAAGGAACATTTTCTCAATATCTATTTGACATACAGTTTTCAAATTTTTACCAGTGATATATTGGGATATTATCTAATTTCTCACGGTTTAAATTTATATAATATTTAATATTTCATAATGAAAAACTTTTTTTGTGTATTGTCGGAACACTTCTAAAATGTCATGCTTTATGGCTTATAACTCTTAAATAACACCAGTATTTGCAAAACCCTACCGCAGCAACATGTAGTATCATTAGATAAGTCTACCACAAAAATTTCAACATAACATCTTAAACCGTTTTCGAGAAAATGTTCCTTTTCCTTAAAACAAAAAATCAATTTTCGGAAAAAACTAAATCAATGTTTTTTAGTTATTCTTACCTAACTCTTATACATTCCAGTTTCATAATCTGAATTGTCATCAAATTGATCTTCAAGTTTCTTCTTAAGATGTCTTTTTTGTTGTCTGGCTTATCTTTCAAAATCTGAAATTGATTTTTCACTATTTATAATTCTTTCACTGTCTAGTGCTTCCATCGTAGCAACCATGAAATATTCAGGATTCATTCCTAGTTTTTCAAGAACTTTACACTTCATAATATATCCCTTATTAAAACACGTTATTACATCGTATACACCTAATTCTAAAGTTTTTAATGTGACAAAAACATTTTTTGGTATCCTGGACCATATAACGCTGTTTACAGACTGATTGCAGTTTTGAGTCTCTCCATGTGTACAATTTTTCAATAGATTTTGATTAGAAAAGTCTCTGAATATGGGCTTTATTAAATGCATAATAGCTTCTGGTATAATATTCTTGTGATTGCAAGGAAGCTCAGTAGGACATTCTAATTGTCTATTATATTTTCACCAGGTATCTGGACCTTTAGGCCATAATCCGTGCATTGGTTTCTCCTGCATTGTTTACTCCAAAAATTAATTTTGGCCATAAATGATTAAAAAGCCTGTATAAATTATATAATTTTGGAATCAGAAAATTCTGTACTATTAATATCGGTAAAAAAATTATGAAATTTTTTTACCTTTTCGGGTCTCCTTATTCCGGTCTTCTACTAGAGCCGGCCATGCCTTAGCCCAACGACGTCGACCAGGCGTATTGCTTGTATTCATGGTTATTTCTGACCTACATACAAGCTTTATAAAATAAAAAATGGGAATTTGTACACACAAAGATCTTTTTCATGCCAATACAGGAAACTGCTCTTTGTTTCGCTAACTTTCTCTTTGCCGAGGTTCTCTGTCAGCTTACCTTTTACTCCGTACCTCTGCCTGAGTTCGGTAAGACCACAGAATTCTTCAATTAGGTTTTTCCGTAAGTGCTCCGCTACAAGTGCAGATGGGTTGTTCTTGGAGGTACGAAGACGTCGGCAATATTGTGTGCCCATTCGTAGTCTGGTGATGGACACTTGTTCACGACAACTGCGATCACCTGCCATTTACCATTTATGGACGCTCTGATTTACGACAAAAATTATGCTGTGCAATAATTTTCATATCTGCTGCCACACTTTAATAACGGGCAGCATTATTACCTTTGCGTCCTTAGGACGTATGGTAATCACATCGATTCGTGGGTTTGCTGCAGCGTGTCTCCATATTATTGGATACGCTCATCACTGTGACACCAGACAACAGTAAAAGACAAACCTAGGGTGTCTAACGCGTAGCTTAGCGTCATGATCTGCTGCAATATCGGATCCACTATGTCCCGATTGACTAAGGCAGTTAGAAAAATCTGCGAATCCATACTGGTAACAAATTCTCTCCCACCTTGGTGTTAATAGTGTGGAGCTTGCTCACTGTATATAGTTTGGTAGTTATAAACTTGCCGCCTTGGGCAGTATACAGGAGTGGGAGTCACCCTCAGTGACAAACACCCTACCCACTCCGCTTTCCGTCTTCGAGCCATTAGTTTACACGATGGTATGTTCTTCAACGAATTCCTCCAGGACTGATCTAGAAAGCAGTTTCAAAACAGTTGGATGACACAATTTCTTGCTGCTATTAGCAACAATCAAACGACAATGTGGTTTGCAAAGCAGCCAGGCAGGCATCTTGCATGGAACGTGCGTTTGGACCGTCGGGGTCTGGATGTTGTAGCGCCGGGCTATTTTGAGTTCACGGGTGCCGGCTGGTTGAGTAAACGTACAATCGTGTTTGCATGTTCTCGCAGGTCTGTTGTTTGCAATCAAAACGTCGTTTGCGTGGCTTGGTGGCGTTATATTTCAGCCACGTATCTCAGTAACAGTAACTGACGTCTTAGATAGAATATTATTCCTGTTTCACAATGAAAGCTTTGTGCCGGGTTACTGCTGAACGCCTCTACGGAATAGTAACATCCCAGCATTTTGTACAGAATCTAACTTGTTCAAGCACGACCTCCTGGGTGAAGAATTATGGAACGATTTTTGCGCCACGATTGTTTCCTTATGGAACATGGAAGTAAAAAATATAGAATTTTGTCAAAGTGAAATAAAATGTTTCCATAGAAACTACTTCTTTCTTGTCACTAATGTAGTACACATATAAAACTTATAAAAAATTATCTCCTCCCTCATAAACTACCATTTTAATTTATAGAAAAATTACCCCCTTCCCCTTCAACTACCCTTTTCATTTATAGATATTTCATGTAACTTTCTACAGTGGATTATTATGACCTTCTTTTAAGGATACTTTATTTATCAAAATTAAGCACTTTACTCTTGTTAAACGTAAAAGGCTGCCGGTAAACTACCCCTTCCCCTTAACCGATCTTCACCAAAATCAACAGGCTTCGAGTCCTCTACAATTCAGAACTGTATGCAAACAATTATTTGATTCTGTTTGAATTTGCGGCAGTTTTCTATCGTTTGCCATAGAAAATATTCTACACATAGAAACACACACACACACACACACACACACACACCTTTCGAAAAATGACTTTTTTTCATGATTTGAGGGTAGTACAATCAGAATCTATCATTATCTCGAACACGATTTTTTTCGCCATGACCATACTTCCATTTCCTTATAGAACATGGAAGTAAAATTGATATAAGCCTATACTGAATGTTGACACAACGTCCTGTCATGTCGTCATAACATCGTAAGGTCACAACAATTTTTCCGTCAGTTCCGTTCTGTCCTTCTCAAGTTGTTTTGTTGCTCAAGCACTGTACGATTTGTTTTCGGCTAAAAACTGAATTCTACTTGACTAGGTACTCGTCGTGGTGGGCCATTAGTCACTTGAAAATGGAAGTTTTCCTTAGTTTTGTATATTCCATATTCCATTATGTATACCACTAATGCGGTGTTCAAACCAAATAAAACCTATCTATCAGCTCCCCAATTCATAAGGGATAGGTACTTAACGTCATATAACGACAATTTATACGTAGCAACCAGATCGTCTACGTGCGCATTCCACGTTAAATCTCTGTTGAAAGTTAGCGCTGAAAATGTAATGTTTGTTTGATATTGCAGCCAAACACCGTTTATAATAAGCGTTGGGTGTAAGGTGCCTTCCTCGCTTTTGACTGAAGTGTCGTGTTTGTCACCTAGGAAGAAAAGCCAATGCTTTTAGCATTTTCAACCAACGTGTCTATAGCACGTCGCGTTTTCCGTTTGGTCATCGTCATTGCATTACCCCAGTAGAACAGCACAATGTCGTCAACATACAAGAAGTTTCCAAATAATGACGTTTCTCTATCCTCTAGATCCTTGGGATACTCTATTTTCCAACTCGTGTGGGACCGATAGCAATTGTCCGACCTGAAAACGAAAAGTATTGTCTGCTACAGAAAGTTGTAGATAAACTTGAGCAGTTTACTTCTAAACCGTTAATAGTGTATTTTTTTATTGATTTTGTATCTTCACGTTTTGTACATGTAGTGAGTATTAGCCTGTATGTGCGACGTATTATATCTTACTAATATAAGAATAATGATATATGTGTAATTGTTATTATTAGAATGCTGACGATACAAATTTTCAGTGGCTTTGAGATCAGCAGTGTACAAACACCTCGTTGCGCGGGTAACAAAATTTTCATTATTTTCGCGCACGCACAAAACACTCTTGAACAGTTTTTCATAGTGTGGACATCGGCTGGAACAAGACTGGCGAGAACAGTGGAAGTATGTGTGTGACAGAGGGGGAGATAATATGGAAGTGAGACAGTGAACTATAATCGTGTCGTCTCCCCTCTCTTCTGTCTAGATAACTTGGTTACACTTGTAAGTAGGGGCAATCCATGCACAATGGATCGGGGTAGCTTACTATTTAGGAATAACTGTGGAACCTATACTTCTGTGTGTCACAAAAGCATACGCAGTCACACTAAAACACTCACTTTGTGTTTATCATTTTTATATCTGATGACAACAATCCAGATCCTGATTATAAGAAAATGTCGAAACGTCGACAAAATAGTTTAAATTGTGTCTGCTTTTCAAACCGAAAGTAATTAAGGAATGCCATTATTTATTGAATCACATTCACTACAAAACTAAGGAAAACTTCCATTTTTCAAGTGACTAATGGCCCACCTGTACGACGAGTACCTAGTTAAGTAGAATTCAGTTTTCTGCCTAAAACAAATCGTACAGTGCTTGAGCAACAAAACAACTTGAGAAGGACCGAACGGAACTGACGGAAAAATTGTTGTGACCTTATGAGAAGAGTGCGATGTTATAACGACATGACAGGACGTTGTGTCAACATGCAGTATAGGCTTATATCAATTTTTAAATAAGATTAGATTAATATAAGGTTGTTTAATCTTAGTCGTATGTGTTGAGATAGATTGTTTAACAATTAAAATTAGTATTGTAATTTTTATTACGTACAATATCTATTGGCGCAAAAAGTGTAAATTGCACAATAATATAGTTTTAGTTAAACAGATTTTATAAAACTAATATATTAATGTAATTTTTCTCAGTTAATTTCTGGATGTCATTTTACTCACGCTCCTTGCTACTACGAGTTGTACGTACTTCTTCTTTTACAAATTGCTACTCGACGTTACACATTCACAATATCAAATTAAAGTATAAACCTTCAATTCCAGCATAAATAATTAAATTTTACATTACCTTTAATACCGAATGTAATTAATGTAACTTGAAAAAATGTATATACAAATATACAATTTATAAACGCGTATGTATGAATCGTGCGGGATTATGATTTGTAGTAGAAGGCCGGTGTGATTTACTGACAATGAGAGCGCAGACATGACTGGGGATATGAATACCCCTAGTGGAATGCACCAAAGGGGTTGAAATGAATCAAGGTAGGTCCGCCAACGCGGCTATGAATACCCCTTTCAACATAGAGGTCTGATGCAATTGAATTTCGCTGTAGCATAATTAGTCTTTTTCTAGATCAGTGTTTGGAGATACCTGATAAATTTTATTACCGATAGAGGGTAACTGAAAAATACTATATACGTTTGTCCAAATATGTGGGTTGTCTGTTCGCTTCCTAATGTTGGCAAAAGAGATTATTTACAAATTTACTTCTTTGGTAGTTGAAAGTACAGTATACGGGTTAATGGCGATCTCTTTAACCTCCAAGCATCGAGTAATATTCTAAATTTTTAGAAAGTCTGATACAGAATGACAGAACCGTTTTCCACAAACATACGATCGTTAAATGAACAAGTGAGTAAATTTTGTGCTTACAGAACATCATAACTTGCTTCAAGCCTTAATGTGTTTACATATGGACTATCCATGTGAGTAGACCTATAATGTGCAAACACCTGTGGATTTGTCTCAATTTAACTGAGGAAGGTAAAAAAGTTGTTATATGAAAATCACCTAATAACGTAGTATTGCACAGTAAATAAGTAACCGATTGAGAACGCCGTCTAACCGAGAATTGAAAAATAAAAGTTTGGAGGCCAAATTAGACAATATAGTGAATGCGATCTGCACAATCGGTAATACCATGTCCAATCGGTAATAGGTTGCCAGTTTGTACAAACTGGTGTAACGTAATAACTACAGTAACTGTAGGATGACGTTTTTGAATTTCAAAGGAAAATACATAACAAGTAATACACTTGGTGTTACCTTTTGTGCTGTGCTTCAGATCTTAGAAATGTATCAAATATATTGTTTTATTGCATTTTATTTCAAATTTTATTTATTTTGTTTTGTTTTGTTTTATTTCAAATATATTTATAACAAATTTATGCTTTTAAGAGTTGGAAACGAAATAAATAAGGATCTATTTCAAATTTAATATAGGCCTACCTATTAAGATAGGCATGTGATTGTGCATGAAGCAGTTCTATTCATGTTGTACAGTCTATAGTTCACTTCATAACTTATAGTTTTTATGCAATTTATGGTGAAGTGTCTCGTTTAAAATTGGCACTTTGTTTTAAGTGTAATTGCTACAAACGCGCCGTGTTGAATAAACATATCTAGGGTTTCCTTTCTTACCAAATACTTACTACTTCGCTTGAAATAATAATCTATATGTATCTCATCCAATCACCAGCGTTATTCATACATTTATTTACCATGTAATAATATACTTATAAACAAACATTATGGCCGGCTCTAATAGAATGCCGGAACACATTAAACGTGGCAACACTGGAACCAGCTGATATTTTGAGCCCGATTAAACGATTTCTTAATTTATGAATTTCAATAATCAATTCGCTTCATTTTCAATTGCCGGGTTAACAGCAGTTTTATTAACGTTTTGGAAATTAAAAGCTTAATGTGTAAATGTGTTCATTTGTATTGTCATTATTGTCATTTGTTCATCAAGATAAAACTTGTTAACGAACGTAGTTACTCTAATGAATTAAAGAAATATTATTAATCTAAGTAAATTTATATTTATTATTAAAATACCCTTATACCATATTGGTGTCGGGTTACATAAACATATGATAAGTACATCAACTACACTCTATATACAAATTTTTTCCATCTTACTCTATCCATTGACAATGTCTTTGCTTCCCTCCAGCCCAAGCCTCTTTCTCTCAAAATGTTTCCCATCATTCCATCCCAAGTCAGTCGCGGTCTTCCTCTCTTTTTTCTGCCCCCTGATTTTGCCTCCCAAACCTGTTTTATCATGCTATCACTATCCATTCTCTGCATGTGCCTCCACCAGCATAGTTGTCTCTGTTCAATACAATCCAGAATCGATATCACTTCCAGATCCTCTCTTATTTGTGTATTCCTAACTCTGTTGTTCCTTGTTACTCCTACTACTCTCCTAAGGTATTTCATTTCTGCTGCCTCGATTTTACTTTTTTGGCTGTTGGATAGCACCCACGTCTCTCAGCCGCTATGTTAAAACCGGTCTATATACTGTTTTATACACACTCATTTTCGTTTTTCTTGATATCTCCTTCTTATTTATAAGTCTATTGTTTAAAGCATAGTATACTTTTATTGCATTTTCAATTCTTTCATTTAGTGCGGCTTCTTGTTTCCCATTACTGTCTATTATAACCACTAGATATTTGAATTGTTTTGCTTGTTCTATCTTCACTCCTCCAATCTCTATATTTATTATTTTCTCTCCCATTACCATTACCTTTGTTTTTGTCTTATTTATTTTCATCCCTTTTTCCTGGAGAACTTCATTCCATATATTCAAATTACCCTGTAATGCCCTTTCACTTGTAGCCATTAGCACTACATCATCCGCAAAAGCCCCTTCTGCTACTTCTATAATTCGCAAGTTCCTGTATCCAACATGCATTTTCTTAACCTTCAGTGAAAATTTCTTAATAATGTCGTCCATATACAAGTTGAATAATAATCTAAGTAAATGCCTTATTTAATAACGAGCCATTCCCACAGCTATCCTGTCCGCACGACTGGTGCTTTCACTTTGTGAGGCCCCAGCCCCGGGCGTTACAACACAACAATGTACATAAACATACATAAATTTTATACACATAAATTTATATACATACATTTTTATATTATTTTATATTTGATATTTTTCAATTATGCAAAAAATTACAACACCAAATTACTATTTCTTTAGTAATATAACAATTTTAGAGTCATACAATATATGAAGCATTTGAAACATTAGATTTGGGCAACAATTCCTTTTAGCCAGACACCGTGCTAGATTATTACAGGTTTTCTTTTTAATTTTGTTTTATTTTCTGCGGCACTGGGGTTCAAAATTTTGAAATTTCCAGAACCTAAACACTACATTTAGACGTTAGTTAAGATTCTTTTTAATTTGATATCCCACACAAATTTCTATGATTTTATCAAATTTTCTACCTACTTTTTGAGACCCTGATGTCTACAAAACTTATCGTGAGACATACTCCAAACAGATAGGTAGACAGACAAATGCCAAACGATTGAGTTAAAACTAAGAACTCGCTTCGCTCGTTCAATTACATTTAAGAGAGTATGTAAGTAAGTAAATACGTATGCAAGGAATAACTTACGAAAATAAAATATGTAAATAAGCAAGTACGATGTCCAAGGTTGGGTTATATCAATACGATGTCGAATAGAATAGACTCGGATATGTGGTAAGTATTCCTCAGATATAAACATGTGTAAGGGACAGAAAGTAAACGCAAAAAAGTACGTCACGCGAAAACACAGAGAATACAAGAATAATGCACACAAAAGAAAAAATCGATGGCAAACAAAAATAGACAAGAAAGGAGGCGAATATTATCAGTATATGAGTAAATGAATATTGTGTAAATAATTACCTAAGAAAGTAAGTAAGTAAATAAGTCATTATGCAAATAATTAAAAAAATCTAAGTAAGTAAGTGATGAACTAAGAAAATATGAAAATAAATAAAGAAGTGAATAATTAATTAATAACTAGGTACTGTAAGGAAATAGGTAAGTATGTATGAGTGTGTAAGTGAGTAATTAAGTAAGGAATAACTAAGAAAGTACTTAATTAAATAAGTAATTAATTCAACACATATGTCAGAAAGTAAATAATAAACTTTTGCAATAAAAAATAACTAAACAATAATTTAGTAAGTAGTTAAGCAAGTACGTGAGTAATAGAATATTTGTAATTCAACGTAAATTTGTAGAAAAATTTATAAAAAACGTAAGTCTGAGAATTTTGATGTAAGTAAAACCATAATAAGAAAGAAATAACCGTTACAAAAACATTAAAATTTGTTGAAGAAGAAACAGCAATATTGATTATATATTGACCTCTAAAAGCGGTAAAATCCCGAGACAAGGTAACTGCTTGCTCTGCACAGAGTATAGTACAGTATGTAGCACTACTAACATCTAGTCAATTTATACAAATGTAGAGACTAAAACTGTTGACGTTGACGCTGACAATAATTTTGAGATGAACGAAGAGTTTAAATCTAGCTTCAGTTAACGCTTCCACTATCAGTGCAAGTGTATTCCTCAGGGGGCACGCAAAATTTACAATTCAAATCATTGGAACATCGTCAACTCCCAGCATCCTAACACCCGTCATCTCCCCATCTAACTGCTCCTTAAGGTACGGTCTTTAACTTGTACCAATAACGCAGGCTTTGTAAGCCAATTATCAGAGATTAAAATTTCTATTTATTATATTTTAACAAAAACTCTTATAGATCTTGTTATTTTAATTTATTTTTGTTCTATAATATTAAAATGTTCACTGTTTTTACGTTTTTGCTTTTAAATGACTTACAAGTTTTCCTTATAGTTTTCGATTAAGCAAAGATTAAGTATAGAGAATGCTTAAACTCCTTACTATTCTCAATAGTTTCATTATAAACTCGCCTGGACTTCGCTGATCTTTCATGTCAGTGTTTACATCATCCGTAATTTGTAGTTTATATTAAACATACGTTTAATAATACGTAAAATGCTTATATTTTTTAAAGATTCTTACTTATTGTAAAATGTTTTATATAATTGGCTTACATTTGATAGCTCTTTTATATTTTTTCTGTTTTACTAATTACTTTTGGGGAAATAGAGTAGGTCTAAATTTGACAATACCTGCTGACGATTTTATTGCAATGAAAGCAGTAAACATGGAAAGAAAAACTGTATTGGAGATTGTATCATTAAAGTTCATTAAGTGTTTACATCCTTATACTGTGTTCGTTGCAAATGTATATTGCATTTGCAAGTATTCATTAGGTTACGCCACGGAAATTGAATAATGTAAGCATGGTTTTATTTTAAAAAAGGAAAATATATAAAATATTGTAGATCTGAGATTATCTTAGTTTCATAACTGTACACGTTCTTCATAAAATTAATATCGAAACATTTAAAACATAAGTTTGGATATTGGGATAGTTTTGATTCAAATAACTACATGCTAGTTAATTAGTTAATTAATTAATTAACTTAGTTAATTTTCACTTTACAGCAATGTAGAATATATAGGGGTTTAAAGCTTTTTTCATGTTTAAATAAATTATTAAAATATACCTTAGACAGTATCGAGTGACGTTGAACCAGATCATGGATTGTACCTTAGTGGTCCCAGCTCATTGTTCAAGTACAAGTCAATCCATGACAATAAAGAATATAGTTACAAACACAGTATGTCACCTGCAATTATACCTCAAATCAAAACTATTTTTAGAGATTTATCAGTGAAAATCTTCTAAATAAATGCCTTGTTGGGAACACTCAAATCATGAATGAGAGTGTGAATCACATAATTTGGACACGGATTCCAAAATCAACATTTGTGGGGATAGAGACCTTCAATTTGGTGTTTTAGATGCTTCATTGTGGCATGCTACAATGATGGCAAAGCTATTAAATGCTCAGCTTTTGAGAAACTGGGAATTAATTCTGGTACTCGGATGGCTAATTCATTGAAAATGCTTGATGAAGAAAGGATACGCACTTTGGACAAAGCTATATCATAGTATGAAAAAAAAGGCTAAACAGCAAAGAAGACTAAAAATAAAGAAACAAGAAGAAGAAGTTAGTGATTCCTCAAACTATAATCCACGAATGTTCTAAGTTAACTGAAATAAAAAGTTATTATAAAGTACTTTCTTGTTTTTTCTCGTTTTTCACGGATTCAATTTTATCAGGAAAAGGAACATTTTCTCAAGAAATATTTAACCAAACTTGTTGAATCTTTAACAGGATATTTACTGTACAAAGACACATATTTTAACAACTTGTTTTTAAAAAATAATCTGTAGAACCAATTTTATTTTATTTTATAGTAAATTTTTTTCTTACATTTAACGTAGATGAAAAAATAATTTTTTTTAGGCGAACTAAAATTTCTAAATTAAAAACAACGCTGTTAAAATATGTACCAAGGATTAATTAGATACTACAAAAACTTGATAGTTAGTCCAAGTAATTCCTGTGAAAATGATCCTTACGTTACCATTAACTGGTATACGGTTTCCGGGAAACCTTAATTGAGACAATTAGCGTATATATAATTTTATACAGCACTGAAACGTCCATTTCAGTCCCTGGAAAGACTTAATGCTGTGTCTATGTTGTTTTAAAGTTGTATCGAAATTTGATGCTGTTTTAAAATTGTTTTGAGTACTGTCAACTTTCCAACGCACGAAGAGTCTAACTGTAGACGCAAAACTAAATACGAATAATATGTCAATGAATATGTAAAAGTAACTTACATTTACGTAAAAGTGGACTAATATTAGTACAAATACAGGCACAAATGAAACACAGGTACTGCACTTTCAGACGTGCCTGTTTGTGTAAGTTAAAAACAAATTTGGGATGGTCGACAGAATAAGTAAACGTAATTGCACGTCAAACAGAAATACAAGTGAATCAGCTGTGTTTAAATATAATTTTACAAACATTATACCAAACATACCTCAAGCGTTAGACAAATTTAATTTATTTCTTCAACTAAAGACTAAAATTTGTAGTCAGCTTTAAAACTAGATGTTTCTACAGTTATTGGTAACAACAATAGTGGAAAATAAAAGTACATTTTAGACTACTGAATGGTTTATAAAATATAGAAATAGCAGCAAAGTTTGAACATTTTAACTGAGAAATACATTCCAGCAATAATTGTTATATAAAGCAGCGTATTTATTCTTTTCATTTTTACAGTAGGTACATGGCAAAGTCCATTTGTTTTTTCAAGTACTGTAAAACTTAGATGGCTGCAAGAACTCAACGCCTAAATTAAATAATTTGTGTTTGCAAAACATTTTAAGTACTTAATTTTGAGTACGTTTAATATGTTATACATTATTTAAAAAGTTTGTAGTTTTATTTAAAATTTAAAATAGTTAGTCCATCGAAATTGTTAATAACCATTATTTAAAATTTTTATTTTGGTATGTGGCGATAAGAAGAGTTTGTATTTCATTATACAGTAGGCTTCCAATTATAAACGCTACAAGTAACAAAAAACTTTGCTCCCAACGGTTCAAAGTAAGAAAATGAAGAATTTTAATATACGTAATATTGAGACATTAAAACCGATTGCTCTACACTTAGTAATACAATATTGTTTGTAGCAGGTTGAAGCCAAGAAACTCTCACGTCTGGGATATGCGTTGGTGTAGGTGCGAATCAGGGAATGTACTGAGTAAATAAACCATACTAACGACTAGACTACGAACGTGTGGCGACACAAGCTTATATTATTGATATAGAAACATTTAACATTTTAGAAAAATTGGCGAGGGTTGTCAAGTTAAAATACTGGTAGAAAGTGTGACAGCAGGGAGATAGAGCGAGGCTGATCATACAAGGGCTATACGAGTATAAATCACTACATCAATATACATTTGTTTTTCGTTTTCAAATACATTGCAATGAGTAGAATATCAAATATTACTGGGACTCAAAGCTTATGACAGCATGTTTAAATGAAAATTTGTATAAGTACGGACTGCAGGTTTGGGCATTCTATGTTAATCGATAAAAAATTGTAAGTTAAACTTAAATTGTTAGTTTTAAGTACTTTTAGACCGTTAAAAAACTGTTAGTGTTGGTGCGAAAAGATGCGTAGGTGTCTGGTGTGTGCGCGTACGCAAAAATATTTAATTATTTTTTGGGATAATAATAAAAAAAAAAATATATCAAAGTGACCAACTTTTGTTATATGTGGAATTGTGAGATGAGAATTGTACCAAAATACGCCTAATGAGAAGAGCTATCAAGTGTCAGTAATTGTTAGAAATTAAACAACAGAATATATGAGTTTTTTAACAAAGAAAGTTTTATGGGCCATCAAATAAGTCGTAAAATCATACTCGTTTTTTTGACAGACCTGCATTGCTTTCGAACAATCTTATGCAAGCAGAGTTTTATCTTAGCATCAGTAACAGAGAAGCAATACGAATTAACCAATCAGCTTACAAGAGCTGATTAGCGCAAATTTTCATTTGAATTCCAAATTGTTGTTCAACAGTCAATCTCTCAGTAAACTCAGAAGCGTGTGGACGTATGAAATAGTTTAGACGTTTGGCCTACTAGGTGTACGAACATAGGTTAAAAAGTTCGCTGGCTACTAAAATCGTAAATTTTAAAAAGTGCTAATCTGGGAAAGTAGATTTCCGTATTAAAGACACGTCAAGTGTGCTGGATTTATATGTATGCCAAATACACAAAACTGCAGTAGAAAAAAATCAATACTGTGAAAATTAATTAACAGCGATATACAGGGTGTCCCGGGAGGAGAGGGAAATAATTTGAGAAATGGTTCTATAGTGTAAAAGAAGAAAAAAAGTTCATATAAACATATGTCCGGAAACGCTTTGTAAGCGAGTTACGGCTAGCGAAAGATTTCGCCCGGGTTTCGGTTCCCCCGGGTAAACGAAGACTTTCTAAAATTCTGGGAAGGGGCGAATTCTGTTGTTTCTTATGGTTTTTGATCTGGAAAATCGAATAAAACAGGTCGCAGAACTGTATCTCCCACAGGTTTCATGATATCCGACATAAAACAGAAAAATCTTTGCCTAAAAACAAATTTTGGAAAATTGGAAACAATTGGAATTTTTGTTGATTTTTATTGACTTTATTTACACCATTTTTCTCAGAATTAAATTCTTTACAAGTTTTGTTTTTTTTATGCATTTATTAGTCATTTAACAAAGTTATTGTACTTATAACCTAAAAAAACGTGTTTTTAGATTAGAAGTACAATAACTTTGTTAAATAACTAATAAATGCATAAAAGTTAAAAACAAAACTTGTAAAGAATTTAATTCTAAAAACAATGGTGTAAATAAAGTCAATAAAAATTAACAAAAAATTCCAATTGTTTCCAATTTTCCAAAATTTGTTTTTAGGCAAAGATTTTTCTGTTTTAGGTCGGATATCATGAAACCCATGGGAGATACAGTTCTGCGACCTGTTTTATTCGATTTTGCAGATCAAAAACCATAAGAAACAACAGAATTCGCCCCTTCCCAGAGTTTTAGAAAGTCTTCGTTTACCCGGGGGAACCGAAACCTGGGCGAAATCTTTCGCTAGCCGTGACTCGCTTACAAAGCGTTTCCGGACATATGTTTATATGAACTTTTTTTCTTCTTTTACACTATAGAACCATTTCTCAAATTATTTCCCTCTCCTCCCGGGACACCCTGTATGTAATTGTTTAAGTCGAGAACGACTCTGAACGCCGGACACCAGAAAGAATTCAAATCGGTATCCAGAGCGAATCAACGCGACTCTATCCAGATTGAACGACCCACACCTGTATCCAGACTGGATCATTAACATCTTGGCGATCTACATTCGTCATAAAAGGAAAGTGACTTTATTTTTTTTAAACTTAAACAAACGTATTAAACAAAAGGGACAAAAAACTTAAAAAAAAGATTTGATGTATTAGATTATGTAAGAGATAAAAATTATTTAATATATGTTGAGGTGAACTGAGATAAAATAACTAGTTTATTCTTTTTACATAAACTGTATTAAAATCAAAGTAGTACAATTTGTAGTAAATCATTAATAAATCCGACAACGTTCGAATAAACGGGTTACCGACTACTTTCTTTTCAATGTGTCATCTGTACACCGCAATATGTATAATACAAATATACAATAACATTTTCTTCTTTATACTAAAAAATGAAAATGAGTCTAAATTCCGTAAATGAAACCACAAGAAATGGTAAATTAGCGGAATACGCCTTTAATTAGAGATGAGATAAAAAATAAACGCTATTAATAATGTTTATTAATTTATCACTGACACGTCTCTATGGTCGAAATACAAACACAATGATAAATTTACACTTCATGAAAAAAATGACTAACCAAACCGCAAATCAAGAAAAGTCTAGAAAACTGGCATAGAAAGGATACAAAGAAAATATGTTTATAGCAATGTTAAAAAGTCTTATTTGCAACATACACGTCAGTTCTTTCTCGAAATTTATTTGGAGTACTATTTTTAGTACTCATGTCACATGATACTCAAGTGTTCAAAGCTGAATAATTACGGAAGTGTTAATTAACCATTAATAATGCTTAAATTGTTAAAACTTGATAAAAATCAGTATAAATAAACTTGAGTTTACTATACGTAAAAATAGAGTTACTTGAGTTGAAAAGTACAAATTGTTAAAAAAAAGTTACTTTTACGCTATTTCACTACAGGTTTTATTAATAATTGTGCCATAATACTTAGTCTCTACAATTCCGGCTCATTATAGTAGTTAATACACAGTAGTCTATTGTACTAAACTCATATTACTGGTACAACAGAGGTCGTAACAAATTAGAGATTACACAACTGGTATGTATTTACATATTAAGTTGTGAGATTAGTCTGTACTTATTTACTCGTTTACCGACAAGAGTAATGGTATCATTGAAAACCTGTTAAACAGGCATCGCCGTATTACTGAGAAATAGTTTCTCGTGTAGCGTGAACACATTTAAAGCTAACGTATCGCAGAGATTCACTTGCGTTTAACCACATCAATGTATTACCACTACTGGCGCTCACAAGATATATTCTAGTTACATGTCGAGCCGCAGACTCGCGGTTACATAGTTTAGTCTTCTCCGGTTGCATTCGTTACATTGTTAATAAAGACCCTAGACTAAGTGGTGTTTTGTTTTTAATTGCTAACGTTACGAAGGAACTGAAAGGGATTACATACTCCGAGTACACCACAGTAGGGAGAGGACTATTTACACAGGGCTATGTGTCTAACGCCTTAGACCTAAACGGCTTCGATTGCGTTTAATAAATTGAAGTTAACGGAGTTCCTTTAATTAAAGTAGACTGACAAATACGAACATTATATTTTAAGCTTTCATCCAACAATTGATATTAATTTTTGCTTTTACCTGATAGCTTAAACATACTTTATGTAACAAATTGTTGCGTCTTATTACTTCCATGTTCCATAAAGAAATGTTTACGTTTCGAAAGTTTTATTATTGTGATTACTGCAATAAAAAGGCTGGCAGGACACGCACACACACACACACACACACACACACAATTCGCGTTATTTCTGCCCTCACTCATTTTTATTTTCTTACGTTTGCACGCTTTTTAAATGGAAAGTGCCGAAACCCACACCAACACAACGCGTGCAAACCGAAAAGGTGTCCAGCGTGGACAGCGATTTGCTTCCTGTGGATCGCTGGCCAGTGTAACTGCACGTGTTTACAGAGGAACTGTTCATAGACAGACTTTTCGTCTTTAGGGAATGATCCCTCTGCAAGATACTCAGGGTCCATGAGAGACTTCGGAGCGCTCCTTCTTTTCCGCGTGTTTGTTCTGTGAAACGTATAGTACACTGTAGAATGTAAACATAGTAGTAATATACTACTACATGTAAACATATGTAGTAACATAGGGAATGTTAAAAATTTTTGTCCACGGTGTACCCTCATACACACAAAAACCTGCTCTGATGTTTTGATTATGGACATCAAAATATTAAAACTTTGGAAACTTGAGCAGTACTTAATGGAGATCAAACATTAACTTTTACATCCCATTAATTTAAGCATATTTTGAAGAAATAAATGTTTTAATGAATTAATACTATCTGTGTAATTATTTCTATTATGATATAATAATTACAAACTAATATGTCCATGTGTGTATGTATGAAAAATATATAAATATTTTTCTCCTCTGGAAAATTGTTTGCCCCTCCTGGAAGATATTTTGACCTCCCTGATGGCTAGTTATTTACTAGGCTGTGTGGAAAATGGCGTTATGACATGGATCAGAATAGTGGGTGTTAAACAGAAGACACAAACGTATTAAAGAAGAAATGTTTTGCTGAGAAATTTATAATTATTCGGGTAAACAGAATCGTCGTTCAGAATATCAGAAAAAGGAATTCAAAGAAAGCTAAAAAAGAAAAAAGTAACTAGTATAGTATTGAGAGGAAAGACTTTGATAACACTATAGACATCATTCACCCTCGGCCGATAACTCGCAGCGAGAGTCCAATTTCATTACAGGAATCAGATCACAGCTCCCTTTGGCCAGCTCTTCGTTCGACCTACAAACATTTTATCCAAAAGTATAGTTCTTCCTTACGTAGCTGATACGTCAGTTCTTCAGAACTCAAGCATCCACTTATTGATGTTTTGTCACTATATTTAGCTCTGCTTCTTGTCAAATAAATATTATAGACACAAACGTAAAATTCTGCACTTCTCATGTCTTGTTTTCTATGGCAAACAATAACTGTAGCAAATTCAAACACAATAAAATAATTTAGAAATTATCGAAGCGAATTCAAGTAAATTATTTTAAATATAAATCTTAGATCATGGAAGTCATGCATGGTTCTCCATACCGATTATTCCGTAAAGTGTCTGTATGTAGAATTTTTTCAATGGCGAAAGTTAACTGCCGAAAATTCAAAGAGAATCAAATAATTTTGCATGTGTGTCTGAGGTGTTGAGGACTCAAGGCCTACTGATTTTGGTGAAGATCAGTTATGGAAGAGGGGTAGTTTACCAGCAATGTTTACGTTTTAACAAGAGTAAAGTAGTTTTGATAAATAAATTATCCTGAAAAGAAGGTCATAATAACCTAGTGTAGAAAGGTAAATGGAATATCTTTAAATAAAAAGGGTAGTTAAAAGAGGAGAGTGTAATTTTTTTACGTTTGTTATTGATTTAATGAGTTTGACGAAACTAATAAAAATGCATTTAATCTTTTTCAAACAATTATACTTGTTAAAAATAATATAATTTTGTTGCCAGGCAATGAAATTACAATTTTTTTATTTTAATTTAAATCATCTATGCGTGCAGATCCGCAACCACGGCCCAGCAGGCCACAAAATAATCTGTGGCCACATAATTTTATAAACATGTAATTAAAGCGTGATTATCTGTGTGAATCAGTTACTTTATAAGAATAATGTACCTAATTTTTACAGTTAAAGGAACTCAAAAATAACATTATATTAAACGACTATATAACAAAATAACAAAGTATTTGTAACCAGTAAAAATAGTTTGATGGGGTGGACACTTTTTTTAAATTATCAAACTGAATTCAAGTAAATTACTTTAAATAGAAATCTTAGAACATGGAAGTGATGTACGGTTCTCCATACCGATTTTTAACATTCATGTCAGTTTCAGTGAAATGTGAAATTAATATTACATAATATTACGTTATATAATATTATATAACGTAATCGTAATTCTAAAATATTTTTTAAGGTATCAGGTCTTTGCCGGTTCTATTCTTCGGGATCAAAATTGTTCTTCATCGTATGGTGGTCCACTAATTGGTCAGTACCGTACACCGCGTTGTGTTCAGCTTCACCTGCCACGAGTCTGCTATTTAGTGACATAGCGATGATTCGTGACTATTTGTTGTGGGTAATCTTAAAAGCTATAAACATTTACAAAATAAAAATAATTTAACAAACACAGTAGTTAGTTCAAGTAGTTCAAATTGCCAGGAATTTGAAAACTGGTTGTAAACTAGGTGTCAGTATCGTTGTAATAAACTAAAATAATTGTCATTTGCCTACTAGTAAGACGGACTTTCTCCTTCAATGCTTTCTTATTAAAAAGCGGACGCTTTGGTTACACAATAAATCGGTAGCCGTCTTCAGGCAAAAACAAAACTAAACAATAAAAATAAATGATAACAATACTCTGTCCCACAACCGGTAGAGGTCAAAGCACACAGAAGTATTTACATAACATATAGGTAACAAACACAAGTAAATAAATAAAACTTACCAACCATGAAATCTATAAGTCACGACACACTCGCGACAGCCGGCACTAAGTCCCACCCCTTTATGTAGTCATCCGAAAGACCCTCCTCCCCACCACTCTAACGTCCAAACAACAGTAACACTTGCTAACCAGCCCGAAGCCTAACATACCCAAAGCCTGAACTATTTCTCTGATAGAACTAGGCCTGATATTAGACATTTCATTGCTTACATGACTAATACAATTACTATTAGTCGCTATAAAAACAGCTTCCTTAAATCTACGTTGGAACCATTTCTTTTCTTTACAAATACCTCTCTCTTCATCCCATAAGATTTTGTGCTGCGCCTCCCACACCTGTTCTGCCAACCTTGATCGTCCTGTATTTCCCCTTTTCACATTCATTCTGTTTTCATTTACGCAAACCTGGAGAGGTCGACAAGTTTTGCCTACGTATTCACAACCAAATTCACTTGGGATGCTATAAACGGCACTTTTTAAATCAAACACGATTGGTTTTTTACCAGATAATAGTTTTCTTAACGTATGGTGGGAGCGAAATGCAGTATGTACCCCGAACTTAGTGCTACCAATTTGTTGTGCAGCCAAAACGTCGCTTTTTAATAAAAAGCAGTGAAGGAAAAAGTCTGTGTCACTACAAGGCCTTATGTCAATAACCCATCACTGACGTCTTTTAAAGCAGTGATGGAAAAAGTCCGTGTCAATACTAGGCCTTATGTCAATAACCCATCACTGACGTCTTTTAAAGCAGTGATGGAAAAAGTCTGTGTCACTACTAGGCCTTATGTCAATAACCCATCACTGACGTCTTTTAAAGCAGTGATGGAAAAAGTCTGTGTCACTACTAGGCCTTAAGTCAATAACACATCACAGACGTCTTTTAAAGCAGTGATGGAAAATGTCTGTGTCAATAACCCATCACTGACGTTTTTCAAAGAAATTGTAAAAGAAATCAGTTGATCTGTAATGTTGATTAAAATTTTATTGTCTTTAAATACTTGTTACTTTGCGTACTATTTTACGATTTACAGTAATTTTTATGGTAATAGACGGAAATATTTTGTTGTATATTCTAGGCTTATTGGTAACATTGTGGGTGGGGTTTAATGTACAAATAGGGGTGTGTCAAGTTATTTTGCTCTGTCTCAGTCGAGCCGCTGCGGATGCCTTATAGTAGTACGTTATAGTTTGGGCGAAAACGTTTGGTCTAAAGAAAAACAAAACGCTGCGTACTAAACCTAGTAAAAGCGTTGTTCTTGTTATTACTTGTTTTCTTCTATCCGTCGCACCGTATATCATTGTTAGTCTCTTCCTTTGTGCCTCCTTTCCGCTTTTACCATTCCCTCACAGACACGTTATTTTCCTCTTATAGCATGTCCTTTCCAGTTCTCGTACCTCTTCAGAAGTGTTTATAAAAATATTCTGTTTCAATTTATTAGGTTCGCTAACTTCTTATTATTAACTCTGTCACCCCATTTTATCAAAATTGATACAAAATGAATTTTTTAATTTTTGTATAATGATATTGTCTGATAATGCGGTCTTTTAAAAATCTTTTATTATGTTCACCGTTTATTGCTAATTGAGTTTTTAGATGTTCGTTGTATATCGTAATGCAGTTGTTATTGTAATTACATCAGAATTAATCTTAAACTGAAACAGACCAGTGGGCCAGGTAATTTAATCTACCAGGCTATATATCACATTTTATAAGACATTAAAAGGCATTTCAGATTTTGTTAACATAGATCTTAGTATTATTCTTGGTGTACATATTTTGTTAATACAGAAAATAATATTATTCCTGGTACATATATAATTGTGTCTAATACTATTTATTCCCTACTTACGACGTAGTACGTAACTGAAAATATATTTTGATAACATTATGTTACAGACATATTTATTAATGGAATTATATAACAGTTTATAGTAAATATTAATGGTTACGACGGTCACACCGGATAGTCATGCGTATGGTAACATATATAATTGTATATATACAAAGTAACATACACCAATGATAATAATAACAAAATAATAAATAACAAACTGAGCGGGGTTATATAAGCGTCACTACCCGGCATAGCAGCTGGCGATTTATTCAGTGCGGATTGCGGATCAAGTGATTGCTGCGGATTTGTTTAAAGTGATTATTCTACTAATCATTGGACAACTGTAAAAGCTGACTTTTATTGTTGTGGGCAGGACGATGTACCTAGAATTATTGTATAAATGTGGCTTTGTTCATTACTAACTGTTGTTTTTGTTAAATTAAAGTTTGTAATTAATGACTTCATTGTCGTCAGTTATTTTATTTCTACTGTAAAACTCGACGATCCGTGAGGCCGTCGCAACAATATGTAATCCCTCATCGAGTGCTTCATATCATATAAACATATAATATTTACGCAGAACAAGAAACAACAATTAATAGTTAGAACTAAATATTAAAAGAATCGGTCGTGTTTTCTTCCAATTGCATTTACTTCATTACGGAACACTAGTCAAACGCTTTACATACCAATGAGTTTACAGAAAATGATAAGATATGTCTGGGTAAAACTTAAACGGATTCTTTCCGGATAGTTTCAGTCACCAAACGTAAAATCCAAGAGAAAAATAAAGACATGTCCTTTCATACAACAAATTGAAAGCACTAAAGCAGAATGAGAAGCAATGACTAGAGCTGTCCAGCTTAAAGTAAACTTTTATTTCGTAAGTTTTAAAGCGAAACAATATACAAACCCTTGCTCAAATACCCTACAAGAGTTTGTTAAATTTCACTCAAAAGCTCGTATATTGGAGTTTTCAACTCGCTCGCATTTACATAATTGTTTCAGATCCGCTCTTCTTTAGCATACAAAAGGATCAATTCATTACAACGTTTAGCAAACACATTTGTATTGCAATTTGAACAACAAAATATTTTGACTTTAAAAACAGTGATATACCAGTAGATAAATACTTGCATTTTCAGAAATAAAGGTTGTGTAGTTTTGTCTTAATTTTATTGTTGTTTGTTTTATACATTTAATACACAGCACTTACAGTTTTTAAAATGTTACGCATACAAATAACACATACATTATCCCTTGCTTACATTAAATACAAAAAATTGAAGTTATATTTTTTCTTCTTTTAGTAAGTTAATGCGAATTATCTGTTATTATGTGGTAGGAGAAATTTTCGTTTAGGCAATAACAAAATTTCAATATTTGAACAGTTATAGTTATAATAACTACTCAGATATGTAGTTATTATATTTGTGAATGAACGTACAAAGTCTGATATTTGATTTATGAAACTTCCTGAAATGGCGCTTAAGAGTACGCGGTACGAAAACCCATACTACGTGTTGGGTGCTTGATTGTGTAAGCTGAAAAACAATGTAAAAATTTCACTTCGTACAATAAAACTGTGATTGGCGGTAACATAGAAAATAATCAAATACTAGACTAAATTTGATGTTACTAATAGTTTTGTCATGCATTGTACATAATTTACAGACGAATAATTTACTATAACTACTATAATTTACTACGGATTTTTAGTTACAAAGAAATTGTTTTAACTTTTTTTCATAATTGGTCATTTATATGGTTATATTAAGCCCAGCTTTAGCCTTTCAGGTTGCAAAGATTTTTCTAAATTTGTTACAAAAAGCCTTCATTCTTTTTACTTTTACGTTAAACCAGCAAGTTAAAACAGTTTTTGTCAAGCACTGAGACATAAGTGGCCAGTCTTTGGAAGCTTTCAAGAGTTCTTCAGATATGAGATCTGTATTATTACGCCTGTAAGATAGGCAGATTGTGAGACAGCTACGTCATCATAACATCATAACATTAGCAAAGTCGCCTAAGCATTGCATTTTGCGTGTTGTACCTGTCTAGCGCTTTCTGCTGCGCAATTATTTTCTTGTCATTATCGATAAGATCGTAGAATCTTGACAGTACACCACACCGGCGACCTTGCCACGAATAAATAGAAATATACTGAAAAAGGCTGGGCAGTAACAAATTTGTGATGTGTGTAATTGAACACCGATGTTTATGTTATTTATAGATAAACTAACATTTTCCATTCCACTTTTGACTTATTTTTTATACTGATGACGCGTTTCTTTGTAGAAGATTTTGACTTCAGTACTAAACAGTCATAGATGTTCCATAACGTTTGGAACCTATAATGGTATATTAAAAACATTTAGACGGAATAAATATACGCCTTTGGTAAAGAAAACAGGCGTCTACAAACTATCATGTAGTGACTGCAATTATTTTTAATGTGTCATTCGGCAGGGATATTTATGTTAATTATAGTGTGCGAACATTAGCAATTAGTGACGTTTATTAATTATTGGGTTAGTGAATACTGGACACTTGTGAATCTCTGAAACAACTGGTATATAAATGTATTTGTTTATTAAAGCTTTTATTTATTTTGTGAGTGATGATTTCTCTGCTGTTTAGTTATTCAGTCCACAAGATCATGAGCCGTTAATCGTCGTAACAATATGAAATATCATGTGATACAACAAATTTGAAATAGTTTGTTGGAGAAACCATTTTTATCAAATTCTATAAAAATTTCTAGTACTTTATTTTAACTTAATATACTTAATATATCGGGGAGAGTTAATAACTTTCCTTGCGAGTTATCTTTGTGAGCAGAACCAGGGAATATACCTAGGATAATATCTTATTATTCAACGTAGGGCTTCTAGCACCAACTATTGAAGTGATAAAACGTTATTCTTAACAACCTTATAGAAATCGTTCAAAGTAAAGACGGTAAAATTTAATGTTGTGTTGGAATATCAAAACCGATTTATTCACATGTCGAGTACAATTTGTTGCAGTTTTAAGTCAAGGCGCACACACGTCTGTCATATCGTAGGTACAGATTGGACAACGTTTTAAATAAATAAATCTTATACATACAAACACTTCAAAACTACACAAGTTACCAAGTGAAACTAATAGAAAGAGAATGGGCAGGGATATAAACTAAAGCTTGGCCACAAAGCGCGTAGCACACCATACATTAATTCTCAGGGCCCATTTACTTGACCCACCCTTTGGGGAGCTAAAAACCAGTGACAAGTCAGATGGTGAAATATCGTCATTGATGGGAGGCGAATACATGTATTTCGAGCGCGTAAACAGGAAGTAAAAGAGATGGAATATATATTTTAAGTATAATATTTGTGAAATTATGTAGTGATTGTTGCTGTAAACAAGATGATTAATTATAACAACCAATAAATAGTACATAAAAAAATGCGTTCCACAGCAAATGTAGAGCACAAAAATAAGTTTTTTTTTGTTCAAATGCACCTGATCAGGATGTAGGCCTAGAAGTAGATAATACGTTGAAGTAAACCGTTGTGGTTAAAGTAAACTATTTGTCAAAACTGTAATTAATTAAAAAATATATTACGTTAAATAAAATATAGTACTAGAAATTAGTGATGTGATCAAGGAATAACAGCAACTGAAATTTAACTTTAGGACTAAAATTGGATTGTGATTAAGGAATCCAGTTGGTATTTGACTTTAGGATTGGAATTGAATTATTGATGTGCCTGTTTGACCAATAGAATGTACTTTTACTAACTAATAGAAAGTATTTTTCTTAAAAAAAGACATTTTAGGGCGTTCATGTTCTGGCATATATTTTTGCAACTGTCTGCTTTTCCTCCTTATTTATAAAATGCTGAGTACACCAAATGATTTTGCTCAAGAAAGCTGAACTCTCAAACAATGTGAAAAACCTATATGTACGTATTACCTATATACTTTATTTAAGTATTCATCAGAAAAAGTACATTTTAAACGCTCATCCTGCACTGATTAGACTAGACCGAGGCAGACAATTACGTACGTCGCTATAAACAGCAGAATTACTGCCGTGTCACCAGCTGTGTATCCGTCAATTAAAATAACTGTAGAATGTGTCTTCAAATGCTGACTGTACGTTTTGCTTGTCACCCTAAACCGATATATTGTATGAGCTCTGTTAACCAAAACCACGTAACATTAGGGGAACGTGTGTGTGTGCGTGGAGCGCGCGCGCGTGTTTTGTGAACATTAGTACAATTAAATGAGTTTATGCTTTTAATAAATGAGTTTATGCAAGACTACGTCGGGTATATATAGGAAATGTCAATCAATATACAGATAACTCGAAACGCAGGCATTTAGGTTACTTTATCAAATTTGTAGTTTAATCAGTGACAGGTTTATAGTTTAATGATTGACTTATTATACCGTTTTCTATATCATTAGGCTATTTGTTTAAGTATTTTAAAACAATAATTGCCTAACCACCTTCTTGACTAGTATTATCTAATTCTTAAAAATTGATTTGTATAATGTTTTGTTAAAAAATATTCATATATATGATATTCATTTATATTCATGATCGCAGTTACAATAAAATTGTAATAAGTAATAGAATTTATACAACAAACACTAGATATTTAAGGGTTTTCTAACGATTGAAAGTTCATGGAGCTTTTATAACAAACAATTTTGTTATGTAATGCCAAATTGTACAGTTCAAGGAAAAACTATTCGAATCACTTTTTTAAAAACTATAGTTAACTAAGGTGAGGATTGAAAATCTCACTGTTTCAGTACTTTCAATAAATCCTCAGTAGTAAATGAGATTAAGTAGGTAGATTGTACTCTAACAGAGAGGTAATAAGGGAATGGAAAATGTCTACTCAACCAGCAGATTCTAACAATATTTTGTATAAAACACACTCACACACCACTCATATACAGATTCACGCATCACACAAAGACATTATGTAGCTAATTAGGTAATTATTTCATGACCATTTTGAATATTGTGGATTTTAAGCACATCTTATTTTAAGTAAATATTCTGTTCTCTGTTTCAGTTACATGTATCACTATAATATACGCTATATGCCTTTTTTATTTAAACGATATAATGATTTTGTTTTATTTCCCTGATATATGTGGTGTGTGAGATATGTGTTTTACAGACTATCAAACAAAATATAAACACAGATAATTTCAAAAACGAAGGAGAAAAACTTTTACAATAAAAACGGTTTAATATGACAGTTTACATTTGAGACCTTTTGAAATGGTAAACGTGTATAAGATTTGTAAAATAATTTAATCTTCAAGTATCTTGAGAAGTAAAATATAGAATTCAGATTAATATTTTAACTTAATTGTTTAATCACTTTTAAATACTTATTCAAAAACCTTTGCAAGTCAAATCGTACAAAATTATATATAAAAATAGATTATAAACAACAAACTGTATACTATGCCAAATTTTACACTTGTAACATAAATAACACAAAACTAACTATTATAATATATATGAACTACTTGTTTCATTACAGATGACGTAAGATATAAACGGACAGTTGGGTATCGACCCGTCCAACGAATAGTCTACACAGAATCCTCAAATACGTGACAAGTTGTCAACTCAGACTGTAGAGAAAATAGGACAGGCAACGTCAACTTGATGAGAAGGCACTAACGGAACTGTTACTACTGATAACTAGTAACTTACAAACAGTAAAACCGTAAATCGTTGTTGGTAAAACCTTTGTCAATCATTTTGAGTTAACACAGAAGTGAAGTATTAGTCCTACAGGCAGTCCACGATGTTCGTAACATTTTACTGTAAGATTCCGTCATTTCAGAATCTTGAATTCTACGCCGGCATGTAACGTTTAGAGCTCCTTTCCACGCGTGTAACTGAAAATAAGAGTGCCTTGTGGAGTTTAATCTTTATTAAAACTATGTATACTCTGGGTGCAGTCCCATAATACTACATATACAATCTTGTTTTGTTACGGGTTGTAACGATTACTCGGTTAACTACAGTTTCAGTAATAGCACTGCGGTCCAGCAATGTCGAAAGTGTAATAGGTGTAATTCGATGCGACACTGCAGTCATAAACATCGGTGAAACCGCTTGAGAACTCTTGTGCCGCCTGTTTAGCCTGATATTGGGATATTACTACTCATTACGTATTTGTTATGTTGAGGACGATCTATTTCAGTTTCAAAATATTAATGCTGCAAATCATAAACTATAATAAACTAAAAAATGTCCTTTTTACAGTAGTCCTAGGCAATAAACACTACCAATTTACTGAATTTCAGTTAGATTGCTATTATAAATGCAACTAAATGCAACATCGGACTGTGGTTTAAAAATTTGGAATGCTTTCACGTACCAACCTACTTAACATTTTGCTACACTAATAGTATTTTATCTTTGTGTCCATAGTGTTTCTTACAACACAAATGTATCCTCTAATTTTACAAACGTCTCTTCCAAAGATGTTTTAATTCCAGCTATTTAAAATGTTTAATATGTGTCCTTGTTTTAATTAATATCATTATGTTAAAAAAGTTTTATTGAGTAGTTATTTAATCTGAATTACATTCTTCTCGTTAAAAGCTGTTTAATATTAAAATTTATTAAAGTTTATAACTTATTTTTCCAATATGGATTTTTTTTAATTTTATGACATACTAAACTTTTGAGTAGACATATCTACGGTTGTACAATTAATTTCGTATAAAACTGACATTTATTGAATTTTGTAAACATTTTGGAACGTGAAAAAGAAATCAATTTTAGTCAAACATTATGTATGTAGAAATGTCGATATTTTTAATTGTACGTTCAATATGAAGACAAAATTAAATCGGTTGAACAATACGAAAAAATTGAATCCGTTTGTTTTGCTGAGTGTCAACACTACAATCATGACGGGAATAAAAAGTTCTGTAGTTTCCCGTTGGTCGTTACGCGGAATGGACTGCGTTTGCTTCCACCATTTCAATCAACCCCTTTCGTATCGATCAATATTTTTTCAATGAGACCCGTTCGCTTTTCCATTCCGTTCGAATACGTTAAACCACGCTCACTCGTATAGATATTCTGTCTCCATATTATTTTTTCCTGTTTGCAATGTCTTAAGTATTCATTCGCGTATCATGTTTTCTTTTTGTTATTTAAGACTACACTTTAACGGTTATCCGAAAGTTACATGGTTTTCTTGATGAACTCAGAATCAGAGGTCAGAACTTACAAATTATAAGTAACAAGTTTATGATTTGTTATTTTGTAGATTACAAAAATCGTAAATACACGAAGGTTTAGTACATGATTACTTAATAATAATAATGGCGGCTCACGTGTGTACCACCTGAAGTAGAGTAGGAGAATTAGTGTATGGTTACTTACACATGCTAAATTATTTTTTTGTTTATATTTTCTCTTTTTGAAAATTTTGCGTAACTGTCTTCTGTCAAAACACCAAGAAATCCGATAATGTATCTTATCTACACGAGACCTAATTGCAAAAAATATCTCTACTTAATGATAATAATATTTTGTAATCGTAATTACAGATTCACAAACATACAAAAATTAAAGATTTATTAGTTTTTTTTTAAATTAAACTATTAATCATTTTTGACTGTGACAGATGATTTGTTTTCTACCTTTGATGAAAAAATGCAACTAATTGATTGTGGTATCCTGTACCTATAATGATAGAAACGCAGAGTACCCAACAGCATACAAAATTAGATGTAGTGTAAGTAAAGTATTAAATTCCATGTAAACAAAAGTTAGGCACCCGTAAATCTGTTGTTAAATATACAGTATCGTTTCTTTTAAAAAATAGTCTCTAATGTTACATGAGGGCTATCCATAAAGTAAGTTCCGATAGGGTATTGAAGGAAACTAACAATATATTTTATATTTACAAAGCATTTTATTCCTATCCGAAGTACTCACTTTAAGCTACTTTTTCAATATAGTTTTCGTCATTTTTGAAACATTTATCATTGCGAGGCACCAGGCGTTGTACACTTCGTCATAGAAAATTTACGTCTGTGATTTGAACCAGGTTTTAACAGCTTTTTTGACATCGTTGGCTAACAATGAAGGATTTCTCATGCTTTAAAAGGTAATTATTTGCTTGGTGTGAGGGCTGGGTTTTAAGCCGGATGATCAAATTGTTGCCAGCCAAACTTTGTGAGGAGGTGTTGTGTTGCAGCGGGAGTGTGTGCTCAGTGTCATGATTCATCGCAATGTCCCGGGTAAGCATCTTACGTAGCTTACTCTGGATCGGACTAAGCAAAAAAGTCGTATCCATCTTGGTACCATTGAATCGCTCACTGCTTCTTCTCCATAAATGTTGAAAATCTGACGGTGAATTTTAATCGTTTTAAAGTATTTCGCATTCAAGAACCAAATCACATATCTACTTTCACATGCGGCGGACGTCTCGAATTTCTTCGACATTTTAAACACATACAACGAAGCTTACTCAGCGCACAGTTGTTTACAAATGGCGTTGTTGGCTTGCCAATGAATCAACAAACTGGCTGGTCATGCGCAACATTGTGACGGCATCGATACCGCGAGAATATTTAAAAGCGGAACTTACATTCTGGATAATCCTAGTATAATCAGTCATTAGGCCTACTTCGAGTAATCGACTACTTCGAAGCTAACTATTGTCGGAATTGGCTCAAGTGCCACAGCTCAGAACATAAAACTCGCGTTCACCACACGTATTTCAGATACATTTCAAACCACACTTGGTCATTACACAATTTACTCTGCTCCAGCACTATTTACGACGTTAATAATTTCCTTTGAAAAAGTAGGCATATCGTTGTGTATTCAAATACTAAATACCCGAAGAACGATAAGGTTATATAGGGTGATATAATTCTACCAGAATGTGGGAAAATTTCTTATCCGTTAGAATGTTTTTGAATCTTGAGGGTTAGATCTTCGACTGATTTTTGTGAGTGTTGTTATTTAGTAACAATAGCGTAATATATATTTTTTAATGTGTATACATGTGTGTGTTACAGCTTATTTATGCCACTTATTTTTCCTTACACCTTATGCTTTAAAATTTTCACCTTTCACATACCACCTTAAAGGTCTGCGCTAAATTCGTATAACCAACAGTTGATTAAGTTAATGTTTTATACATAAGTTTCAGTCTAATTGACATCACTGTAATTTCATATTCAGTTCTAGTTTCTATTTTATAACTTTCAAATTTCAATATGTAACTCCCTTTCAAAATGGTTTGATATATCATTTTAACGAAGTTTCACTGTTCCGCGTTCCATCGTTTTGCAGTCACGACTCAAACGCGTATTTTTTTGTCTAACGTTTAAAGAGGATAACGTTTAAAAACTGTTATAAACACAGATAGGATGTTTTCCGTAAGCTAGTATAAATTTCCTCCGTGTATTAAAGCATCATTTGTCATAGACGCGATCTCTGAAATCAGTATACTAGCGTAACATTGGTTTTTGTAATGTCATTTTTGTAAATAATAAAAGTTATTAATTTTTTAAAATTACTGTATAATAAAAAACTTTTAATTAATTTGAAATCAGTGGAAATATAATTTAAAATATTAGAACAAAGTTGAGTGTAAAACCAACACGATTTGTATGACTGCATAGCGAGGAGTTAGATTAAATATCACGTATTAATGCCGTTGGTGTGCGGTCAGACCGATCATCCATAAACAAACCTTACCCGACTGTATTGCCGTAATGTAACAGAGCACACGTATGCTCATTCATTCATCCACACAGTTTGTGCAAAGGATTCCATTACACAGCAATGGCAGTTAGACAACTGCAGGCCCAACAATATAGCACTATCCTGAAATCGTAATAACTCGATGCACCACCAGTGTGACACTTGTATGTGCCGCAGTCATAAATCTCGGTGCAAACGCTGTTGACATTTGGTGGGTTCTGTTTATAGCGATATTGCTGTACTAGTCAACAGCAAAGCTTGGAAACTTATGTTAAAATAGCCAAATACGTTTCAGTTTAGGTAATCTCTCTAGAAACACTGCTTTCGCAACTAGCTGTGTACACAAGTTTTATAGAAACTAATTAATATGATACACAATTAATAAAACACTAATATGATGAAATTTAAAATTCCCAGCATCTGTAGCTGTGGTCCAATTCTTCCTCTTCATCTTCTTGTCTGGCGTTACAGCTTTTGGTGGGCTTTAGCCTCCTCAACAATACTCCTCCTGTTCTTTGCCCTTTCCACCCTCTAATTCCCATCTAACCATCTCATCTTTGGTCTCCCTCTACGTCTAGTAGTATATAATCTTCCCTTCAGCATTCTTTTAGCCAAATTCTTCTTCTTGTTATAACTTTTTTCACTATGGTTGCACATTTATTGTCAATATTGGTGGCACCGAAGTCTGTTTGCCTACATCCAGTCTTCTGTCACCCACCGGTGGAGATGCTATATTTCATTGCCGTTATATGGAATAAGCATTATGAGTAAATCTCTAGTAGCAGAATATCGGTCGACTAAATAGTTTTAACAAATCTATTTTTAAAAAATAATAATTTATATTAAACACATTGTATGTACTTCCATATGGGTATATGTTCGTGTCAGATATTCCCGCGATGTAATTGGCTAAAACGTCATAAAAGATATAGCTTCTTAAGAAGTAATAAACAACTCTGACGGTGGGTAAACAAGAAAAACTTTACTTAAAACCTTTAAATGTGTACAAAACCAAACATTTACGATCTATTGTAGCAACACACGCTGTAAATACAGGGCATAAAGTCAAAAAGAGGATACTAATAAGACGTGAACAGTAAAGCGCTACTTACATTTATACAAACCTAAAGCACACTACAAATTATAATTAATACACAACGTAGCATGTTTTTTGAAACAATATGTATTGCAACAATTAAAATAATATCCACTAATCACAAGCATAACACCCGAATCAATACGTTTTCAGAATTCCGACCAACAGCAGTAACCAAACAAATCACAAACGGTTACTAGACAACAGTTCTACATGGCTGACGATGAACGTATGCAGTAATGTTGAAAAGATGCCTCGTGTAAGTTAATAAATATGTATACTCACAGTAATTTTAAATTACAGGAATGTAGATGGAACACAATGAAAACAGTGAGAGGCAAGGTGTTTGTAACATTGAAAAAGGAAACTACAAAAGTAAGAAAAATGTATATTGTCTCCTTCTTTTGCTCTATAGAAAACATGTTTAAGATCAAATGGAAAAGTAAGCCACAATCCGTTGTTTGCTTTGACACAAAGTAAAGAAGCTAGTTAAAGTGAGTTTAAGAAAAATGTAATTACCCAATTAATTTTGTTCTTTGCCCCAATTCCATAATCAATGTTTATAGGAACAGCATGGTTTAAGTTACTGAAGCCAGTATTAAAAATTAACCATTACGAGTACATATAGGTATGAGGATTAAAGTGTTTAGAAGAGTACTATTACATTGTTAGTTTTTAGTAACACAGTATGCTATACCCTTTCATAGGTAAAGAGATCTAATATTTGTTACTTAAAACAATTGATTGAGACTTATATTACCTTAATTTCTAAATGTTGAATCAAACTAAACAACATACTGTGTAGATAAAAAGAACTGGAAGAGGAAATTAGTTACCATGTGTTAGTAACCATAGTGTACGAGGTGTGTTCAAAAACAGACCCAACTTTCACAATACCACGGCGGCGGTATATGCAAAGAGCGTGCTCCAACAAGTAGCCCTGACTAGCGATAATTTTCGGGAACATTATCCAATATTCAGTTTCTTTCTACCATTGTTGTGATTCTCGCTACAGAAGCTGAAATTAATACGTCTTCTAATCTTTCGAAAAATTTTTCCCTTAGCGAAAGTAAAAGAGCCTGAAGAACAACGTTTTTTACATACAATTTTGCTTCAAACTCGGTAAACCTTTTACAGAAACGTTTGAAATACTTCAGAAAGTATAAGCAAGATCTGGTCGCCCTTAATTGTCAATAAGTGACCATAAAATCGACGACGTTTGCACTATGATACGTGAAGATCGTCATTTAACTTTACGTGAGAATACCGAGGAATTGGCTACGTTGCGTGGATTAATACCAAAAAATTTTAACAGGAAAACTAAACGTGCATCGCGTTTCAGCAAAATTCGTGCCGCGTTTGTTGTCCGATGATCAGAAAGAGAATCTGTTAACATCAGTCAGGACTTAACCGTGTCAGTACCGATAAAAAAATTATAACATTAAAAACATTATAACAGGAGACCAGACGTGGGTGTACGGATAAGATGTCGAAACGAAGGCACAGTCTTCGCAGTGGGTGGGAATATGACCGCCTTGACCAAAAAAAAGAGAGTCGGTCAAACACGAAGGTGATGTTGGTGGTCTTTTTTAACTAGAATGGACTGGTTCATCATGACTTCGTTCCACGCTGTCAGACAGTAAATAAGGAGTATTTAAGGGAAGTTTTAAGGCGACTGAGGGAAGCAATACGCAAGAAGAGACTAGACTTGATGAAAGAGCAGACATGGGTCCTACAACATGATAACTCCAGCAGCTCACACGTCACTCCTTGTCGTCGATTATCTGGCGAAAACAATACAACTGTTCTAACCCACCCACCCACTCTACAGACTTGGCCCCAGGAGACGTTTTCTTGTTCCCAAAACTGAAGCCAACCTTGAAAAGACGTCGTCTTAAAACAGAGGAAATCAAGAAAAATACGGAAGAACAGCTGCGCGCCATTCCAAAAATTGCGTTCCAGGAATCGTTCCAGGAATCGTTCCAGAATTTGAAGAAACGTTGGGAACGGTGCATTGCCAGCAGATCGAAATACTTTGAAGGGGAAAATCATGCATAAAGTTGCAATAAAATTGTAAGTACATTAATAAAGTTTTTGTTACAACAGTTCAGTCTTTTTTAACACACCTGGTATTTACAATTTTTGTCTTCTTCTTCTTCACTCTATGGCGTGGGCTATTCCCCGTTCCGACTTCACAGAGTCTCTGTCCACTTTTCCAGGGTCTTCCACGATCTCTCGCCCCTACTGGCCTATATTCAAACGCTTGTTTAGGAATATGCTTGTCTACCATGCGTTTCACATGGGACTTCAATTCTGCCTTCAGTTTGGAAGTGTCGGTGGTAGTTACATGACTATAACTTCAGGTCTTTCCTTATGTCGTCGTTTCGTAGAAAATCTCTCAAACTACATTCCTTAACTGCTTTTAAAAATTTCATTTTCAAGGCCTGTATTTTTGAAATACCTTTTTGCATGAGAGCCCATGTTATACATCCATACATTAAAGTCGGCACAGACACGACCTCTGTGTTTTATTCCTTAATAGTCGTCTTATTGTTCCACAGTTATAATAAAATTTTTGTAATTTACAAAATAACAAATCATGAAATTGTGACTTAAAATTTGCATGTTCCTGACCTTTGAATCTGAGTTCATCGAAACAGCCATATAATTGTCGGGTACATTTTTTTAATTTTTAAGTGACAAATCTTAAACTATAGTGTAGGTTTTATTTGGTTCTGTTGAGGGTACGCCCACATTTTATATGCTTCATAGTATTTATATTACAGAGCAGGCACGAGCTACACCAACCTAGACAGTGCTATTAATATTATTTTGTGTGTGTGTGTGTCTGTCACAATGGACATTATATTGCATATAGATAGTAGCAGATAATAAATCATATGATAGCATATAAAGACACTAAATGAATAAGGAGAGCTTGCAGGTTTGAACACTGTAAATTAGTTGATACATACGACGTATACGATGTATAGTAAAAGATACGATGGTACGTAATCATTTTACGAGATAATCTTTAAAACCACAATCATATTTATATGAGAATTTTGAAATGGGACCTATATCAATCACTCGTCACTAACAGATCTACCTGATGATAGAAGTTGTTCTTAGAATTAGTAACTGAATGTATGCGTTTTTTAAGTAGAAAGGTTTTTATAACCTATAAAATCAGTAATAAAGTATTTCATTTTTTTAAACATGCATTGTTCTGTACGATACTTTCAGAGAAAAATATATTATCGGTAAGAAGATCATTAGAAGGGGTTACTAAGAACTAAGCAGATTACGAGATATTCAGTTTTGGAATAAGTATTGTAAATGTACCATCAGTTTGTCTTCGGAATCGATAATGAGTAAATGCTGCACTGGTGCATGATGTTTATGATGTTTGGTCTGCCAGTTGCGACGATACAAGTTAGAAAATTCCTGAAGAGTTACTACGAGAATGATTATAATTGTGTGCTATCTGCAAAAGTGCAAGGTATTCGTTGAGGGTATATAGACACTTTAAGTTAACCGTAAAAGTGAAAACTTATAGCGTTAACTTATAAAAACTTATTTATAAGAAAGACTATTACAAGTTACATCAGTAAATATTTTGTAGTTTAAATAAGACTGTAAACAAACTTAAATATAATCTTTATTATTTAGACTTGTAATATAGCCTTTTTAAGACTATAAAAAGAACTTTTAAATATTAATTTATTTCATTGTACAGATATTAATTTTACTTTGTGTTACAAAGGTCAACTGAGACAGCACAGTAGACTGATAGAATATTAATAGCATTATTAATAAACCTGTTTCAATCTAATAACGTCTATCTGGACTTTTTATTCTCGCATACACACAAACTCAGTCGCATATTAGATATTTTCTACAATTTATCAATTTGTAAAAATTTGTTAAATAATTCTAGTATCTTTGTACACTAAGTGAACACGTGAATCACAGTTCTGTGATTCTAACACAAATATGTCGTAAAGGAAAATAACTGTTTGAAACTAACTTAATAATATACAGGATACGCATACCGAATAACCAAAATAAGAAAGGTAAAAAGCAGATATTACAGTGAAGAGATATGTAACAGTAGAAATTAAAGAAGCAGACGCGGTAAATATTTGTGTAATGAGAGCAATGCGAGGTAAGGTATCGAGTACCAAACTCATATCGAATGCCAATCATTTGGCACTGGAGTGATACTGAGTGTACCCTCACCCAATCAGAGCTAATGTCGTCACTATCTGTTTCCAAGGTAAGCACTTGCAATACAATCAATTGTAAGAGGTTTCTTATTAGTAAAACACTTTGTTGTACTCTCTGTAATTCTATGTTCTTAGTCCTCCAGACGAGAACTCAACCTGATAAACTAGAATTACCAGAATCATTTTCCGTACATTGCTTAAAAATATCATGTTATATAAAATATTGAGCCTGTAAAAAATAGTCTAAAGGGAATTTTTTTCACTAAAGTACTGGGTTTCTAATTGGATAACATATAATTGTTGGCCTGAGACAATGAAAAATGAGACCATTTTGTGTAAATGGTACCTAATATTACGTTTTCTAAATACAAAATACTTGAGTAGGATAAAAAAAAGATTTTGTTTTCACATCCTAACTTTGTTTAAAGTTGTGTATGCATTTTTTAAAACGTTAATAAAGCCTTTATGTTACTTTAACAATTTCATAGATTTAGTGTAAAGAATTTTGTGTTTTAGCAAAACGGTTATCGTGAAGTAAAAGCGTTGAAAATAAGACTGTATTGCTTATGATTAGATAGACTTCTTTTGCTAACGTTTGCAGTAACGATAAACAGTTTATTCTGATTACACGGAACTCAGAATTGATTGAAACACTTTCCTCTGATTCACAAAATTCAGGAACAATATAATTGATAATTTATTAGAATACAAGTTACGTGTGTATTCTTTCGTTACAAATGTCTCAGGGCAGAACATTACTATCTTACGATTAGATTTATTTTATTAACACGTTTGTAGCAATTGTCCAATTGTTTTCTCCAGTTACAGTTTGAGCCTTTCATGTTGCCAATTTTAATCAGTTATAATTCTTTGTCTCTGTTTACACTCTCAACACGTAAATACTATTGATCGAGTTGAAATGAATTTTTTCATGTACGTTACCTTACTTCATGGTACGAATAAATTAAGATAATTAGTCAAAATCTTTGTAACGTCGTATGTAATTATAATAATTGTAAAGTAGTGTATTATAAAGTAGTCTTTAATTCTGTAAAGCATTGTTAAGATTAATCTGTAATATTAAGATTCACTTTTTAAGTATTAGGATGGATACTGTTCTGTGAAATTAATTATTAATCACTGTCCTGCGTTAGAGTCGAAATTATAAATTTTGCTTGCAAAACTCTATTACATAAAGCAGTTAAGGCATAGGCCTACAGTCTAATCTTTAGTTAAGGTAAATATTATAAAACGATAAGTATTATTTTCCTTTATACATAATCAACCAAAAATTAATGCCTTGCTCTTGCTCCTAATCACTAATTTTGATACCGCCCTGTGTATTAACCTATCTTGCGACAATTATTCATGCTGTGCTTCTACAGGAAAACACGATTAAATACATAGTAAGCGACGATTAATGTGAAGTGACAATACTTCCATAAAACCGCTTTATCTCACTGTAAGATGGAAAACAGATATACGCAAGAACTCTCAGCTACGAACTTCATTATAATGTCGATCCATAAATATTTGATTATGAGGAGTGGCCTGCGTCGGCATAAAGTGTAGTCAAGGATATTGCACATACGTAATATCAGAGATACACAAGGAGTACCTGTGCAGCACGTTAGTGCATAATGTCCCACCTAGTCCTCTGTTAGGAACATCTGCGACAGCTGTATATACGTATTTCAGAGAATTTAGTGTGATCACGAAGGAGACCCAGCCGCCGTTACCAACTTTATGGATGATTACATAACTGCATGCACAGTATTCTAGTTTTGAGACAAAGTTAAATTCTGAAGACGTTTGAGACGTTAATACTAGAGCAAAGGGTTTAGAATATTGTTTAGTTTACAGAAGCTGGAATTATAACAAACATAAGGTACGCCATATCCGTTTATACGATCATTACACAACGTTACTCAGTTGAAGCATGCAGTGAGTCTAAAACTGGCAAACAATTAACTTGAAGTCTATCTGTGTAAACGAAATCAACAAAAGAATAACGAACTCAGTAATTTGTAAAGCTTGAGAATGCAAAGAAAAAATGAATAAATGTTTTAAAATGTCATGACGATACAGGAAACGAATGGAGACACCAGTAACGTTGAGTGTGTTTTTAATGGCGAAGCGTGGAGTCTCATCGAATAACATTGTGATGCGTAATGAGATGTAAATATCACTTTGAAGAAAGTTTACAAAACATTTAAATGCGATTGACGTGTCATACCGTCGAGAATCGTGCATTATGGACGATCATGAGTATGTCCCATACAATATGAGACTGCGTCAAATTAGTACAGACACTTAGCGGATGGTTTTATAAATAAAGTGTTCGAATTATTAGAAAGTGGTTCAACTGTTTGTTTTAACTGCGGCAGAGTAAACTAAACAACTTTACTGATATTTTATATGTTTGCTGGTTCGTGTTACTTGTTTACAAAGGTTGTTAAATTAATTATAATTTCAATGAAAGCGCGATTGTTTTTCTACAAATAACGTGCCCTAGCGGTCCACCTGGCTTCCTAGCTTTCTCAAAACGTGCCTTCCTGGTTAACTTCCTTGACATCCTACAACGTAAGCACCCCCAATACTTTAATTTAATTTTAACTACCAGCCGGTTGTTCTGATTTATACGGTTTAAATGTGATTTGAAAAGTTATTTTCAAAACGGAACTATGAAGTTGGGTTAGGTTTCCAATGTGAAAAACTACTTTTGTAGACATAACATTGGACTTGGATTAATGCTAAAAGTTGGGTTACGTTTCCTGTGTGAAAAACTATATTTTGTTTGACAAATATTGCAATCGGATTAATGCTAAGTTGGCATAGGTTTCCTATGTGAAAACTATATTTTGTTGACAAAATATTGCTCTTGGATTAATGCTAAAAGTAAAATTTATTTAATATTTATAAATAAAATATTTAATATTTGGTATAACAAAACTAATATGTATGAAGTGAAAAAGTCTAAAAATTGAACTCTGGGAAGACACTGGACAAAATGACTTAAAACGAAATATTAAAGGAAATGTTTTAAATAAAAATGCTGAGGAATTAAACCAATTGTCACAACACCGGTCGTCTTACTACGCTTACAAATTGTCGTCTATTTTATAACTACAAAAATTTTATTATAAGTAATGAGAAGACAGTTGCCTCATTACAATACACGTATTTTTTGTTTATCTATATTCACAATATTATTTTCTCCTACATCTAAGTCTTGTAATTTACACGTCTTTGAACAAAGTTAGGTCAAAAAAATATTTTCTATTCTATGCATCTCTGATCAAAAATTTGCAATGAATTAAGATACAATTGTGTATGTACAATATAAATTATATATCCAGATACAAGGTACAAGACAATATAGAGAGTCGGTAAAATAATAACCTATCTTCTCCTGTCTCAGAATTCAGTTTTATTTATTATTTCTTATAAACGTAATCATGACTTCTTAATTTACAAGAACAGCATAGAGACGGAAATAGAAAAGGATTATTAGTTAAGAAAAAAAGATTTTTAAAAGTACGACAAAGGGAAAAACGATTTTAGAAGGCAGTAATGTGTAAAAAAGTAAAGATATTGAACAGAGTATTTCAAAATTCATATGTAGTTTATTGGATTTTAACCTGAATATCACTAAATGTAGCAATAACGTATATCCACTTATTTCATTACAAAAATTACAACATTAAAGATATTTTACTTACTTTTATTACACTCGAAAGATTTTGACTCATTGCTTATTCTGCTCGCCTCACTAGAGGACAGAGTTAACTGGAAAAATTGCCATTGGAAACAAGTAAAAACTTTCAACTAAATCTATTATTTGTATCGTTTCAGTTGTAAATTGCTGTTGAACAACTACTAACAGCTGACTTTTTGTTTGACCGTTTTCTTATTTTCATATGTAATAAACGTGATTTACTGTCATGAAACCACCTAGTCACTTGATAAGTGATCATAAGGACAACTGCCTGTAATTTTTAATTTTTAAAGTAAACAAAAGTAATATAAATTTCAAAATAAGAAGTCCAAGTTTCTTACAAAATATTTCGGTAAAAAATATATTATTACAAAACCGTCGACTAGCATTGAGGACATTTTTAAAGTTACAACACCAAATTATTAGCGACAATGGTCGGAACCCACAAATCAACGCTCGTCGCTTTCGCCGATAAAATACCTATCTAGAAAAACTTTACACTTATAGTTTTTCCTAACATAAATCCCATGGAGCCTAAAATATTTATCATGCCCGGATTTGACTATAGAACATTACCGCTAATCATTAACAAATGGTCTGTAGTCTTATATTTATATTACGTAGTGACTTGGTTACCACTACTTCGGAGTTTTGATAATTCACCTAGTGAAATGAACACTTACTCTATAAGAAAAACTAAGAAGTAATATTATTCTAAATAATTACCCAGAATTAAAGATAGTATGTTATCATTGCTGGTCCCTCATTTCTTTATGAAATTCTCAGCTTCTCGTTCAGCCTTATGTCTCAAGGGCCATTTATCCTTACTTATCAGTTTTTCCAACTGATCACTACATAGGATATAATACCGCCCACAAAAAAATCATTTAACGTTTCTTCCTCGTTTTAAGCCTATTCCTCCTTAAAATCAAAACTGTAGGCCTATAATTCAATACAGTGCTATCGGATAGGTTACATAGAACTACTTAATGTACAAACAGCATATACCAAAATCTAAAACAATATTACTACTGTATTGTAATAAATTATGTCAACAAAATTTGTTTACGGACAGATCAACGGAAAATTCAAAGAACAACAAAATATTCTAGTCCTCAGGCTAACTAGGAAATTTGAATATCAAATTGTATTTTGTAAAATTCTAAGTTTTAAGACTGTTTTGGACACTAACGTGTAGAGTCGTCTGCACGTATGCCAGAGCCATCACAGATGTTCAAACCTGTTCTATGTTGTATGCCAACAGGCATCCAACCAGCATCGGTAATTGCGTAGCAGATTAAACATATTGTTTAGGTTCCACGTAAAAAGCTTAGCTTTGTAAAAACATATATTTCATATATTGTTAAAAGTAAAGAAATTATTGTTTATATAATTTTTATTTTTAAATAGTTCTGTTTGAGCGTTGATATAAAAGCGCCTTCGTTTCTACACAAAATCCAAACGTAGCGGCGCAAGCATACAAACGAGACTACAAGCAATTATTTTAATTGTCGCTGACAAAGCAGCCGCTCTCATTGTCACTCTGTCATTGAGTAAAAAGCTTCGTGTGCAAGTCCTCAAAACATCGTAGAATTCTTTAAAATTTATTCTGGTTGACGATTAGTTTTCTGGTTGCACATAAAAACCTATTTAAACAGTTGTAATTTTATATCAATTAACTCTGTAATTTACAGGTTATTTAACAAGCCATCTTTATGACTTGTTTATGTCATGATATATTTTGAAGCGACATATTCAATTCTTAAGTCCGGTGCAAATAAGGGATTTTATCATAGCATTTTACTGATGAGAATGTATTATATACTTCTTTAGCACCAACGTAAGTCCTGGCTTCCAACATCAGTCTTCTACAACGTATCCTCTTCTGACGATTCAAAAAAATATTTAAATCGCACAAATAAAAAATTGCTTTCAATATAAGTAAGAGTATTATCCACCCCTTACCTATGCCTTGATTCATGCAACAACGTGCAAATTGTCCCGTACCAACACGTTAAGGACGGTGTTATTTAGCTAATAATAATAATTACTATAATTAAATAAAATATGTACAATTTTGTGCGTCACGATACTCGCAACTATTTTAAATTTAAGCAGAGTGGCGCACTCTCTCAGTGTAACGCCTCAGATCCATTATTCTTAGATCTTCAAAGCACATCATACAATCATCTTGTCCTAGGTCGGCTTTTATAGACTTGCGCCGTCAGGATTTTCTTTAGCATACGCTGATCATCCATCAGGTGACCTAGCATGTTCGTTAAGCCTTTACGAATCTTACAGTGTCGTCGTTCTTCAATAGCTCATCGATCTCCTGGTTATTTTTTATTCATCATCTTCTTTAAACGGGCGATAAACACGTTTTACAATCTTTCTTTCAAATTTTCTTAATGTTTCTTGTTTCTTTTATGTTAATGTCCATGTGTTGCCTCTATAAATAACAACTGATCTGACAAGTATATATTTTTATTTTTGTGTTACGACTAATGCGTTTGCTTCTCAATAGTCTACTGTTGGCATAATATGCCCCCTATTCCCTATTTGTATCCTGGTATGTATCGTCGTGTTTATGGCCCCTTCAGTATCTATCACGATCCGTAAATTATATAGATTTCTTCTCTTGTCTGATGCAGCTATTAGCGTGTACTGTATTTAGTTTTTCTGATATGTACATTCAGTTTCATTAAAGGGAATCCCATAGGTCCAGATAGGCTTTAGTACTTGCTTGTACAACAGCAATTTATTATGGATTGACAGTTGGGATTGTCTTCCCAAGGGCCAATACATTTTCCTGAACTTTAGATTCAAATCCTGCTTTTTCTTTTTGACGTGCTCCTTCCATTTAAGTTTTGCGTCTAATGTCATTCCTAAAAATTTAGTTTGTATTATACTGATGTATAGTTTACTCGGTTGAGGAATGTCCTTTAAAAATGTAAATTTGTATATTTTCACAAAACAACTACTTACATGTTTATTATTTCTGAATGTCGTGAGGGGATATTCATACCCTAATTATTTTTACTCGTAGACCTTCATGGTCGAAACGTTTTTCTGTTGACAACCAAGTTCTGTTGCTATCGTTATTAACACCAAACGTTTCCCCGTTACCAAAAACTGAGGATGAAATTATTTACCACTGAAGATGCCACATCACAGTGCAGGCGAAACGTTTGGTGTTCATAACGATACCGAAAAGCGTAGTTGTCAAAACAAATGTATTGTTACGACGGTCTACTAGATCGTCGTAGGTACAGTGGAAACAAAATACAAGACACCAATTAAGTCACTAATCACCAGCTTTAATTTTCACAGTTAAACAGTTCGTAATTAACAACACAGCCTCTTACAGCAAATCAAATAAAAAAAATTGTTCACACGCAATAAAATGTCCACTAATATTAAACACAATTGTATTGTCCCGAACTGGCAACCCCGTCTCTGAAGTAATACTTAACCAGGCGATCTAGGTGGACGACCTTGAACTTTCGCTGTCCTTCCTGTTGAATCCGATAAACAACATCGTTGATTCTTTTTTTTCACAGTGTAGGGTCCTTCCCAGTTAGACTGAAGCTTAGGTGAGCGACTACGACGGCGCTTTAGGTTGAACAACCAGACCTGATCTCCTTCTTGGAAACCCACGCTATTGTAAACGCACACTAACAGTATGTAGTGCTGCGGTCAAATGTTTTTAAATTAGATCAGTGGACGTACATTTGTGACAACTGCAAAACATTAGTTTACTACCCAAGTTACATCAGTAACCGTACCTCAACACCTAAGTAAACCTTATGATTTATGATTTGGCAAGACTATAGTTAATTTGTATTAATTAACCAATTCACGGTACCAATGACTTCTTTTAATGTTTCGTTACTAGTTACAAAGCCTTCGTCACATGCACGTGTTTTCATTTAAACTTATTTAAAACATAAAATAAAAATGTCCTTAATTTTAGAACAAGAGGGGGGGCGGTCCTTTTGGTTTTATTAGGGATTGAACCTGAATATGTGCGTTGCGATAGATATTCTTTCTCTACATAGTAGTTTACACTATATGTATACTGTTTACTTAACTCATGGACGGACTGTCTGTGTAGTTTTTGTAATACCTTGACAAACAAAAAGAAAATGTTCATTCAAGCGAATTGCCAGCATAAATGTTCAGCTCGTTCTATTTTTGATGCTGTGGGAATCAAGCAGGATTCATCAACGCATAGCAATAAAAACTATTGATTTTTGTTCTTCGTATTGTTTAAATTAGCAGCCATCGTTACTATTTCTTTTATGAATTTGCTAACTGCTATAATTTTTTTATTGTTCGACTAAGCTTTTCGTCATTACTGACATCTTCAGGTCTTAAACAACCAAAGGTCGTTGTTTAAGACCTGAAGATGTCAGTAATGACGAAAAGCTTAGTCGAACAATAAAAAAATTATAGCAGTTAGCAAATTCATAAAAGAAATATTGATTTTTGATTTTGAAGTTTTGCAACTTTTCAGAAGCTTTTATAATTAGGAATATATTGTATCGGCCTATATTTTGTCCTAAGTACAATAATTATTGTTATATATTTTCATTTTTTAATCACTTGTAATAACGTTGATATAAAAGTGCCTTCATTGCCTTCATTTTGTTTTTAAAATGGAAAGCTAGAAGCACCAGTGTTGAAACGAAACTGCAAACAATTATTTTAATTGTCGCCGACAAAGCGGCCGCTCTTATTGTCACCCTGTCATTGAGTTAAAAGCTTCGTTTGAAAGTCCGCAAAATATCGTAGAACTCTTTAAATTGCGTTCCGTTTGATGGTCAGTTTGAACATCAAAACAATTTACCAAAGTACAATTTTACGTCAATGAACTTTGTAATTTACAGAAATGCAAAATCTTTTGTTCGCAGATCTCTATACCTATAGGGTACAATGCGTTTATATGTTTTGAGGCAAAGTACTAATTTTGTTCCTCTTACATGAATGCAGTATTTTATTATCACAGTTTATTACGAGAAAATATATTAGCATTACAATTAGTTAATCAAAATAACTATTATAGGGAGAACATGTTTCACAGAACGTTAATATATTGCATCTTCATATTAGTGTATTTTGAAATATACGTTTAAAGAGTAAACTTGTAAATTTTGTAAAAAAAGTTATTACAAACTTATTATTTATAAATACCATAAGGGAATATTAAAAAATTTGTATTCAAAAATATATTTAAAGTAAATAAATTGGTATAAAATTGGTATAATACAAAAATTTAGTACGTTGTGCTATGCCGTAGCAATTTATTTTTTCAGATAGTTATTCACTAAATTACGTAGTTGATTTAACCTTACTGCTATTGCATTCACAGTATGTAAATAAGTTACACATTAAAACATTAAATTTCAAACACTCTGCTACATATATTTTACTTGAAAATTTAGTTAACGCTTATTGAAACAACATTTCGACAAACGTTTATTTTTACCTATAAACAACTTCTTAGGCTCACAATGAGATGAAAAAAAAAACAGAACGAAACATAAAAATATAGATCTTATCTACAAGGTTCAAAAGTCATAAGCATTTTTGTCAGCAAATATTACAATCAGATATTCTTAATTCCTGCACTACCATATTTCCTGACCTTAATTTTACCCTGTTCCATTGTACGAAAATAGAAGAGATAATTAATATTATATTAATATTATTATTGTAATAAAAAGATAGAATGAAAAATATAATTCATTTTTCGTTTACCGATTATTTCTTAGCTGTAAACATAACGATAAAAACAGATTATGTGTAACAAAAAAGTAAACACAAGAATATTTTAGATATGTGTTTACAATCTATCACCTGGAGACAGTGAATCAAACATAATATGTATTCGATACGGACAACATCTCTGTGTCATTATAATTTTGTTTAGTTTTATGTCCTTTATTTTATTCAATAATCATCTCCTTTATAATTATTACTCTAATAGAGTTGCATAAATATATTAAGTTTATTAATCACATTACAACAGATGCGCGCGCGAGTGTGTGTGTGTTATCTTTGAATCTGTACTAATAGCAAAAGTAAATTTGCCATTTTGGGGAAACAAATTACAAGAAAGAATGATAGGAAATATTTATTAACCTTTACTTAGATTCACAGAGCAATATCACTTTTGTAATGTTTGTTTCGAATTTGATTTTGTAATTGTGTACAGTTTAATAATAAGTAAAGAAAGTATTAAACAACAATAGTTGCATTTTTTTAATAATTGTATTTATTTGAAACCACGGGTAACGTTTCAAAGTAGCAGTGTACAAGTATGCAAGCCGTATACAAAAGCATGAACGTTTTCAATACTTTTGACATAACATGGCCAATTATAATCGTATACGGATTCCACAACTTAAGATGTTTAGATACTTGAATAACCTGTTTTATGTCTAAATTGCGTTTTTGTGGAGCTTTTGGTTTTTTAGTAAATCAATATGAAATTCAGCGTTTGAAAGTGAGAAAACATAGTCCTGTTTTTAAAAATAATAACGTAAGAAGTATTTACACAAATGGAACGAGGAACGTAAGAATGTAATTATTCATAAATTATTAGAAATTACCTCATCTTTAAATTGATATCATTGATAAGTTTTATAACAATACACAATTTTCCTGATATTTAGTAGAAAATGGGGATTTACTCCTCTAACATCCTATTCTAGGAGTCGAGGTATCTCGCACCGTCTATTTCAGGTTCGAAAGTCTCAAGGGTCAAATCGTCATCACCATACAGATTCCCTACACATCGCTTCCATCTGTTTCTTTTCCGTTACGCTTAATTATTAATTTCTCACTCTTGTCTTTTAGACATTTATTTTGCAACTGTAGTTTCCCAAAGTAGTTCCCCTGTATGACTACCATTCAGATAGTCACAGGAACTTTTTTTAAAGTTCTTTTTAAAGTTCTTTGTTTATCAAAAATTTAACAAAGTTACCGTAAGCAAAATTAAAAAATTATATCACAGGCTTACCAGAGGCACAAAACCCTATATTTGGGTATACTTCAACTCAAACAAACACATGGAAATACTTATTAATTTTGCCTCCCTTGAATTGTTTTCAAGGAATTTTTGTAATGCATTAATTTATTTTGGTTAGATAAAAGTGGAAGAAATTATTACTTGGGCACAACTTGATATCAAAGTATGTCCAAAGCTTTTATGTAATATTTAATTGTATGAATGTTTTTATTTTTAGGTTTACAATCACCTACCAAAATAGTATATTTTTTGAAAAACTCCTTATGTCATAAACCTGTAAATATTAGCAAATACTAGAAGCAGAAAGAAAGTATTAATTTTATTTTATTATAAAAATAACGGATGTTAAAGTTAACGCAAAGACGATCGCACGAACCAACATATTAAGTTCCGTATCAATTGTTTCTCATAATTTGTAGAAGTTTTATAAAAATTAAGCCAATATTTTCAGAGGCGGAGAGAAACACTGAAAGACAGTTCTGTGGCACTTATACAAAAGCGCGAAGGAAAACGAAGAAAGGAATATGTGAACCGAGACAGCAGGGTGGACTGGGAAATGAAATAAATTGTATCAAAAGTTATACAGCAGACGTTACAGTCGAGATATGTAGTATTGTATAGACATGTAGTCGAGATATAATTCAGTACAGATTAAACAAGGAGACGCGGTAAACGTCCGAATAAGGAGAGCAAACAGAAATCAGGTATCGAGTATCAAACGATCAAATCATTTGGCGCTGAAGTGCTATTGCATCGTTGCCTTATCAAAGATAATGTCCCGCTTATCTGTTTCCAAGGTACGTATTTGCAACACAAATAAGAAGTAATCAAGTTTGAACGGTTTCCAATTACCAAAGTACCTCTTTGTACGCTCTGAACATCTATGTTGCCAACACAACACTCCAGACGAGAATACCAACTGCAAAACTGAAATCACAAGAAACGTTTAACTTGAGCAACCAATTATAAGCTTTCGTAATGTAAAACCCATGTAATATTATTACGCATTGTTGTTGTGTAAATCATTGGAGGCTACTGAGGCTATTGTAACTAACTGAGGCTACTGCACGGAAGTACCTAAATTGATGACACATAATTGCTGGGCTCTGACAATTCGCATTAAAAGAAAGTAACATTTTTGTGTAAACAATACTGTAAATATATTTTTTATTATGGTTATTGAAAAATAGGAAAAATTGTTTCTTACGCAAATCTTTTTTTCTTTGTACTTATATTTTCATAGAATAAAGGAAGGCCTTGGCGACAATAAATATGAATCATTTTAAATAAGGCATATTGAAGATTTAGTTGTGAAAAATAAATACGAATTTTAAAATTGCGGCAAGTTTAGAACATTAAATTCTTCTTATTTTTAGGTTTATTTCTCTCACGGTACGTTTGAAAACAGTTAACACTTTACTTTGGTTATACGCGTCACGGATAGAAAAAACGTGTTTCTGATTTATTAATGTCAGTGTATCAAAACCACCTATCACGATGCAAGTGATAGTTTGCTAAAATAGATCTTACATGTACACAGTGTTTTCAAAAGATAGCGTCGAATTCGGGAAATGGTTCTACTCATTACACTGAAGAAAAAATGTCAGATAAACATTTGTCAAAAATTGCTTCATTTTCCGTCCTTAAAATGATAAATTTTCGTATGTAAACTTGTAAATTTTGTAAAAAAGTATTTACAAATTTATTATTTATGAATGTCATAAGGGAATATTCATAAAATTGTGTTCAAATATACACAATTCAATATACTTCGACAGACATAAAGAGAAGTATATTTTTTTCGACATATATTTATTAGACATTTTCCTTCAGTTAACGCTAACAATCATTTGCCGAAGTTTAGCACCATCTTTTGGAAACACTCTGTGTATGCTTGACTTACAAAGTTTGTCAAGTAGGATGTATTTTACACTTTGTAATCAGACATATTTTTCGCACAATACGCTTGTCGTAACCTTTAACAGTATTCTTTGGGCGTGAGTACGTATTAACCAACTCTGTTAAGACTCCTGCTGCTTAGATTATATACAGTATATTCTTACTCCTCCGGGATAGGCAATCTTCGTGTCGTATGCATTATATAGGCCCGACAGTTATTCCTGAAGAGTAAGCTAGGTTGTCTAGAGTGAAGAGGGGAAGACGACGCGATAACAGTTCACTGTCTGTCTCATTTCCATATTATCTCTCTCCCTCTCTCCCTCTCTCTCTCTCTCTCTCTCTCTCTCTCTCTCTCTCTCTCTCTCTCTCACACACACACCCACACACACACACACACACACACACACACACACACACACACATGCTTCCATTGTTCTCACCAGTCTTGTTGGAGCCGATGTTTACAGTATGAAACACTGTACAAGACTGTTTTGCACATGTGCGAAATAAATTCAAATTTTGTTTGCCTCTCAACGACGTGTTTGTACACCGCGCAAATATTCTGTAGGCAACTGTTCAATTTCTATGGACAGGTTTCTATTGACAGCGGTGATGTGTACAAGGTCGACGTTGACGTAGTATGGAATTTGCCAGTGTTTTCTAGGCGCCTTCGACTACCCGATTAACCCAGGAAGCAACAGAATCACCGCTTACAAACACAAGGTTTCAGGAGCGGCCAGCCAGTCATTTTAAAAGATCGCTATTGACTGCTAGTAGAGACAGCGGTTTAGTGCAAAGTAGTTATTGTGAATTATTGTGTTCGAACAATAAGTAAATAGTGTTTATTGTTCATAGCCTAAAGGTACCATACATACGATTTTCAATAAAATTTTTTATTACTCACATTATTATAAACGATCGATTTCGGTCACAGACCATCGTCAGGTCATACACAGCACATTTGCGGTCACAATATATTAAAAAAATTCACTATTTACAAAAACGAATTCGTAGAAATTGATTAATTGACTTGATACGTACGTCGTTGTCCAAAGTTTCCCGAGAACTGGTCTTGTTACAGAGTGTTCATGTTTACATTCCGTTCTATACATTATATCAGCTGATTACTGAATGTTGATTTTCATTTTGCCGCAATATTTCAAATGTGATACGATTTTTGAAGTATGTCAATACCGAATATACAAACATGTAAAAGAAGAGGGCCATGAAAATCTATTGAACATCATGACAAGACTTCAAAAATCGTATGTATGGTACCTTTAAGCTAGGAACAATAAATAAAATACAATCGAAAATTAAGTTTATAGGTCCCATTAGTAAACAATAAGTGTGTGTATATTATAAATACATCACATTATCATTAAGTAAATAGTAATTTACTTAATGTACCAACCTTATTTAGTTGATATTTGTTATTCTGTTACATTAGCGTGTGTTAGACAATGGTGAACTTGAGAATTGCTGTATATGAGTGTTTATTGTTCTTTGGTTTATGTCGCTTGTGTTCAGCTGTTTAAATACGACGATTCGTACGGCCATGTGACGATGTTTATATTATAAACCGTTGTTTTTAAACGAGCATTGTTTAAATTATATAAGATAGTACTATTTATTGTACGTCATAGATATTAGTATCCATAAGACAGCTGATTACTTTCCTGAGTTTAGTAATTGACATTTTGGGTTGTGGAACACTAATTAAATCAAATTCGTGACTTGTAGTTATTTTTAAGTTCGGAAAACGTCTTAGCATTAGAAAGACTAGACAACATTTTAGAAACAAGATTCGAAGCAAGCAGTGCAAAAAGTTTAAAAAAGTACATATCAGTGTTATTTCTATTTAATGAATATATTCAATAACCAATTACATTAATTTTTTATTTTCAATATATAATTGGTACAATAATCTTGCTCCAAGAGCCTCATATTCTTTGTAGCATAAATGAAGAAAATTCTGATGCCGTCGATAATCCTGCGCCTCGAATGACCTTGACTACGTCTATATGTTGTGGGACGGCGGCAGGAGTAGCAGTTACTTAGTGAGTTGCTTAGCAACCAGTTTCTATAATGTTTAAGTTAGATTAATTTTTTTTTAACTATGGTCTAATAATCGTAATGACTTTGCTGATTCTGATCGTACACTATGGAGTAGTGTGCAATATTTCCGTGGATTGCTGTGTTTCCGTAGAAAAATTGTATTAATTATGATTTATATTAAAAAGAATATTAAAACTTTAGATAATTGTAGATTTATATTTTGCTATTAAAAAGAATATTAAAACTTTAGATAATTGTAGATTTATATTTTGCTGTTGTTAACTTATTTCCTATTTTAATTGTCATCGTCTGACATACGTAATTAATTCATAAATATCTCTTCTTATTATTTCAAGGTTGAGCTGAATAATAAGAAAAGTGCTACGTCACTTTTGGCATGCGACAACGCCCGAAACGTTTCCAGACGTTAAAGATCATTCTGCGCTTCAGAATTACATAACATTCTGGGTTATGCGAGATGTCCCATACTCAAATATTTGACTGGCATCCAAGCTCGCTATGTCAGTACAAATGCAAGGCGGACTAAGTATCAATGACAGATTATTTATAGATCAGCGATATTAGAGTGGAGTTCGGAGTCTTTGTTATTGTGACTGATGGAAAGTGATTAGGGCGTTAATTAGTACCAAACTGTAATAAGATGACATTTATTTTAGTGTGTTGGGCAAAATTAACATTGATTATTGGATATGAATGCTTTTTTATTTATAGCTGGTTTTTGTGTCTAAAGTTTGTAATAGCGATTTCGTTGGTGTCAGTTATTCTTTTTCCACTGTACAATACGACGATCCGTGAGACCTCGGAACAATGCACTCATATACGTATACCTGTTTAGCTTTACTTCTTTTAATTTATTATAAAGGATTCAACATTTGTTTCTTAGGCCAGATGATGATTCATAAACTAAATATCGATTTCTGTTCACAGTTTTCTACGAATAGTGTCTCCGGGTATTATCTGAAAAAACGGGTTCCTAGATTTATGAAAAAATGGCTTTTCATTGACATCCGAAAATATAAACATGCCACATACTTGTACTATTATGGCAAAATGGATGTTCTCGTACACTGTTTATAAGGTTTGAAACACTGCGTAATATATTCGCTCACGCATTATCTACATGACGGATATATTCCGCCAGCTTCAATTTTGTAACCTAGAGCTTTTTTTTATCAAAGTACAGCAATTTAGTAAAGTACGCTTACCTCAAGAATTTAAATAATTCGAATTCTCTGGTACAAGCGTTTTTTTATGTTTTGTGTATTGCAGGGAGGTCCTACTTGTGTTTTGTGAGTTTCCTACTAGGTCACATGACAAAAATGTTTGCCGCGTTTGTTAAATGTTTGTCTTTATTGACCTCTTTCAATATTTTTGAATGTCTTGGATCCTACGCCTAAAATAAAAAACGAATAAAAATGTTTTATAACCTTTTCCTACAGAGCTTTGCTAGTTCGACTATCTCAGGCTCCTATATAACATAAGTAACAAACATCAAAAACAAGAAAAATTGTAAAATCTATGATAACTCAGAATGACTGCATGTATTTTTACAAATACCTTCCAGATGTATATTTTAATATTAAAATTTACAAAATTTTTTAACTGGGAAAAACTAATTTTTAAATAGTTTTACTATTTCCTACTTTAACAGTCTTAAACTAAATATAGAGTCTACATTTCAAAAAAAATCTATACAATGAATACAACTCACTTATTCCTACTTTTGATTTCGAAAGTAATTGTAATGGTAGGCCTACGTTTCTGCATTATAGCCAAATTTTGGGGTAAAAGTGTTGTGTTTCCGTATAAAAAATTCATTTCTGTGATTCCATAAAATGCATAAAATGTATTTATCCGTTTTAGCAAAAAGTAAAAAAAAAATCAAAACATTACTAACGGTAGAAAACTCACGAATTAACTTGTATCTTAAGAACGATACGAACTTTTTCTGCGAATCCAAAGACATTTCAACGAAAAAGTATAGATTTTTGGTTCATGAGAATTGCCAGCACAAATGTTCAACAGATTCTGTGTTTTGATGCAAGGGAATCAAGCTGGATTATTCAATGCATACAGGTTAAAGAAATTACCGAATCATTATAGTTTTGCACTAATTAAGAAACTTGTATAGTCGGCAACATGTTGTGCATATTTTGGCATAAATACATTAATTCGTTATTCTTCACTTGTTTTATCGTTTTGTTTTAACAATGATAAAAACTGCCTTCATTTCGGTATGAAAATCAGAACCTAGAGGCAACAGCTTTTAAACGAGACTGGAAGCAATTATTTTAATTGCCGCTGACAAAGCGCCCGGTCTCATTGTCGTTCTCTCATTGAGTTAAAAGCTTCGTTTGCAATTTTGAAAATCATAGTGGAACTATTTAAATTGTGACCATTTTGAAGTTTAATGTACACGTACAAACCAATATTCCAATATTAAATTTCAAGTTGATGCCATATGTTTTGAGATGTTCTGAGTTTTCTTCTCCTTCATGAGTGAGGTATCGTACTATCATATTCACTACAAGATGTTATATTAGCTTTATATATGGAATAACTATACCAATCAAAATATCAGAGTACTGGCAGAATTTTTTCACGATTTTATTGTGACGTATTTATTAATTCTTGGATTCATCAATACATTGTGAACTTAACAAAAGGAAAATTTTAAGAAGTTCTGGTTAAACAAACTACAAAAATTTAATACTCCTTGTAATGCGATAGCAATTCTATTTTTACATAGAATCTATTCTTATAATAACTATTAAACTTAATTGTTAATAATTGTTTATCCCATAGAAGTCATCTGTTATTTTTGTTTTGGCTGGCTTTTACTTTCCGGTTCTGATACTAATTAGTGCCAACATGTTCCCACTCATAATGGCACCCACTTACAATTATCATCACGATTAACATCCCATTTACAGTTTATGCCACTTTCAAAACTCGAACAGACGGTTCGCTCAAATCTTCATACCTAATATTAAACGTCAATCAGCAAAACGCCTTGATGTTCTAGAGATGTTGGGATCTATTCTGGCAAATGTTTATAGTCTCCACCGTCAGCTACATTCTCCTGTTTACACATTTCGTTACCGTGATGCTCAAAAATCGTCTAATTTTATTGTCCTCTATATTACTGGGCATTATATAGCTCGAAAGATGGACACTAGAGCTCCATAAACATTTAAAGACATGTTTATTACAGCAATGTTTTGTTGTATGTTGATAAAACTGATTACGTTCCAAAAGCCAGTTAACTTTCTCATGTTTTGAGCTAAATTCTTCACAATTTTCTTGACCAACGGCTGAACCTATGCTTTCCATCGCGCTTCGTGACCAGATTTATGCAATATTTGTGAGTATAAAATTGACAATAAGCATTCCTGTAATCTTCTGTCCTTTACATGTACATGCACTGATTTTGTTTTATTCAGCTTAACAAGTCAGCGTTTTTTAGTTACAGTAATTTCACTCGCCCTATTTTGAGAAAATTAATTTATTCTGTTAAAAGAATAGGAAACGCTGCCTACAAAATTGTAATAATAGTTTAAATATGTAAATGAAATAGATAACTAAAGTAATACATTAAGCACTTCTAAAAGACCTGGTCTCCAATAATTACTTTAATTGTACCATTTTCAACCAAGAGTTTGTGCCCACTTAGAGTTTAATAATTTCTCGTAACACTTACATTTATATCAGTATACTAAATAACTTAATATATTTATACTAAATACTTAGTTTTACCTAAGCGTGTAAAGGTAGATCTCTAGCTACATACATGTGCGAGTCTTGTCTGTAAGATGTAACAAACTCTGCGTACAACTACGTAAAGGCAGACCATTGTAAACGTTCCTCAAGTATAACAAAGTTTTATATTCTTTACTCTGCATAGTTTATACAAGTGTGGTGGAAATTACGTTTTATTACTCGAGGCGAGGCGTTCCTTGTTGGAAACGTACGGTATACAATAAAACAAAATTTATATTTTGTGTCGTGCAGAAATATAAGGTAAATAGTGTCAACTGCATTTATCTGTCCTACTGTATTTACAATTTGTTAGTTAAGTTAAACGTGTAAAAACAAAGTTTTAAAGAGTACACTAGATATATCGTACATAGAAATTACTAAAAACATGTTTAACAAATAATGTTTAAAAAAATGTATTTTCCCTTTATTAATATGACTTAAATTAAATGGCATATATAAAATGTCATTTCGTATTAAATATAATATTTATGTGTCATTTTATATAACACAAATTAAAGATATATTTTATCTTATCTTTTTTTCAAACGTAGAATGAAACATGAACAGATGAAGTGCCTGCAAATATAGAAAATTATAGTCTGTATATTTTTGTTAGCCAATATTTATATATTAAAGTCCTCCCAATTCCTGCACTACTATATTTGATGGTGTAGATTTTTGGTAATTTTTGTTTGGTGGTTGTGTTATTAGGGAGAGGCACAACCATAAAAAGAGTGGTACAACAAATAACAGTAGAAATATTTTAGATGTGTGTTTACCGGTAACCGAATAAAGACACGTCACAAAAAATCAAATATTATTTACCACCGATGAAGCCAAAATACTTGTGACTCAGTTACGAATAATTTCGCATGCTTTGGTTTTATTCTCCAACCACTACCTGTATCTAGTGATAATATCTTATCTGTACACATTATGTTCTTACCCACGTAAGACGAGATCACTGTGCGTGTTTTGTATGTGTTTTTTTACTTCCGTGTTCCATAAGGAAATGGAAGTACGGTCATGGCGAAAAAATCGTGTTCAAGATAACGCAGATTCTGATTGTATTACCCTCAAAACATGAAAAAAAGTCATTTTTCGAAAAGTTCTCTGTGTGTCTGTGTGTAGAATTTTTCTATGGCAAACGATAACAGCCGCAAATTCAAACAGAATCAAATAATTTTTTGCATACAGTTCTGAATTGTAGAGGACTCAAGGCCTGTTGTTTTTGGTGAAGATAGGTTAAGGGAAAGGAGTAGTTTACCCGCAACGTTTTACGTTTTAACAAGAGTAAATTGCTTAATTTTGATAAATAAAGTATCCTGAAAAGAAGGACATAATAATCTACTGTAGAAAGGTAGATGAAATATCTATAAATGGAAAGGGTAGTTGAAGGGGAGGGGGTAATTTTTTAATGAATTAAAATGGTAGTTGATGATGGAGGAAGTAAATTTTATAAGTTTTATATGTGTAATACGTTAATCACAACAAAGAAGTTGTTTCTACGGAAACATTTCATTTCACTTTAACAAAATTCTATATTTTTCATTTTAATTTAAATCACGTGTGAGTGAAAATATATCGTTCCTGGCAGGCAAGCATATCTCAATTATGTAATGTTTACTTTTCCAAAGTTTTTTTATTGTGATCACCGCAATAAAAAGGCCGGCAGGACACACACACACACGCACACATTTCGCGTTATTTCTCGCCTCAATCATGTTTATTTTCTTATGTTTGCACGCCTTTTAAATGAAAAGTGCCGAAACCCACACCAACACGACGCGTGCAAGCCGAAAAGGTGGACATCGATTTGCTTCCTGTGGATCGCTGGGTAGTGTTGTTGTATTAAACCAATTAATACAATCTGTGTACTTATTTCTATTATGATATGAGAATTATAAACTAATATGTGCATGTGTGTATGTATGAAAAATATATAAATATGTTTCTCCTTTGGAAAATTGTTTGTCCCTCCTTGAAAATATTTTGACCTCCCTGATGGCTAGTTATTTACTAGCCTGTGTGGAATATAGCGCTATGACATGGATCAGAATGGTGGGTGTTAAACAGGAGACACAAACGTATTAAGAAATAAATGTGTTGCTGAGAAATGTATAATTATACGCGTGAACAGGATAGTCGTTCAGGAAATCAGAAGCCAAATGGAAAGAAAGAAATCAAGACTCGATTTTAAAAAAGAAAATGACTGCTATAGTATTGACAGGAAAGACTTTGATAACAGTATAGACATCCTTCGGCCCCTCGCAGCGAGAGTCAAATTTCATTACAGGAATCAGATCGCAGCTACCTCTAGCTCTTCGTTCGACCTACAGACATTTTATCCAAAGGCTTCCTCACGAAGGTTGAGGATAGTCTTAATCCACCTGACATTGTGGTACCATTTTAGCTGATACGTAATTTTTTCAGAACTCAAGCATCCACTTATTTAATTAATATTTAAATAATTTTAAATATAAATTTTAGGACATTGAAGTCATGTATGTTTCTCCATACCGATTTTTTTGTAATTTTACTAGTCTAAGTCCAATTTTTTGTTCAACTGATTCCCGTTGCCTAGCGATTATTCTGTTGTTTATTTTTAAAGATTATAAAAATATTGATTGTTTCAAATTATTATATTAAATTATTGTGTGTGAATATTTTTATAGCCAGCGTAAACACACACACAAGGCGACACACGTTGATTAATGGTTCTTCTATAAATAGGGATATTAAACAGCATTTAGACATTTCGTACACGAGTTTGTATAACCTTGTTCTTCCGTTATTAGTAACCTGCAAACCTAGAATGAAATAAATGAATTATACAGGTTTACTGAACATTATGTGAGTAATGCTTTATGAAACGTATCTTCTTTAGTTACCCATCAGTAGATTGGTTTGCAACAGTTCTTCACACAGAGCTTCTTTGTGCTTCCCGTTTCATCACTCCATAGGACTTGCAACTTACATTACCAATAATCTGTTTCATATATTGAAGTCTCGTTCTTCCTCTTCCTGTTTACCCTTCATTGTAACCTTCTATTATTGTTTTTATCAAATTCTCGTGACGCATAATATGGCCAATAAGTTCAACCCTTTGCTTTACAATAGTTGGCCAAAAACTTCTTGCTTCTCGAACTATAGTCAGAATCTTATCATTACTATACTTGTCGGTCCATCTTAGTTTTCGTAAATTCCTGTGGCACTACATTTCCAGTGCTTCAAATCTTCTCTTTTCCTCTGTTCCGATTGTCCTCGTTTCACACCCATATACAGCCATGCTCCATTCGTAACTCTTCAGAAATATCTTTCTTGTTTCCTGGGCTATTTCTTTAGAAGTCGGTAATTACCACTTGCTGTTGGGAAAATATGGCAAATTTAGCCTGTCCGATCCTACTCAGAAAGTATTAATGTTATGAAACGTATTGATGTTTTAAAAACTTATTGAAGTTTATTTTTCTGAAGTAGCCTATCTCTAAATGGACAACATATATTGTTGGACAGTGACAACGTTAGAACCTAAACATACCATAAATATATGTTGCCAACTACGTAACTTGTCAACGCCTTTGCTTTGCCATCTTTGTTATATTTTTGCGTTTAAAACACATTTGATAAGCAATATTATTATGCAAATTGAAATTAGTTTTTCGTATACACAGACGTATTAAATATTACAAATAAATTAAAGGAATTAACCGTAATAATTATTAGGACAAATGTAATTATATTTTTAAGTACTATATTAAAAGAAATTCAACCCACCTGTTTGAGTTAGACTGTACTGTTTATTCTACTATATACAGTGGAAAACGTTTAACGCTAAATGACGGGGACCGGCTATTTTTTCGTGTTAACCGAATTTCGTGTTAAGCGGACAAAAAAATGAAACAGAATGAGATAAATGTTCAAATACTGTGAAGATTACTTACTGTATTGCGTATTAAAATAAAGTAATCCAATGACAGTCAGTTATTGTTTTTATTTTACATCAGAAAATATAAATATTTGGTCATGAGAAATGACTTGCATAGTCATAATGTTATGGCATTTATGGCCCATACGTACATTATTAGAGGTACACAAGAATATACAAAAGGTACTTATATATAAACGTTTTACTTATCGTCTTGAATAAATTATGGTTAATTTCAGAGGAAAATATGGTTAATTTTTTTGTAAAATTTAGTATACACGCATTGAAGCTTTTCTTAACTTATTCTTACGATTTAGGTTTTCTTGTGCAGTTATGTAGTATGACTTTTAAAGTCCTATGAGTGACAATGTTTAATTCTTTATAAAGTAGTTAGTTATTTTCTTTTGCACACAATTTTGCATTAATTTATTTTCAACAAATTGTTTTAATTTATAGATATGATTAAACACCACGTGGTTTTATTCCTAGTTGGCTTCTAAATATTGAAGAACACGCCTCAGCAAGCATACGGATATCGTTAAGAACTCGTAAATTTTCACTGTAATTTTCCGTGTCAAGTGCGTCGCCACCCTCATCACTTTCACTTTTACTTGCACTGTTTTGGGGCGTGCATGTATGGATTTATTTAATATGGTGAAAATTAATGAAAATTATTGTTACGTAGATTTTCGTGTTAGCCGATACTTATTAAATAATTTTTGTGTTAAACGTACAAACTGTAATTATAAAACTGAAGCAACGATTGAGACCTGAGCCATGTTTGTATTAACCGATATTTCGTGTTAACTATTTTCGTTTCAAAGGTTTTTCACTGTAATGAATTGTATCTGATTACTACCCTACGTAAGAGTAATTACAAATATTGATTGCAGAACTGTATCAAATAAAGCAGTCGGTATGCTATTATCTTTAAGATTACAAAAACAAACACCTTTATTTCTATATTTACGAATATTGTACTGACCTTTTTTATAGATCTGGACGTTAACATAAAATTTTATTTCGTTTCTTATTCTAAAGCATCAATTAATGGCTTATAATACTAAATTCACAAACTATAGGGAAACTTGATTAGTTATTCACAGATATGCTTCATTTGTTCTATGACATTCTATAAAAACACAATTTATAACTAAACTAATTCCATATTATTTAAAATAATTTCGGATTAATTTCAACTTATTAATAGGTTTGATAAATGATTTCAATAATTTTGGGGTTTTAGTTAGTTGTTTTACACATCAGTGTTTATATCTAGCTGACGCTTGGTCCTAGGCTTTTAATATACATTCAATATGGCTGCCAGTTTTAATTTGTAAATTATGAATTTTACAACTTTACACAGATTTAGGCCTCATTATGTATTGGTGTATTTTACAGTAGTAGGCCTACAACATGTCTACAGGATATCTACAATTAGCGGGCAGCATATTTTTCATTAACTATTAACTACATACTTTTAATTTATTGTTGTATTTGAGTGTTAAGCGTTGGTAAATGACCTGAAGATGGCTTCACTGCCGAAAGCGCTCGTCAATACCAAAGACAACATAGTGGTTTGTATAAAATTACTAGTAGAAATGTGTACTTTTAGACCACACGTCGAACGCTTAGTGAGCGAACTGATAATACTTTTATAAACAGTTTAACTCAATGTAAGAAAGAAACAAGTAAGTACAATGACGGTCAGATATTGTTTTTATATTACATGTGAAAATATAACTATTTGGTCATGAAAAGTGACTTGCGTCGAAATAAGGTATAGTTACATTTATGGCGCATGCGTACGTTAACAGAGGTACACAAATACCACCTGTGCAGTACGTTAGTGCAGTATGTTTCACTTTGTCGCTATTAGGAACAGCTGCTGCGACATCTGTATACGTATTTAAGACAATACAGTCGAACAGGTATAGAAACCCAACTGCTGTTACCATCTTTATGGATTATTACACATCTGCAAGCAAAACATTTCCGTTCCGAGACAAACGTGAGTTCAACCGTTAGTACTGCAGAGGCAATTTAAAAATTTTGTTTATTTTATGAAAGTTGGAGTTGTCACCAAGCTTTGTAGGCCTACGTCTGTATACGATTACATAGCGTTACCTGAGTGGCGTGCAGTAAGTCTAAATATAGCAGACAACTGAGTAAAACCCTGTTTATGTAAACGTAATCTTACAATCGAATTACAAATGCAGTGCTTTTTACGCCAATGAACACAAAGAAACAATTTCAATATTTCTACTAAAATATTGTCAAGACGACGGAAAGGTTAGCGAAAAGGAAAGTAACATCGAGCATAAGATGATCGCATAAGATGATGGTTTATGGAATAATAAGCCTATTGTGGTACGGAATTGTCTGTAAATATGACATTACAAAACATTTACAGAACGTTTAAATGGAGAGAATTTTGATAGCGTCTAGATTTTTTCTTTTCGGAGGTTCATGACTGCGTTCTATATGTCGTGAAACAGTGACAACGGTGGCAGTCACTTTGAAAAACATGTTTACCTCTTTAAAGTAAATTATTTGTTAGAATATCAAGAGTTTGCTTGTTGTTTTTTACTGCGGCCTAGTAAAGGTAATGACTAAACCTATTTTTTTTTTTTTGAAAATAGTTCGCGTTTGCTGTTTTATTTATTTAAAAGCATTGAAGAATTAATTTAGATTTAAATGAAAATATTATTAAAACGAATGCGTAGACTTTGAATGTGCCTGTCGTGAGCTCATTTACTATCCGAGATTTGTCGATCGATATACAATTTTTCTGCTGATTAAGATATGCAAAACTGTTTACTTTAATGCAGGATCAATGCATATAACTTGAATTTTGATTAACTATGAATTTAAGTTTTCCCATTTTTCGGGTTTTTAAATACGCAATTACTCTCTTTGATATTACTTGATTGCTTTCCTCCAATGGCAACTAGATACATACTCTAATTTGTATGGTGAACTCGAAGTTATGATCTGTCTGAAAGGCTTAAAAGCAAATTCAAAGTTCCAACACATCAGCATAACGGTATTATTAAATTGGTTTGAGTTTGCACATCAACAGAACTAGTGTTTTATATTGGTATTACTATTCAAAATGTTTAATTTTCATTCATGTCAGCATTAGTAAAATAGGGTACTCAAAACAAATAAATAGGAACAAAGGGTCTCAAAACTAAACTATACTGAAATATATATTGTATAATTGTATATATCACAAACACATCTCGAAAGCAAAGTATTAAATTTTAATATTTGAGACTGTGGTTCCATTGAAGGAATACTGATCAAGTTAGTATCCGAAGAATTTCTTATTTGTTTTATTAATGATGTAATGGTACTGGTAGGTACGTAAATCTAATAACTTCATTATCCCCCCACTTATTTAAATTTTCATTGTAATTCAAAATACCGTTTTCTACGTCTTGTCATAACAACAGAGACAAATGTTTTGTACGAGATATAGTTCATATGATCTCCAAACTGTTGAACAATTAACATTAATGTCGATTAAATGGTTACGATATCGTATTTATCCATATACGAAATAATTTATATACGTTGCTGTGAGATGCTAAAAAGATAGAAAAACATTAAGAAAAGTGTAAAAAGCTTCTGAAGTCCCAAATTCCAAATTCTTTAAAAACTCAGAATTATTAGAGCGAAAGATATAGATGATCCATTAAAAAAAGAGACAGACAGGAAAGGACGGTAGACGGGAGGGATGATTTTAAACAGTAAAATATCAGTAAACAAAGTAAGACGTGAAAAACATTTGCAAAATTTATTTATAGTTTATTGGCCTTTGACCTCAATGTAACTTCAAGTAGTGGCAAAGTATCCCTAGTAATCTTTTAGAATCCTAATAATAAAGGTACTGTACATATTTTAGTTGGAGTACAAGGTCACAAGGCGATTATTCTTTTGGTCGACAGACTAGACACTCGGAGTTAACTGTAACACAACTGCAAATGAAAACAGGTAAACGGCCTTCATTATTTATGTTGTTATACAAATTAGTAGTTGTTACAAGTTGTTGTTAATAGTTGTTGCTTTTTAAATGTTACCATCTATTAAACTTCCCGTTTGACCGTTTTTGAGGTTATAGTAAACAGAGGCGTGTCTATAACTTGGCCTCCTGGGTGGGGGGAGGGGGGATTTGGTCGAGTCGGCTTCATACAAAAGGAAAGAAAGTTAAGATTAATCAACATCACTATATTTAATGTGGTTATAAAACGAGCAATAACATCCTAAAAGCAATCCCCTTAAATTAAACAATATTAACACAATTAAAATAGGCGTTATTGAAACATTGTGTAGAACTGAATTAATTTTCCTAGATTTCATATTTGAAACGTATTCGCAAATGCTGCGTAGTAAACATGTTTGTATATTTAAAAAAATAATGAAACGTAAAACAATTACTACTATATTAGCGTACACAGCTCAAAAATATAAAAACAGAGTAAAAACTAAGAGATTAACCAAAAACAAAATTCGTTCTTTTTGCAATCCTATGAAGTGTGGTTTCCTGTCCGCCCCGTAAATATGCCCCGGTAGAAAATACGGTTTAAAGTGTTTAAACCAAATATTCGGCACCTTGATCGATCGTAATGACACCGACTGCATTTCTTAACTAAAAATAATAAGATTTTTTAATGCTAAAATTAAGATCTTTCTTCAAAATGTGATTGTAAGCCGACTGTAATAAGCTAACAATACTAACTGTTTGAAACGTCAGTTAACTGTGGTAACAGTCTGTCGGAACCTACCCGTACCTTACGTTTTCTGTACGTGGCTCTGTTAGTGTCACATAGCGGTTAAAACGAACAAGTCTAAACCGATCTACTTTAAGCATAAGTACAATAATAAATACTAGTCTCTCTCCTTTGAGGAGAGACCCATCCAATGAACCGAATCGGTGAAATAACTGGGCGTTCGGCTAGACCTCAACTTCAACGACCAGGTGACCAAGGCCCTAAGAAACCCAAACTCTTCCGCATGTTCTCGTCGAATAGACATCTGGCTGTCCGCACTAAACTCACTTTGTATCTGATGTTCCTCTGAATAGTACGCGGCGCTCACTCGGTGACTTCTCCATACAGGCGTACGCTGGTAGCATTCCAAAACCGTACGCTCTGGTTCCTCTTGGAGACCCCGTAATATGTCAGAAATAACATTCTCATTCTGGCACTATGGCAATTTATAGGATCAAATGCTGTGAAAATTTTATAATGACTAATTGAAAGATAAAGATCAAGAGAATTGCAAAGAAAGTGGTTAACATTTCTAAAGTGCTGCTCTCTTATAGAAAGTAATGAGCGTTGTCAATGTAACGCTATAAAGGCGTGGTTTACAACAAAATCTCCAGACATGTATGCAGCTATGGTATCCAATCGTATAGGTACATAAAGCCAAGTAACGTACGGTATAGTAAATGTTTCGGATTGCTGATATTAATTGTGATCTAAAGATGGAGCTCTAAGCAGGAAAATAATAGAATTTCCAAGAATAATCTCTATCAGCTCTAAAACATCCGGTGCTTGAATATAAAGATGATATGAACTGTAAATATTAGATTAATTGTGATGTTAAGTTATCAAATTTTAGAATAAGCATACATGTCACTAGTTACTGAATGTCATTACGAAGAAGTCAGACTATAAGAGAAGATGAAACAGCCAACTGATAGATGACTTCTGTTAGGAAAGTTATTACAGCAAATAAGGTTAAATGTAATTAACTAATTAGGCTAGGATTAAGTGCCACGTAAAAATCTTTAGAATTGCTATCCAGTAATTAAGACCCTAACTGCTATTCATTTATATTCTCTCCCTAAATGCGATTTAGGAACATTGTTCTTTTATGTTTGAAATATGTTAAAGTTGCGTACATGTTGTGAAGCCTTTATAGGCAGCAAGAAACGCCTAAAGAAGTTATTGGTTACTATTGTTTGGCTAATGTAAGTTTACTATAATCAGAGTCAAATCGTGTGACATCAATAGTAGCAATTAGCAAGGTTTATTTAATTGCTAAAACACTGTTATTAAATCTAATTTAATAGCGCAATGGTTTGATAGTTATCAAAAATTACGTCCATTTATGTAATTCCAAAACATATTTAAGCTCAACGTTCTAAATATTTCCTTACGCCATCCATAAATATTAAATTCGTAATTGCTTGTTGTCTAAACTCACCAGTTAACAGAGATAAAATATGTTTCTCAATCCAGTAATCTAAAACTACACCACAATGTTCTAACAGTAATAATTACCATGGATAACCTATTATAAAATTATATTATAATTTCAAACAGTATATTAAGAATAATCAAACAGTATAGTGAAATATCTCATACGTGTAAGACGTAAAAATTAAATACTTCGCTTAAATAAATATAATTAGTTTAAACACGTGACAGAAATATATAGTGACACGTGTTAGAATTCATCACGATATAATTTCAGTACATTTAAATAGGTTTTATCTGTATACCGACCGTCAATCAAGGGAGAGCAATGTAAAATGTTCCAAAACGTTTTGCAAAATTGCAAACGAAGCTTTTAACTTAATGACGAGATGACAATGAGACCGGCCGCTTTGTCAGCGACAATTAAGATAACTGCTTGTGGTCTCGTTTGAATGTGCTGCCCCTAGATTTAGATTTTTGTTCCGGTTTTATATCAACGTAAAAATCTTTTATTTATGTCAACTTTATTGGGGATATCAACAACTTTTCGGTCAAAAAAAAGAATTTTTTAATCGTTCAAAAAAATTTCCCATTTAATTCTTATTAAGAAAATATATCTTTTATGAGGTTATCTACATTAAAGTGACCATAAGAGATAAAATAAAACGTATTACACCTTGTTTACCGGCTCCCTTATTTAGCTTTATGAGAGTCTTTCCAAAACCATGGATTTAAAAAATTACGTACCGTTTTATCAAAAACTATAAATCCTATTGAGTTCAAATTTATTTGTGGTTAAACAGTACAACGTAACAATCAAAATACATCCGAATTAACCTCTTCCTTGAAAAAATTCATTTTGTAAAAAATTTGAAATAAAAATATTTTTTCAAAAATTTGTAAAAAGTAATCATTTTTTAATATTTGTATTTTTTTATTAAATTGTTTTAAACTAGTACATTCTGTTTCAAAACTATTTGGTAAGGTATGGTAGAAATTTCAAAAACATAGATCCAGTAGATCATTAATTAATGCTACCTAACTAAATCCCTGTTCGCCCATTTAAAATGCATCGGACCAAAAAAGCACGGATCTCCCCTTAAATAAAATAACAGGACACAGGACACAATGTTCAAAAACACAGGACAACCAGAAAGTAAAAATATAAATAGTATTATGAATATTGAAGAATTGATAATGTTACTCTTTCTGTATTCTAGATACTGAAGAATATCTGGAAAACCCCGCGTGTAATACCAAATGTCTACGTAAGTATAGGTGTGACAATCTTGTCTTGAACATGTTCCGAACTGTCTGTACAACTAACTGAAGGCAAACCACTGTAAACTTTCAAGAGTTAACAAAGTTTCATATCGTTTACTCCGAACACTTTATAGAAGTCTGATGGGAGTAAAGTTTTTATTGCTCGAGGCGTTAGTGGATGGGGACGTACAGTATATCTCTATAGTAAAATAAAGAACTCTATTTCCAGTCACGTAGAAAAACGTAAAAATATAAACTGAATTTTACTGCATTCGTAAAATGTAAACTAAGTTAACATAAAACTTTAAAGAATACACAAAAACACTGGTTTATCAAATTTAATAAAAGTTATTTAAACAAGTAAAATTTTAAGATTTGTTTTGTTATGTAAGTACCCTACAGCAAAACCTCTTTAATTCGAACTATTAGGGTGCGAAGCCGAGTTCGAATTACAGAAAAATCCAAATTATAGAATACATTAAAGAAATTCGTACTATAGGCAGGTCAAGTAACATAAAAAGGTTAAGCAAATTTTGAAGTACTTAAAAGGTCATTAAATAAATATTAAAACTACATAAATATTATTGAAAAATACATTTATTGTACTGTACTTTACAAATGGATAACTAAATTCACATACACAAGAATTTATCTCCATCTATGTTTTCAGGTTAAGTTCGCACACAAAAAGTTTATAAGAAATATACACACAGTTGCAATAATGTGCAAAAATAGTAACTAAAATTTAATTTCATTGAATTTTATACAGTTAAATTTTAATATACTTTACGATTCCAACAAACAAGGTTTAATTCTAACAATTCAAGGTTCCTCTAACAATTTTTACTTTAGTATAAAGAGAATTACGTTGTATTAATAAATATTCCCTGAAGTTGAAGCTATTGATTCTTACCGAAGCTACAGGCTTAACAAAGCTAAAATTTTAGACTCTTTTGCCCTGGTGTATTTTCCTTTAGTAATTTCTTAACGTATATTTTTTATGATTAGCGAATAAGCTTGATGATCCTTAAAGGCGAATGTTTGAAAAAACAAATGAACAAAGTTTTTATTTTTTATATTCAGTCCGAATTATTTTAACTTACAAATTATGGAAGTTGTTCCAACATTGTCGTGTTTACTTGCTGAACTGCTAATTGTCATGTTGCGGACGATGCCTTTCAGTAGTTCCACCATTTTCAAGTCCTAAACCACGACCAAGGCCTCGTCCGGAAAAGGTCAAGTAGCAGTTTAGCAAGTAAATACGGCAGAGTTGGAATTACAGAGACTGATCATTCAAATAACAAAATTAATGCAAAAGTTGTAATTTTAAAAATTGAAAGTAATTAAAATAGAAGTAGTTGAAATTCTTGAAAAATCTGGAATGAAACCAGAAAAGACAAAACAGACTTGCAAATATTGTATGATTAATGTTATGTACTTTTGTGAGCAGATTTTACAAAAAAGTATATATAATATAAAATACTAAAAGCAATTCGAAAATTAATTCAAGAATAAGAAATGGCTCGAGACATTTTTATGCGCTAAAGACCAATTAAAGACTAATGAAAAGTCTTTCATTGGTAAGACAGGAATTTTGAAGAATGATAAAGTGACCATTTTCAAAAAACACGTATGTGGCAGTTCTTATTTATGGGGCTGAAACCTGGGATCTAACCAAGAAACATCTAAACTCTCTCCAAACTATGGTGATGAGATAATTCAGGAAGGCTGAAGAAAGACAAGAAGAGATCGAGTCAGAAACACTACTATAAGAGTGAGTCTTAAGGGGGTTCGGTAGGTGATTTTCTTAAAAAAAATCGTTTTTTTTTATTACATTTTCGTATTCTGCCACTTTTTAGGATTAATTTAAGACCTCCCTCATTAATGTCTGACAAATACAACAAATGTTATGTCACTTTATGTAGAGGAGTGTCAGGGATTTTCATTGAGATTTCAGTGCACAGCGCGAGTACAAGATCATTTTCACTCCATAGCGAACACATTATCTCTCTAGCATTCGTATTTTTACTCAAGTATACTGCATGTGTATAGTATGTAATAGTAAGTTTTATTGTTGTAGTCTTTGTTCAGTTGGCTAACCTGATGTTTTAAAACAGCTGTAGTGTTAGTTCTGCTTTTAGGTTATGTTGTCTATCAGCTAAGATTTGTGTTGTGAGTATTATCGTGAATAGTGGTTGTTTTTTACAGTTGTAATTTATATTCTACCGAAATGACTAGGTCTAAAAGGGTTTTTAAGAAAAGGAGAAATGTTGGAATACCAAAATATAGTCCTACCGCTACTGGGAATGACCAAACAACTGCTGCAATTGTAGGCCTAAATGTGGATGGCAATCTAAATGTAAGTCCATCACAAAGCAAGATTGGAGATAGGGAAAGTTATAGTGAGTTCGATGCAAAGAATGTGTATGATTTAGTAGACATAGAGTCATTCTTGAATATATTATTGACAATTTGTGCCTGTAAGTCATGTGGTGAGGAACTAGCCTACAGCACAAATAGGTTCAGCGGGTTAGCAACGAGCTGCAAATTGCACTGCACACAATGTGACTTAGAAGTTAGTTATACTAATTCTGAACAAATAAAGGGAACTAATTTGTATGAAATAAACAGTAGGTTAGTATATGCTTTACGAACTATTGGGAAAGGACAAACATCAGGTACAATAATGTGTGCTGTTCTCAATCTTCCAAAACCTCCAACAAAATTCACACGTTATAATGAAGTTCTAGGTAAAGCAACTAAGACGGTTTGCACTAATGCAATGAAGGAAGCTATAGAGAAGGCTGTCCAGGAAAATGATGGAAGTAGAGAATTGAGTGTAGCAGTAGATGGTACCTGGCAAAAAAGGGGTCACACTTCGAATAATGGAGTCGTGACAGTAACAAGCGTCGATACCGGCTGTGTTCTAGATGTGGCTATTATTAGTAAGTTCTGTACTTGTAAAGACAAGCTAGAGGGTGTACATGAACAAAAATGTAAAACAAATTTCATAGGACCTAGTGGTGCAATGGAAGCGCATGGTGCACTAGAAATTTTTAGGAGATCTGAGCCTGATTTTGGCATTAGGTACAAATACTATTTAGGAGACGGTGATTCAAGCGCATTTAGTTCTGTTGTAAAGAGTCGGCCATATGGAGACCAATATACTATTGAAAAAATGGAGTGCTGTGGGCATGTGCAAAAGCGCATGGGTACTCGCCTTAGAAAACTAAAACTAAAATTAGGAAAAACAGTTCTTTCCGATGGAAAAACTATTGGTGGAAGAAATCGACTAACCGACGAACGCATCTTGGCTGTCCAGAAATATTATGGCTTGGCGATCAGGAGAAACTCTGGACAGTTGGATAATATGAAGCGAGCGGTTTGGGCGGAATATTTTCATTTATTATCCACCAACGAAAACCCGCAACATGGACTTTGTGAAAAAGGCGAAGAGAGTTGGTGCAAATACCAGCGAGCCATTGCTAAAAAGGATCAATACGATCACCTTGAACACATGCACATACCGAAAGTGATTATGAGTAAAATTAAGCCTATTTTCCAGGATTTAGCAGACCCAAATTTGTTGAAAAAATGCCTACATGGAAAATCCCAAAATCCAAACGAATCGATAAACGCGGTAATTTGGTCGCGATTACCAAAAACTGTATTCGTAGGACTGCAAACCATGGAGTTTGGGGTTTATGATGCCATTTTAAATTTTAATAAAGGAAATGTAACAAGGTGTCTAGTGTTAAAGGAACTTGGGATGACTGTCAGCAAAAACACAGCCTCAGTTATGAGTCAACTGGACAAAATACGTGTGCAGAGGGGCGAGCGAATGCTTTCCAAGCTCCTGAAAAAAGCAAGACAACGCCGTGAAAGTGCTAAAAGGAAGTTAGAAGAAGCTTTCCTTGAAGATGAGGACCCAGACAACCCATCCTATGGTGCTGGAATGTACTGAACTCATTTTATCATGTAAGGAAAGCATAATAAATCTTTATTTGCGTTTTCCCGAAAACTGTGTTTTTTTGTATAAATGACCCGTTTTCTCAGAAACTACAAAAGATACAGCCATAAAACGTTTACCACATACTCTTGTAGTACATCTACAAACATTAACATAAGCGTTTTGAGTTGTATGTCTTAGTTTTGTTTTTATCGCCAAAAACGTAAAATTTTTTCACGTTTTTATTCATACAATATTATAAAAATCATAAAACCGTAGCAGAGCATAGAAAAAAAAATCCCTGTGTTAAAGTTCTAAGAAATAGTCATAGAAAAGCCATGAAAATTTTAAACTGGATATCTTCAGTAGTTTCAGAAAAAACGGGTCATCAATGTGGCAAATTTAACATGGGTAATATAGGGCCTACCGAACCCCCTTAAGACAGAACCTTTAGAAGATTATTTTAAGAAAGCAGAGTTACGCTGGTTTGGACACGTTCAGTGGATGGAAGTGGATAAACTTCTAAAACAACTGTATGAGGCAAGAATTACTGGAAGAAGACCCAGGGGCCGGAAAAGAGTGACTTGGGAGGACAACGAGAGGTGCTCTCTGCAGGGGCTGGGAGTGCAGTGAAATAAAGCCGAGGCTCTGTCCATGCAGAGACCGCGGTGGCGAGATGTTGGTCAGCCTCTACACCTTGCGGTAGAAGAGGATTGGAATAACAGGAAGACTATTGATAACTTTATAAAATTCATATTTCATGTTCATATATTTTATTTAATAATTCATATTTCTGACGGTACTTTGAAAATCACATATCTTGTTTTATTGGACGATTGTTCAAACTATTGTTTAGATTATGTCAGTTGTAGTAACGTTCAAGCTGGTGTTTGGGACAAAAAATAATTCATTGTTGTTTTAGTTACATGAAATTAAATGTGTTATTTTATTCTGTATCGTAATAAGGTTCATATGCCTCTAACTGTACACATTTATCAGCTGTAAAACATAACAGTTAATTGTTATCTTAATGAGCGCGGTAAACATCTTAATGAGCTTTTTCGTACAACATATTTCTAACAATAGCAAACTACATTTGAAGACCTCAGCAGTGAACTGCGTCTTGGTCCGTAAGAATACCGGATCTTTGCAACCGAAGAAATTATGGAAACTCTTATGCCGTTTCTAATGGGTACACTTAAAGTGTTGACGTTTTTTATGAAGGCTATTAAAGTTATACAATTTTTTGTTGGCGTTTAAAGTTTACAATTTCTACAAGTGGGTAAATTTGTGTTCATCAGATCCGGAAAAATTCACCGCTTGTTTGGACTGTTATAAGTTTATTTTTACTCTATGAATTTTGTAATCAATGGCTTTAAATGTCTCAAGTTCATCGGCTTCACGTAAGTACGTAATCTAATGAAATCGTTTAATTTGAAGCTTAAAGTTACGATATTTACAGGTCGAATTCTTAGAATCAATATAATAATAATCTTTTCGCTTATAAATTTCTCATGGAAAGATTTGGTTTTTTATTTATTGTCTCTTAGAACATAATATTTTTACGTTATTCTGGCAAATTGAGTGACCTTTATAACGCTTAACGGTTTATCACGTTACTTCACAGATCATTACCGTTCCTTTTACAAACACTGCATAATTTTTCTGAAGTTGTAGATTACTAGCTAACATCTTTTCTGTTACCGTCCCTAATTTACGTACTAATATTCTTGAATATAAAATTCGTTTTACTAGATAGAGAAATTTTCATTTTTTTATAATCAGACATGTCTGATAGTTTTTAAATATGTAACATTATACCTAGTAAGGTTTTTATTATTATTCATTTGCGTTCACTTTATTACAGAAAAAATCATAACTTCAAATCTATTTGTTTGGAATAACCATTGTAAGTAGTAAAATAATTAGGGTTATAAGCATAATATTGTTACGACTGTCTACTCGAACGTCGTAGGTTCAGTGGAAACAAAATAAGTACAAGACAACAATTAAGTCACTAATTACACCTTTAATTTTTACAGTTAAACAGTTCCTAATTAACAACACAGTCTACAACAAATCAAATGGAAATTGTTCACACGCAATAAAATGTCCACTAATATTAAAGACAATTGTATTACAATTATAGCCTACCGTCCGAATATAAAACACCACTCTTAACTAATAACCACTTGAACACGCACAGTAATATCGCTACTAAAACTCTCGAACCGCACTATCCAAAATCGCAACTGATACTGAAAACTAAGGTCGCTGCCGCCATGTAATTAAAGCCCCGCTCACAAACCAGAAGCTTCGAAACTGCGTCTTAGCGGTCGTGTGAACTGCGTAATTAACTGCGGCCTTGACACAGTCCGCGCGGCTGGCGCCTTCGAGAAACTTCTCGTATATGCGTCTACAAGCACGTACGCCACACGCGTTACATCGAGTTTCTTCTGACACATTCGACAAACACGTAGATTGTTCTGTGATGCCGTAACAATATTAAGCTTTTATTTTTGTGGCAGTTGTTTTTAACTTCATTTTTTATGCGAAATTTTCATTATTGTTTCTAAAATTACAAGAATTGGTGGGTTACAGAGACTCTCTTTCCGTCAGAAATCTCGTTGACAAAAGGTTTCTAAAAATTAATATCAGGTTCGTAAAACGGTTCCAGTAGTTATTTATACACTAAATGGTTCAGACATGTTAAGATTTAATTTTACGTGCGTTTGGGTACAGTACTGAACCGAGCGAAAGCCGATTGCAGTCCATTTCGTCTCACAGGTTTGTCAAGTCATTTGCTGTTATTAGATCCTGAGACTCATTTATAACTTGTGACGTAAAATTCTTATAGTTATGTGTTATGTGGGAGTATATAAAAATGAAGGGAAATTGTGCTACTACTTGATTAGAGAAAGAATGTGAACGGTTAATACGGTATTTTCTTGTGATGTGTCGCCGTTTCCTGGCAGGTCTAATAATATATATGGACGTCAACTATCGACTGAAGTTTACTGGAAAAGGAAGTTCATTCCATTTAAGGCAACTCTATCCTATTACAGAGTGACACTCCTTTGGCTTTATTAGCGACAACTTTATTCTTCCTTACGAGTTTATTCATACTACTGAAGGAATCGTTACAATAATGGTTACTATTTTCATCACCAATATAGTACAGGAGTTAGGCAGGCCTTATGTGGGCAGCTCGACGCACAAGGGAGGTAGTGTAGCCCTATGTCTCAATAGCCCATTATTAACCCGGGATGTTTGGGGTTATTGCGGGTCGCCCATTGTACTCATTTCAAGAGTGTAAGTCAACCTGGGGCCTAAAAAAAAACGTTAGTGGCTAGGCGATAATGATGCTGTACAGAAAACGAAAACAAATTTGTTTGAAAGACTTTACGAGACAAAACTAGAATATAACATCATATAGAAATAAAATAGATGCTAAAACATGAAGGCGGTGAAAGGCTGTTAGTGAATTTGTCTTTTTTTTGCCCTCTACTGCTTCTGGCATCAACGGCGTCCCCCCCCCCCCAAGATCAGTCCAGTGACGACGGAGAGCCGATAATGTCCATTTTATGAAATTTGCTTCAAGGATAGCTAGCCAAAGATTGTTCCATTTGCAGATTAAACATATAATTTAGTATGATCTTATAGTTTAAATTCTGTAACACGAATTTGTTAGACCATAGCAGAAACACATTGAAAGCAACAAGGAAGTTATCGCTGTGCGTTTAATATATTGTTACCCTTTAATCTAACTTAGACAATTTGTTTTTTCAAGCGTCCGTGCAAGAAATATTAACCATTATTCTCTTAATTACGGCTTTAGGTTCACAATATAACTATATACATTAAATAATTAGATTGTTATAATTTTGTCAGTTAATAACTTTATTATAAAATTGCTTTTATGCAAGTATTTATTTATTTAATTTATTGATGTAAGTATTTTAAACTTTTTATTTTTCAACATTGTTACAGAAATGTAGAAAAAATGTTAATCCAAAGTCTTGTGTTTATTTATTTATTAATTACTATGTTCATTTTAATTTCCTGCTTGGATATGTTGATTTAGGTATATAATTACAAACTATAGTACCATCTGTACTACATTAATTGGTATGTACGAGATATTTAATCCTTCAAGACGATTAGTCTTTCTTTCATCCTAACGTATATTATTACTTTCTAACAAGGGATAGGAAAATCAGGTAACCAAAAGATGTGCCAGATTCCTTTAACAAGATAACGTTGTTTACTTCCAACTTCCAGCCATACTTCCAAACATTACTCTTTTGTTAGATTTTGTGTGACCAGTAAGAAACAAGAGGCCATAGCATAAAAACTTAATACCACACTTATTTGGAGTCTGTCAATCTATGGAGTAAGTATGTCAAGTATAGTCTTTTGTGAAGTATTTTACTATTAGAGTCACTTACAGCCCAAGATTATTTTAACTTTGTTTTGTAAAATTCTACATTGTTTGTTTTATTGATTTGTATAGGAATTTTTTTGAATATCCGTTTTGGATAGGAATATTTATTTGTTTTAATTTGTTTGCATAGGCAGTGACATGTTAATTGCGACGGAACAATATTTGCTTCAATAAAAAAATCATGAAGCTGCTTCGTTCAATTTATTCTAAAAAGAAAAAAGGTTCCAGCTGTATGGTAGAGGCATGATGTTTACGTTATTATACTACTGTACTTTGATAATATGTCATGGTAAAAATTCAATAATTATCCGTTCAACGGAGTAGGCCTAGTAGTGTTGTAGAATTGGAAATACGTGAAATTGGAAATTAGAAATTTAGATATTGCACGTAAAAACATATTACAATGATTGTAACAAAATGTAGGAGGAGAAAAATTTAAATTAGTTTAACTTGATTTGAGTAGCGAGCCTATCCACATTAATTTACATTTTAGAATCTAGAAGATTCTGTTTATAGTTTTTCTCCTCCTACATTTTGTTACAATCATTGTAATATGTTTTACGTGCAATATCTAAATTTCTAATTTCCAATTTCACGTATTTCTAATTCTACAACACTACTAGGCCTATTCCGTTGAACGGAAAATTATTGAATTTTTACCATGACATATTATCAAAGTACAGTAGTACAATAACGTAAATTCCTCATATCTTTCCTTAAATTATTCAACCTTTGTACTTTCGTGTGTTACTTTTGACCCAAATAGTTAACAATAAGTGTTTTGTAATACTTATTCTTTCACACAAAAAGTATCAAGTACTGATAGAATCTTACCGTAGTATACAATACATTTTTCAAATACCTTTTATGTTTGTCTTTTCTAATATACTTCTATAAATGTCTACATTTGCAATAATTACGTTCTTTCCCTTTAACAAATACGATTATATCATTTTCATGTATCACTTTCGTCATTCACATTTTCGAGTATACGACTTCATAAGGATTCAATTCTTTCCTAGTTTCTTTCATAGTTCAGGGCCATAGAAAACTTAACAAAAGAATCTGTAACCTTTCAACATTTCACGGGTTTCGTGTCTTGTTACTACATAATTTAAGGTCATTTGACGACTCAATGATACGTAAATTAAGTCGAACTATTTCTTGAAATAACGTCTCCGTATTCAACAATCATTTCTTCTTAAATCCAACGATTCGTTTCTCTCACTAAAGGTTTTTATTTTTTATATTACTTTGTTTTTTTTTTATATATTGTAATATTACCCTGTATGCCGGTCTTTACAAAAAAAGATAATAGAAAATATTTTATTTCAAAAAAAATAAATTTTATGTTTTAATAGATGTTTGTAATTAAGGAATAATGCTGTTTTAAATGTTCTGTAAAAATTTTAAGAATCAGGAAGGTATTTATTAACTATTGAGCACTTCTGGAAGATCTGAACCAAGTCTGGAGTTAACCAGATTAACTCTGGTCAGTAATCGATTGATGATTTTTCTTGCTGGTCCAATATCTCAATGAAAAAAATATTTTCTTCTTCTTGAAGTCTCTTTGCCTTAATAAATAACCTTAAATCAGCCTGCGAAATAATAACAGATAACTACAATTGAAGTAAATGGATTTATTAAACAATTTAATAAATAATCGATTTTTTATCGATTGAGAACAATTATCGACTCCGTCTCAGGGAATTATCGATTCGTGCATACAGTAGAAAAATTATTATAAGTATTATAAAAAAAAATGGTTTGGACCTGTATTATTATTATTATTATTATTGTAATTAGAATTATTAACGTTATTATTGCTACTAAAACTGTTATTCTGCGGGTATGCCCGGCCTCCTTGGTACCCAGTGTTTATGTTGTTCGTACCCTGGTTGTTATTCTGATACGTCCTTGGTTCGGGCCCATCACTTCTTCTACGACTCTGTCGGTAGTAGTCTTCATTTTCATAGTTCTCGAGGAGTTCGGTCATTGCCTGGATGGTTTTTATTTGGCTGCCCCTCCTCGCACGAATTACTTCTTCATCATAATGATATGACAACTTATTTATTAGGCACTCCTCAGGTATGGCCGGTTCTAAGTGCTTGGCCATACATACCTTGCCGAGGAAATAAGCTGTCATCGAACTACCGACTTGTGGTTTGTAGTGGCCGTGGTATATATTGTCTCTTATCAAATTTTGAGTGGTCTCCGACCAGTACTTGGCCTTGAAAAGGCTCTTAAATTGCTGATAATTGTCGATGTCGCTCCGGTTGGCCATCAACCAATGGTCATTCACCTCCCGAAACGACTCGTCAAGAATTTCCCTGTTCTGGACCCATCGGTTCCCTCTGTGTTTTTCTAGGTATTCCTCTATGCGTGCCAAGAATTCCATGGGCTTCCGTTTATATTGCCGGAAATTGAGCCATTCTCTGTTTTCTGACATGGGGAAATTATGATATCCAGATGGTCTGTTCCTTATCAATTCTATCTCCTCCTGGCTCTGACGCACCTGTCCCGTGATGTTCGTCATAGCGGCTTCCACGCCGTCGCATCTTTCGGTTACCTGTGTCCGCACTTTATTCACTTCTTCCAAGGCAAATTTCTTGTTTTCTTCCAGTTTCGTTTCCTGTTGTTCTTTGACGTGTGTAATCTCTTTATGTATTACTTCCCGGACTTCCATCACTTCGTTTTCAGTCTGACGACATCTTTCGTCTACTTCCCTGATCTGCTGGTTCACAACCACGACTTCCTGTTCTAACTTCTTTACGATGGATTTCTTCGTCTCTGTTATTTTTTTATTTAACTCTTCTTTTGCCAACACTATTCTCTCGTCTACCTTATTCATGCTCTCCTGGTTGACTTCCCTTAGTTCTTCTCTCAACCTTTGATTATTCTCGTCCATTTTCTCCTCCATTTTCTGATTATTTTCCTCCAACTTTTCCCTCCGTTGCTGATTGTCGCTTTCATTTTCCTACTCGTTTCCTCCATTTTCTCTTCCAGCTTCTTACTCAAATTCTTACTGGTTTCCTCCATCCTTTTGTTGGTATTCTCTATCTTCCGGCTCAATTCTTCCTTTGTTGATCGGTTGTCCTCCTTCAATTCCTCTATGTTTTTGTTTATTCCATTCACATCTTCCTTAGTGGAATCCATTTTCTTGTTAGTGGAATCCATTTTCTTATTCATGGATTTGATTTCTCCCATCATTTGCCTGAACATTTCCTGTATGTTACTATCCTCTGTCGGTGAAGGTTTCTCCTTTTCTGGAACATTGACTTCCCCTGTCTGCGTTGTTACTTCAGGTTGTTCCTCTGGTGGTGCTGGTTGTTTCGGTTCCACCGGGTTTAGTACCACTTCCGGATCTTCCACGGGTGTTGCCTCCTTATCCCCCATGTCAACTTCTTTTTCGGCCTCTGCCGCCCGCTTCTTTGAAGTAGCTCGTCTTTGCATTTTTCTTCTGTCTTTATTAATTAATCGCTGCCAAGCTTATCTTATCAAGCCCTCTAAGTTGGACGCCACTTTGTAATATTACCCTGTATGCCGGTCTTTACAAAAAAAGATAATAGAAAAAATTTTATTTCAAAAAAATAAATTTTATGTTTTAATAGATGTTTGTAATTAAGAAATAATGCTGTTTTAAATGTTCTGTAAAAATGTTAAGAATCAGGAAGGTATTTATTAACTATTGAGCACTTCTGGAAGAACTGAACCAAGTCTGGAGTTTACCAGATTAACTCCGGTCAGTAATCGATTGATGATTTTTCTTGCTGGTCCAATATCTCACTGAAAAAAATATTTTCTTCTTCTTGAAGTCTTTTTGCCTTAATAAATAACCTTAAATTAGCCTGTGAAATAATAACAGATAAATACAATTGAAATAAATGGATTTATTAAACAATTTAATAAATAATCGATTTTTTATCGATTGAGAACAATTATCGACTCCGTCTCAGGGAATTATCGATTCGTGCATACAGTAGAAAAATTATTATAAGTATTATAAAAAGGACAGGTCCTTTGAGCGATTAAATTAATAGTCAGAGAAGGATAACGAGAAAGTATAACATTAACAATTAAAGTAATTTCATTAATTATTATTTAACAATATTGAAATAATTCTGATATATAAGGTTTAATAAATTGTTTTGTCAGACCATATGTAGCTTCGATGACGTCACTCGATGTGGAAAGCAGATTCGGATTTTCAAGATGGCCGCTACTAGATATGGCGAAGTTACTGCGATGTCGTCGTGTCAAAATCTCACAACAAAATTACCTTCATGAATGTTTGAAATGTCCCCGCACTGGTGTAATCTGTCTATTAGGTGGTTTGGTGTGTTCTGAAGAAGTGTTCTGTGTATACTGGTGTTAATTAAGTTATTTGGTATGTGTTCACTTCTGTGGGTTAATTTGTCAGTAAAAGTGGTTAGGATTTGTAGCGTGAATTATATCAAATATATTGTTTTACTGTTCTGGATCACTCGTATAATGAAGTTAGGTGTTTGTTTTCACTATTGTCGTTAACGTTTTGGTAGATTTAGTTAAAAAAGTGTTTAATTCATCTAACTCTCGATTCACTTATATGCATGGCTAACCGTAGTACCATTTTCTACTCGATTTTAAGGAACGTTTTATCACACAACTATTCAGCTTGACATTCAACAAAAGACTATTTTAACTTGGTCAAAATCTGGCCCAGTTAATCTTTGAAAAAGTATTGTTAACATATTTCGATTACCCATACATATGATACAAAATTACATTATATATGGAATTTATTTATTTTATTCATCACTTTCATGAATTATGAACCTTATCATTGGTTTAATCATCTCATTCCTTTTAAATTGATATATTATAGTCCATTTCTGTAGACATTTTGTGGAAATTACCAAATTTCTTCCTTTTTTGGAAATCTAGGCTCAAACATTGATTTCCGCCTTTATACCATTTTTCTTCCATTTTAATTGTTATTAATACTATTATAATAAATTTTAATTAGTCATATTTCTCTTCCTTTCCTTAAATACATATAAATTAAACCTTTGAACTGATTTTTTGTGTTAATGTCTGAATTTGACATTGCTCTTTAAAATTAATTAACTTATATACTTTGAAAATTTACAATATTTTAAGGTATATTTCCTTCTTATCATTTTAACTCATAGGATCATTCCCAGTAGTGGTTAATTGATTTACCTTATCTAAATCTTGCTAGTTTACAGGATTTATAAGTGAATTATACTGGTTTATATGGTTTCTGTGAATTCACCAAATGGCCTAGAGTTTAGAATTTTACATTCCTGTCTTTCTCAAATAAATTTAATCCTACCACTCCTCTGACTTTACATAGTTATTATTACATGAAAATAAAATGGTTTATAACTTATTGTGAGGTGTAGTATTTAATTAACACTACTGTTATAAAAAAAATAATTATGAACATTATTTAGCAATCTGTACAATTGAACATATTGCTGACATGGTTTGAACATATACATTTAACTCCTTTTGAATTAACACAGCATACCTACTGAAACATTATTAATGGTATGTGTGCTGTTATTTAGCAAACATAACTTATTTTTAACACATATAAATCTTATTTTCTAATAATTCTTACAAATACATTGATTTTATGGCTGTGAACAAACAGCCTATTTAAACATTTTAAACCTATGAATACTAAATTCATGCCAGTCCCTTCTAATCTAAACCATTATTATTTATGATCCCCTTCATCAGTAAACATGCCCACCCATACTCTAGTTATTAGCATTTTTTTTTTTTACAAATGTCTTGTAAATAAAGAGTTACATTAAAATAATAAAATACTGGAAATCTTCCATTTTATTATTTTATGATGCTGTTTATTATTGGATATTAAAGTTGTTATATAGCATATTGATAAGTCATAGTATCACTAACTTTAAGTTTATTGCATTTCCAAAAAACACTTACACAAATTCACTTTCACTGGTGGTTCTGATATTTTGAGTCTCACTATCTCAGACCAGACCTTTAGTAATCATGGACTGTTAAGACTTGTTTATTTTCTTTATCACACAATAGCTTTAGTCGGTTCACTTCTTATAATACTATACAACACTTTATGTTTCTAAATAATTACATTTTTATAGGATTTTGGTATGTTATACTTTCTTTTTAATCGTTTTTATGGGTTTGGGGTTGATGGTAGTTAATAATAATAATAGGTTTTACAGCGGTGTTTCTTTCATACTATTTCTTCCTCTCCTCCTGTCTTCTTTCTTGTCTTTCTTCTTATCTTCTTTCTTGTCCTTCTTCTAGTCTTCATTCTTCTGGTCTTCTTGTCTTCATTCTTCACTCTTGGGTAAACCAAGGTACTTCGTGTTTCTGGACTAATGTTTAGTTTGGAGCATCTAATTTATTTACTGACACGGACCTTGCTCTTCTCTGAAGGTTTCAGGGTATTGTTTTCTTCCTGATCACAAACTTTATTCTTCCTTCTTCTTGTCTTTGGGGTATTTTGGTGTTCACCACTCTTAAACTGATTCTCTTTCTTCTTGATATGGTGTTATTTAATTTGTTTACTGCTCCTAACTTCCTGGGTAAATTCCTGATAATATAATATGAGTTGTTTTAATAATTTCTTTGATATTTAAACAGTGGTTTTTATATAATGTAATGAGGATTTTTATTTTATTGTGGTTCATTCCTTTGATTTCATTAAATCTCATTCAATATTATTTTAACATATGTGGTGTAATTAATTTTTATGATTTTATATGACTTAATATGTAGTGGATTTTCTGTCGCGCTACAGAATGCCCTTCTCCAGAAGTAATTTTTTTCAGACTATACTTGCTTTGTCTGAAACAATTGCTTATGATAATTATTCTAGGTTTGTTATAATTCTGGACTTCCTTCCATTTTAAAAATTTTCTTATTTATATTTGAGTTTATATCCTTCTCATTCTCACTTGATCTTCCTTGATAGTAATAGTCATCTGAGTTTCATATTTATTATTTCATTTTCATATTTCTTCTTAGTATTTTCTCCTTGGGATATTTCTTCCCTATCGTTCCCTACTTTGTGAGCTTGTTCAGTTTAGAGAAGCACTGTACGCTACTTCCTCTGCTGTCCAATACTTCACACATATTTGAGTACAGAGGCAAATCATCTCTGCTCAAAAAACATATTAATACTGCTGGAATTATCTACAGACAGATTAAAAAATTATTCAGAATAGTACACATTTGTTACTATTTAAAAAATATCTTTGGGATACTTCACTTATTATATTTCTCAGAGATTTTAATATTCCTATCTCAGTTGTTCTTCTGACTTGTTAACTGGATGTTTCATTCGTTTGATATTATGGTAGGAAGCTCTTCTATTATTACATTTTTCAACTTTTCTTATCATATAAAGCTTTTGGTTATAAATTCTTTATTACCTTCTGGTTTTTTTTTATTATAATCTGCATTGTTTATAGTTGCATATCTTTATGACATTTTTATTTTATTGCTCTGTTTTTATTATTTCCACTTGTTCTATTTTCTAGAACTTTCTATAACGGTCATTATCACAATTGACATTTAATTCATAAATCATTTTATTTTAATTCGTTTAATTACATACCTTTGATATTATTTTCACATTATTCCTGTCATGGTTATTATCCTTTCGAATGAATGTTTTTTATTAATTTTATAATGAGGTCATAATTTCTCCTCATACCACTTCAAAGTTTTATTATCTCATAATTCCACATAAGTTTTTGTACTTTATTATATTCAGTCACTCAAATCGTATCAACTCAAACGTATAAAAAAAAAAATTTTTTTTTTTTATTTCCTTTGGCATAATTTTATGGAAAGGTTTTTACTCTTTATATTGAAATTAGACATGATCATACTTTCCAGAATTATTTGTTTTAATTCTAAAGTCTGTTTCCTTTATTCATCCCATTATGATCCTTTATAAACATGATAAATATATTTTATGCTTACCATCAATATGGTATTAAATCTCTTCTGGTTATTTCACCAAAGTGTTTTACTAATAATTGGTTGGTAAGTTGTACTTACTCTTGGTTTGGAAACTTGACTTATACACAATTCAAAATTCACTCTTCTTATATTTCCATAAAGTTTTCAAATAATTGTATGTAATTTGGTATTACATTACTTTTTTGTTTTTTAATTTTGTTGATAAGTCAAAATTCTTTTTATACTATTCTTTCTAAATAGTTTTTTCTTCAAATAATATGTTCGTAAGGAGAACTTACTTTTGTTTTAGAATTTAGGTGTTTTTAAATTCTTCTCTTATATTCTTGCCATAAAGATTTTCACAAATTCCTGGTTAGTAAGATGGTCTTACATTGTTTTAAAATTTGGATTATTTATTTCTAAATTCTCTTGGTATTATTGTCAAAATGTTTCTCTTTAAATAATTGTATGTAAGATGTGCTTACTTTTCTTTTTAGAATTTATATGATTTCAATCTAAATTCTGTTTTATATTTATCTCTTCAAAATGTTTTTTCTCAAATTCTTGGTTAGTACGGTGAACTTACTTCTTTTTAAATTTAGATGATTTCTCATTCTAAATTCCTTTTTATGTTTTGTCATAAAGTTTTTTCAAATTTTTTGTATGTAATCTGATATTACATTGTTTTTTGAATTTAGATGATTTTTATTTCTAAATTCTCTCCTTCTTTATTATTATATTATTGCCACATAGTTTTTTCATAAATGACTGGTATGTAAGGTGATCTTACAATTGCTTTGGAATTTGGATTATTTATTCATAAAATTTCTTCTTCTTATATTATTGCCACAAGATTTCTTTCATAAATAGTATGTAAGGTGATCTTACAGTCTTTTTAAATTTAGATGATTTCTCATTCTAAATTCCTTTTTATGTCTTGTCATAAAGTTTTTTCAAATTTTTCGTATGTAATCTGATATTACATTGTTTTTTGAATTTAGATGATTTTTATTTCTAAATTCTCTCCTTCTTTGTTATTATATTATTACCACATAGTTTTTCATAAATAATTGGTATGTAAGGTGATCTTACAATTGCTTTGGAATTTGGATTATTTATTTCTAAATTCTCTTGGTATTATTGTCAAAATGTTTCTCTTCAAATAATTAGTTAGTAAGCTGGACTTAATTTATTTTTGAATTTATTCATTAAATTTCTTCATGGATGCCTTCTACCTCGGCGTCGACATGTATTATTTCATTATTGAATTTATTGATGGGATTACTGTTATCCTCTTCCAATAACTCATGTCTGATGTCCTTTAGGTAGTTGCACCCTATGACTGTGATACGATTGTTATTATACATATGATTACACTCATTATTATGATTATACCCAGTATTTAGGAGCAGTAACGGGTTCTGGCGATTTATTACTGCCTGTGCCCGTTTAAAGGCTCGGCATCATTGTTCCTTTGAGCCATACTTGTTGATGGCTCATTTGGGATGCTTAGAGTGGTTCCCTGTCGATCTCTCCTATGGTCTTCCGGTCGTTCGTGGTTAGACCTTCGTTCAGCATCGTCTAAACTATTACTCCTTCTTGCCGGATAGTACCTTGGTTGGTCCCGTTCTAGGCTCCTCCGCCTTTCTTCATATCCGCGGTAGCTGTTTCTTCGATTGTTGTTGTATCTTCGCTGTCGTCCATCTGTGGCTCGTATGAAATTCACTCGAGGGCGAGGAAACCTATTATTAATGGGATTACCATTATTTGGACCCGCACGATTATTATTATTATTATGGTAACGATCATTACCATAATTGGGGCTTCTCTGACTATTTGTGTTATTAGGGTAGGGATTGCGGTTACCCTGATAACCATTAGAGGGTCGACTCGGGTTTGGATGGTTTGGACCCGTATTATTATTATTATTGTAATTAGAATTATTAACGTTATAATTGCTATTAAAACTGTTAAAACTCTATGCGTTAATAGCCCATTATTAACCCGGGATGTTTGGGGTTATTGCGGGTCGCCCATTGTACTCATTTCAAGAGTGTAAGTCAACCTGGGGCCTAAAAAAAAAACGTTAGTGGCTAGGCGATAATGATACTGTACAGAAAACGAAAACAAATTTGTTTGAAAGACTTTACGAGACAAAACTAGAATATAACATCATATAGAAATAAAATAGGTGCTAAAACATGAAGGCGGTGAAAGGCTGTTAGTGAATTTGTCTTTTTTTTTTGCCCTCTACTGCTTCTAGCATCAACGGCGTCCCCCCCCCCCCAAGGATCAGTCCAGTGACGACGGAGAGCCGATAATGTCCATTTTAGGAAATTTGCTTCAAGGAAAGCTAGCGAAAGATTGTTCCATTTGCAGATTAAACATATAATTTAGTATGATCTTCTAGTTTAAATTCTGTAGCAGAAACACATTGAAAGCAACAAGGAAGTTATCGCTATGCGTTTAATATATTGTTACCCTTTAATCTAACTTAGACAATTTGTTTTTTCAAGCGTCCGTGCAAGAAAAATTAACCATTATTCTCTTAATTACGGCTTTAGGTTCACAATATAACTATATACATTAAATAATTAGATTGTTATAATTTTGTCAGTTAATAACTTTATTATAAAATTGCTTTTATGCAAGTATTTATTTATTTAATTTATTGATGTAAGTATTTTAAACTTTTTATTTTTCAACATTGTAACAGAAATGTAGAAAAAATGTTAATCCAAAATCTTGTGTTTATTTATTTATTAATTACTATGTTCATTTTAATTTCCTGCTTGGATATGTTGATTTAGGTATATAATTACAAACTATAGTACCATCTGTACTACATTAATTGGTATGTACGAGATATTTAATCCTTCAAGACGATTAGTCTTTCTTTCATCCTAACGTATATTATTACTTTCTAACAAGGGATAGGAAAATCAGGTAACCAAAAGATGTGCCAGATTCCTTTAACAAGAGAACGTTGTTTACTTCCAACTTCCAGCCATACTTCCAAACATTACTCTTTTGTTAGATTTTGTGTGACCAGTAAGAAACAATAGGCCATAGCATAAAAACTTAATACCACACTTATTTGGAGTCTGTCAATCTATGGAGTAAGTATGTCAAGTATAGTCTTTTGTGAAGTATTTTACTATTAGAGTCACTTACAGCCCAAGATTACAGTATTTTAACTTTGTTTTGTAAAATTCTACATTGTTTGTTTTATTGAATTGTATAGGAATTTTTTTGAATATCCGTTTTGGATAGGAATATTTATTTGCTTTAATTTGTTTGCATAGGCAGTGACATGTTAATTGCGACGGAACAATATTTGCTTCAATAAAAAAATCATGAAGCTGCTTCGTTCAATTTATTCTAAAAAGAAAAAAGGTTCCAGCTGTATGGTAGAGGCATGATGTTTACGTTATTATACTACTGTACTTTGATAATATGTCATGGTAAAAATTCAATAATTATCCGTTCAACGGAGTAGGCCTAGTAGTGTTGTAGAATTGGAAATACGTGAAATTGGAAATTAGAAATTTAGATATTGCACGTAAAAACATATTACAATGATTGTAACAAAATGTAGGAGGAGAAAAATTTAAATTAGTTTAACTTGATTTGAGTAGCGAGCCTATCCACATTAATTTACATTTTAGAATCTAGAAGATTCTGTTTATAGTTTTTCTCCTCCTACATTTTGTTACAATCATTGTAATATGTTTTTACGTGCAATATCTAAATTTCTAATTTCCAATTTCACGTATTTCTAATTCTACGACACTACTAGGCTATTCCGTTGAACGGATAATTATTGAATTTTTACCATGACATATTATCAAAGTACAGTAGTACAATAACTTAAATTCCTCATATCTTTCCTTAAATTATTCAACCTTTGTACTATCGTGTGTTACTTTTGACCCAAATAGTTAACAATAAGTGTTTTGTAACACTTATTCTTTCACACAAAAAGTATCAAGTACTGATAGAAACTTACCGTAGTATACAATATATTTTTCAAATACCTTTTATGTTTGTGTTTTCTAATATACTTCTATAAATGTCTACATTTGCAATAATTACGTTCGTTCCCTTTAACAAATACGATTATATCATTTTCATGTGTCACTTTCGTCATTTACATTTTCGAGTATACGACTTCATAAGGATTCAATTCTTTCCTAGTTTCTTTCATAGTTCAGGGCCATAGAAAACTTAACAAAAGAATCTGTAACCTTTCAACATTTCACGGGTTTCGTGTCTTGTTACTACATAATTTAAGGTCATTTGACGACTCAATGATACGTAAATTAAGTCGAACTATTTCTTGAAATAACGTCTCCGTATTCAACGATCATTTCTTCTTTAAGTCCAACGATTCGTTTCTCTCACTAAACGTTTTTATTTTTTATATGACTTTGGTTTTCTTTATATATTTATTGTCATTATATATTTCAAAATCAATTAACCGAAAGTCTTTTAATAATTTGTTTTTCTTCATTTTATTTTAATATATTGTTTTATATTTTCCACGATTTTCACTATATTACTTTTACATAATTTTTCAATCTCAGTTTAGAACCTGTTATTTTGAGACTGTTAGGCCATAAATTAGTATTTTCATGACTTAAAATATTTATAAATTATACATTTGCTTTCCATTATTAATAAAATTGTACATCTAAACCCCTTCCTCTTGTTTTAAAAAACAAAAACTTGCGTAAACTACCGTTAAGTAATCAAGGACATATTTTAAATGAGTCTATTTGATTGTTAATGAGGGCTTGTTAAAAATTTTAGATTACCCACCAAACGTTTCCAGAATTAACTTGGATATAATTTGAATTTCTTCAAGTATCCCGCTTAATTCCAAAAGTGGTATTATTATATCTTCTACATTCTAAAATGTAAATTAATCTGGATAGGCTCGCTACTCAAATCAAGTTAAACTAATTTAAATTTTTCTCCTCCTACATTTTGTTACAATCATTGTAATATGTTTTTACGTGCACTATCTAAATTTCTAATTTCCAATTTCACGTATTTCTAATTCTACAACACTACTAGGCCTATTCCGTTGAACGGATAATTATTGAATTTTTACCATGACATATTATCAAAGTACAGTAGTATAATAACGTAAACATCATGCCTCTACCATACAGCTGGAACCTTTAGGATAAATCGAACTAAGCATAGTTATATCTAATTATATCAAATTAGCTGTCGAAGACTATAAACGAGGGATGTAATATTTTCGTTTAGAAACAACCGTTAAAGTTGTACATGGACTTGACAAAAGTGGTCACAATTCTCGTCTGCCAACGACCAACTGTAGGCGCTCATATATAGCCATAGCGTGCAAACAAAATAACATACATTTATTTTTTCACATTGGTTTGGACTCCTGTATGTGACGTTTATGTCACAACTTAGAATGAGCTCTTGTCACAGAGGCAACCACTCGAGGACACTGTGACCAAATCGTAAAACCCTATAGTTCAGATACTTTTCAGCATAAGCTTTTCAGTAACACAAAGGATAGTTTTCTAGATATTTAAGCTTACTGTTTGCAGCGTTTGAACACAGAGTGTTTCAAATAAAGTATTTGGACACTTGTCACAACAATGTGTCTTATTCAGACAAACGGATTATTTACAATCAGTCAGATTAATTAAAATTTTAAAACTCCCTCAGTTAAGGTTATATCCCTAGAGCAGTGACGTGACCTAAACGATTTAAAACGTTTTGTATTGGATGCACGCACATATACATACATGTAAATTCCCTTAGATTACTTCTTAATTTTGCAAATATGCAAGAGTGAACGAGGCAACTGGACGTTTGTACAGTCCAAACAGAAAACGAAATTTTTTATTGCAAAGAGTAAGCTACTTTATGTGTCAGTTGCCTTTTAACATAATCCGATACGACATAGAAAGTAAAAAAAGAAAACTTTGAGCTACATGACGATAATTGGAATGATAAAAGCTAAGTGTAAAGAAAGATTTTAAATTGTTATATTCTTTTACGATTATAAACTCTCAGAATAAAGTATTTTCATTCACCTTACACAAAGTGCATTTAACTCGTTGTGTTTGTGTTTTATTGATAGTCAGTATAAACATTTGCTTTTAAGAATTGGGTTTCTTATAGTTTAATTTTATAGTTAAGGTCTTTCTCTACTAATGACACCCGTGATTGACTCCGTTTACAGATAAAAGGAGTAAAATTATAACTTAATTAGAAAGTAAAGTGTTATTTGGTTGCTTGAAGGATTTTATTCATGAACCGTCGATCATTTCCTGCGGGGGTGGGGGGTGGAATAAACCTTGTGACTAACTTTGTAATTAGATAACGTTGGGATAATAAGCTGAAACACAGGGTGTTTATGACGTTAAAAAATAAAAAGCCGAACAAATAATATTTACACTAAACTCTATAAAAATTACTAATCAAATTAATTTTTGGATTTCTACTGTGTAGGCTATTTACTATGAAGAGCAGTTTAAATACTGTGTGAAGAAGTGTGGTAACTAACACGCGAACTCCTACTCGTTTGCGTATTGACAATTTACGCAAACATATTCTTTGTTAAAAAAGTGTCATTATTGTCTGCTAGGTGACATCGATCTGATGAATATCCATTTATTATATATTCAATAACCACAATATTTAACAGACGTTTAATGAAGAAATTTGTGTTAGTGGTTGAAATCACAATCAGAATGATCACTTTTGCACACCATTATATAAAAATTATCCCAATTAGCGCTTTCAAGCTTCACAGCCCATCGTCAGATTGGAATAGACAGGAAATATGTGAAAACAAACCCTTCACCCCTCTCCCCCAACCTGCTCACACACAACAAGCTATAATATAAATGACCCTTCTCCACCCCCTAAACCCTGTCCCACCATCTGTACAGTTACATATATTTCTAGCAAATTTCTTGTGTTTCAGTGTTGTGTGTGTGTGTGTGTGTGTGTGCATCCTTTTAAACTTACCCTCTTCCTCTCCACACACGTGGGTCAGTCATACACCCTTATTTTAAAACATCCAATTAGTACTATGCAATATAATTCTTAATCTTATCTATCTCCCCTCTGTCATTTATTTCTTAATCATGTTATAAAATATTTCTTCATTATCAAATTTAATTTTAATATTAATTAAATTGTCTAACCCTTTTTCTCTTTCTTTCAATATTTCTAACTCCTCTCTAAGCTTCCTTTCAACTGTGTTATTTACTACTTTTACAATTTCGTATTCTTCCAAAGGATTAACAAACTTATGGTTGTCTTCTATGAAATGTCTTGCATATAACGAGTTGGTTGTTCTATTACCTTCTCCACGTTTGTGGTCAGACTACCTGCATACGAATTTTCGTCCTGTCTCTCCTAGGTACACTTTGTTGCAGTCTTTACATTTTAATTTATAAATTCCGCTTTTCTCTAATACTGGAATTTTTTCTATATTCTTATTCCTTATCTTATCAAATACCGTTTCACATTTTTTAATAGCTATATCTACTCCATATTTATTAAAACATTTTATAATTTTTCTAGTATGTGAACCTATGTATGTCAATGACCCTGCATAATTCTTTTGTTCTGGTTCTATTTTATCTTTTTGTATGTTAACCCTTTTCATAACTTTATCCACTATGTTGGTGTTATAATTATTCTTCCTTACAATTCCCTTTATCGTTTTTAACTCCATATCTTTTGATTCGGTCTCTTTTAAACACTTCTGAGCTCTGTAACAAAATGAATTGATTGCCGCCATTTTATATCTATATGGGTGGTAAGACTCTCTTGGTATAATTATATCAGAATACGACTCTTTCCTAAATATCCCAAACTGTAGTTTCTCATTATCTTTAATTTCTATGTTTAAATCTAAGTATTTATTTATTTTCTTACCTCCTATCTCTTCTTTAAATTGTAAGTTTTTATCCTTATTATTTACCTCATTTATAAACTCATGCACTTCTTCTATGCTTCCTTCCCAAATTACTAATACATCATCAACGTATCAAGACCATAATTTTATATTGTCTTTATACTTAGTGGAAGTTATTAATTGCTTTTCAAAATCATTCATGTATATTTCAGCAAGAATAGGGGATAAAGAAGACCCCATAGGTAAACCTTTTTTCTGTATATAAAACTTGTTATTAAACCTAAAATAGTTCTGATTTACACATTCTTTAATTACTTTCATCAACTGCTTTTTATACCTGTATTCTCCCATATTATTATCGTTTATTAACTTAATAACTTTATTTACTGTGATATTGGTAAACATGTCCTTAACATCCAGTGATACCAATTTTGTATTTACATTAATCCTAATATTTTCTAATTTTTCTATCAATTTTACATTATTCTCTATGTTGTATTTTGTCCCAAATTCATATTTCTCTTTCAGTACTCTGCTAACTTCCTTTGATAATTTATAAATAGGTGCATTAATAAAAGAAACAATCGGTCTAATTGGTTTTCCTTCTTTATGTATCTTAACCTGACTTTTAAAAGTTGGTGCTGTTGGATTACTTTCCAATAAATATTTTTCTTATTTTCTTCTATAAATGTTATCTGTTTCATCATTTGTTTTATCCTTGACTGGTACTTACTTGTATAATCATACTTTATTTCCTCGTATGGTCCTTCCCTTATAAATTCTTCCGTTTTCTTTATGTATTCGTCCTTTCTCAGTAGTACCATTGTATTTCCTTTGTCCGACTTCGTAACTATAATATCATTCTTCTTTATTTTATTCTTTAGTTTAGTTACAGTTGCTTTGATTTTTTGTTCATTCTTTGAATTATATAAACTTTTCTTAAATATTTTATCTACTACATTCACTACTTCCCACCTTATTCTTTTTTTATCATTTTCATTTCCTAGTTTTTGTATTATGCTTTCGCATTCAATAATCGTTTTTTCTTTATTTAATTCTGGTGGCGGTGCGTATTTTAAGCCTTTTGCTAGCATTTCTTTTTCTTCTGTATTGAAATTTATCTCTGTAAGGTTTATTACTCTTTTTTCATAGTTATTCTTAGAGAGGTGTTCCTTTTTTACTTCGTTCTTTCTTATTAATTTATTTAACTTATCTACCATTTTTTTACTTTTTTTTCCAATTTCTTTTCTACGTACCCCAAACCAAAATTATATAATATTTCTTCTAACTCTACATACCAGTATATTCTTAACAATTCTATGTGTCTGTCATATAATTCCCTATTATATCTATTGATTAAGCCGTAGAGTGACCTTATTTCCAGTTTTATCCACAACTCCTCGCTTTGTTCTTTTACTTTTTTGGCTACACTGTTCTTATTTTTAATTTTAACTTGAGCGTACTTTGGGATGACATTATTATCCAGACATTGTTTATTAAACCATATTTTACTTAAAACCCTCTTCAATTTAACTTTTAACTTAAGATATTTAAAGACTTTACTTACCTTATTGTTGTCGTTTATTACCTCATTGTTGTTGTCCATTACCTGTAGTCGATTGCACATCTTAACAGACGTTTAATGAAGAAATTTGTGTTAGTGGTTGAAATCACAATCAGAATGATCACTGTTGCACACCACTATATAAAAATTATACAGAAAAAAGGTTTACCTATGGGGTCTTCTTTATCCCCTATTCTTGCTGAAATATACATGAATGATTTTGAAAAGCAATTAGTAACTTCCACTAAGTATAAAGACAATATAAAATTATGGTCTAGATACGTTGATGATGTATTAGTAATTTGGGAAGGAAGCATAGAAGAAGTGCATAAGTTTATAAATGAGGTAAATAATAAGGATATAAACTTACAATTTAAAGAAGAGATAGGAGGTAAGAAAATAAATTACTTAGATTTAAACATAGAAATTAAAGATAATGAGAAACTACAGTTTGGGATATTTAGGAAAGAGTCGTATTCTGATATAATTATACCAAGAGAGTCTTACCACCCATATAGATATAAAATGGCGGCAATCAATTCATTTTGTTACAGAGCTCAGAAGTGTTTAAAAGAGACCGAATCAAAAGATATGGAGTTAAAAACGATAAAGGGAATTGAAAGGAATAATAATTATAACACCAACATAGTGGATAAAGTTATGAAAAGGGTTAACATACAAAAAGATAAAATAGAACCAGAACAAAAGAATTATGCAGGGTCATTGACATACATAGGTTCACATACTAGAAAAATTATAAAATGTTTTAATAAATATGGAGTAGATATAGCTATTAAAAAATGTGAAACGGTATTTGATAAGATAAGGAATAAGAATATAGAAAAAATTCCAGTATTAGAGAAAAGCGGAATTTATAAATTAAAATGTAAAGACTGCAACAAAGTGTACCTAGGAGAGACAGGACGAAAATTCGTATGCAGGTTGTCTGACCACAAACGTGGAGAAGGTAATAGAACAACCAACTCGTTATATGCAAGACATTTCATAGAAGACAACCATAAGTTTGTTAATCCTTTGGAAGAATACGAAATTGTAAAAGTAGTAAATAACACAGTTGAAAGGAAGCTTAGAGAGGAGTTAGAAATATTGAAAGAAAGAGAAAAAGGGTTAGACAATTTAATTAATATTAAAATTAAATTTGATAATGAAGAAATATTTTATAACATGATTAAGAAGTAAATGACAGAGGAGAGATAGATAAGATTAAGAATTATATTGCATAGTACTAATTGGATGTTTTAAAATAAGGGTGTATGACTGACCCACGTGTGTGGAGAGGAAGAGGGTAAGTTTAAAAGGATGCACACACACGTACACACACACACACACACACACACACACACACACACACACACAACACTGAAACACAAGGAATTTGCTAGAAATATATGTAACTGTACAGATGGTGGGACAGGGTTTAGGGGGTGGAGAAGGGTCATTTATATTATAGCTTGTTGTGTGTGAGCAGGGTGGGGGAGAGGGGTGAAGGGTTTGTTTTCACATATTTCCTGTCTATTCCAATCTGACGATGGGCTGTGAAGCTTGAAAGCGCTAATTGGGATAATTTTTATATAGTGGTGTGCAACAGTGATCATTCTGATCACAATATTTAACTTTAAATTCTTGTAGCATCCTAACAAATTTACTGAATTTTATTCTTTTTTTACACGGCCCTATCAAATAGTAGACACGGACCTGTATTTAACTGTTGAATACCTGTATAAATAAAAGTGTACGCTAAATTTTGCACTGACTAAAATTCTTTTTAAAAATTTACGTTAATAGTGTTTCAAAGTTTCCATCACAGATTATGGGTGCAGGTCTACGTAATTTAAATAAAATAATTGGGTTGGTTAGTAGGTAGAATTATCTAGCCCCTGATATTATTCTATGTAAATGTTTCCTTACACTTGTGGGTTAAAAAGTACGTGAATATCTAATAGTTCACAAGAACAACTATAACGTAACGATCTGTCCAGTACCTAAATTATCTAAATGTTTCTTGAATATATTAATTTTTAATTTAATTTGAAATTGTTTACCACTGGTACGTGTACTATATCTGTGAGTAACAGATACACAACCAACGGTGTTACTTCTATCATAAAATCCTATAACAGTTCCATGTATAACATTTAACGTTAAAGCTGCGATTTAAAAACAAATAGCTGGTTTTACGGTACAGGGTATCAGTTTGCCCAAAAGTCGGAAGGTAAAATAGGCAGAAAGGCATAATATAAAATTTAGAACAAACCACATAAATAATGTTAGTAGAATCAATAGGCTTCGTATAGTAAATTCAAAGTTAGCGAAGTAAGGGAGATTCAGCATGAAGTAGGCCTAACAGAAAGCCTGTAACATGGCAGTCTGCCTGATGGTATCTTGAAATTTTGTGGTCGACAATAAAACAATTACAGTCGGCTATGAAAAAACATTGAAATTAATAGACTAATAACAGGCCTATAGTTTAAAAATGTTGCACGTTTCAAGGGGGATTATGTGCTGTTACTTTCAAAATAACAACAAAATATGCTCAATGCAATTAGGTTTTACTATATTTTTCACAGCATGAACAAAATAGATTCGTAATCTTAGGGCAAAGAGCACAGAGATTAACTAAATAAAAGAAAATTGTATTAAAAGTTAATGGAAAAAACCTTTTTCATGATTAAATGACATGTTTATCAAGTTTTAAATCTGGATAAAATAATAATTGAACTATTTTAGTTTTTACTTGTATACTTGGTTATTCTGATTACAAACATGCTTCACTTGTTAACATCACCTATATTTTAAATATCATATTAGTATCTTGTTTTAAAATTACTATATTTCTTTTGTAGTGATGCATTTTAGTTAATGGTTTAAGAAGAAATGATTTTTTAGTTCTTAACCTATTATTGCATTGTGCAGACTAAGCCTTCCTTCTTTTTGCTTGTCTTCGGTTAATATTATAATATTTTATAATTTTTAATTTCTTACTTTATACAGATTTTTTGCATTTACAAAGTTGTTTAAATACATTACATTTATCCGTGATTTACACTATTTTGACGTTTTCCAGTTATCAGTGATGTATACAATTTAGAATTCTTAGTTTTACAAAAATGCTTGTGATCACTTGATCAGCCCTATGTTGTTTTACCAATTACTTTAACATTTAATAAATTATGATTTACAGAATTTGAAGCTTACAGTTCCGTACATATAGTTTGAAGCTATTAACGTACATTTGTTACATAGATTCGTTATTCTTGAACAATACTAAGACTATTATTTTAAATAATTATCTTAAATTTCTAACTACATTCCAGTTTGACACCTTCCAAAATCTAATATTGTTGATAGTCTTATTGCTTTCTTAAAAATAAACATATAATTTTTACAAATTTACTTATTTTGTCAGAGTTAATGTTCTGTTAAAGTTACAGCAGTACAATATAAGTTACAAGATTTAAGATATATCATCTTTCATGGTGTGTGATATTTGAAAGTATTTATCTTTCAAACAAAATGTTTTAAATAATTATATATTTTTTGTTTCTGTAATTCGCTTTCTAAACGTACTTGTTTGACAATGACCCGCGTAATCGTAGTAAATAACTATTATGGTAGCAACTATAAACTCCTGTTATTGTCAGTACTAGCTATGCAATTTATCGATAAGTATTTTACAGTTTTAAAATAAACAGGTTTGTTTTAGTAAGAGGATTGTTCAATAGAAACACTTTTGATCTGCGCAGCCGTGACTTCGTCGCCATGGCAACGGAATTCATTTGTTTATACTGTGTGTTTAAGTACTAGTGATGCGTCTGTCAAAAATATTTGCAGTTTGCTCTTTTCTAAGCATTGTGACTGGGTTGAAAAATGTCATCTATGATAGAAAATCCATCCAAAAGTAATCTGCGTGGCGTTATTTAGTTTTTGGCCGCTGAGGAGTGTCAGCCAATGGAAATTTGTATGAGAATAAAAGCTGCATATGGTCACTATAGTTATTTTCATACGGAGGTGGTTGACAGGTGCAATAAATTTCGACAAGAAAGAGAATCCACTAAAGTCCTGTACCTGCACGTGTTGCAGTATTAGATGAAAATGTGAGACAGCTGGAATCTGCTTTACACCCAAATAGGCTCATGAAAGTTAGAGAACTTTCTCAAGTGTTGAGCATCTGCGTGGGAACTGTTCATTCCATCATTCATAGTCTTGGCTAACACAAAGTTGCTGCTCAGTGGATTCCACGACTGCTTACTGATAAGCAGAAAAATTGGCTTTCGGCCTTATCATTACAACACTTGTTGCGCTATCAACAAAAAAGTAATGCCTTTCTACACCAAATTGTTGCCGGTGATGAGTCTTGGTGTTATCACTACGAACCAGAATCCAAACGTCAGAGTATGCAGTGGAACCATGCAGTCTCCGAAGGCGAAAAAATGTCGGTCCCAACCTTGTAACGAAACAAATGTTACAAAAGAATAGTAAATAATAGTGAAATCCGATCCAGAGAAGAAACAAGAAATAATAATTGAATGCAAATTAAAGGAAAACTATTTGGTTTGACTTATATAATATTATCCAGAAACCCAGAAATAACCCAGTAGAATAGGGCAGTAAACAGAAAAAAGTGAAATAAATAAACCTAGTAGGCCTAATCAACTTAACCTGAATAATAATCCAAACCCAATAAAGAGTAAAAAAAAAAATAAAAGGGTAAAGGGGTAAGGGGGGAGTAAAGGGTAATAAAATTGTATTAATTATAATCATATAGGCCTATAATCAATGAAAGGAAAAGGGACACAAACCTTTAAAGTAATGAGTGTGATCATAAGAAATAGCGACACAGACTACCGTTAAACAGTGTAATTATTTTTGATGGAAGTGTTTTGTTATTATTAAACAGAATTTTAGTTTATCATACAGACAATAGTTTAGCAGTATAAATAAACTAAAACTGTCAAAAACAATTATTATTATTAAAAGTTTTGTTATATGTTATAAGATTTTATGTCACCAGTTAATTTATGTAAATATATTTATCTCAGGTAGTCAAAGTAGAAATTACAATCAACCATAATAAATTGTTCCACCACATATCATAGAAATTCAAATTAATAAGGTTTTACAGTTATAAACTGAGGCATGTTTAGTATCAAATTGTTTATAATTATCTAATTAATAATTGTATAAACATTGCATATATAATTAGAGTATAATAATAAAATTATCTATTAAAGGTAATTTATAAAATATAATGTAGGTAATGGGTGTTGATCCTATAACATTTAAACTGTACATAAATGACCAATCAAAATTTAAGAAATTTGTATGAGTTAGGTAACTAAAAGAAAGAATAAATAACACTTAATTGTTAATTGTGATGGAAAGCAGTTGAATAGTGCGTGTCTAGAGGTAATTAAAAATATATAAAAATAGATAACCCGTTTGTGAAAGAAGATCTGAAGGACCATCATCGAAGATAATAATCCTTCCACTACAATTTTCATGAACAAATAATACACACAATCAAGAAAAATATTCAGAATAGACCAGGAACCCTTCAGCAATATCGTCTAGATGTGTAAAGTATAATTTGACAATATTTTTTTTTCAACAAGGAACAACCACTAGACAATATAACAATTTACACTAACACTAATCACTAGTCAACATTTTAAAGTGCAACCAAATTCAATATATAAGCTAACAGTGATTACAAGGAAAACATTTATTGTACACATTAATAAACTACATTATTTTCTGAGACGGACAAATTGAATATCGTCAAAACTTGTATGTAACTTAATATATAATTTGTGTAAATTTTTAGATTATAAGTAATATATTGTTTGTAAAGGTACTCTCTATTATTAATCAACATGCAAAGGAACTTTTCGTAGCAGCCACAAGAATTCCCACGAAATATATTAAAATTATTTAATTATAAATCCTGAGATAAATATCGACCCTGTGACAACCTTATGTATCGAATGGAATTTTCCAATAATTTGAATTTATGTTACACAGATTAAATCATTATGTTATTAAATCATATCCATGAGTTATTATTCCATTAAGAGAGTATTATAAATTGGCGCACCAACTAGTGAGGCTGAAATTAGGGAATATTAAGTGAAGAAATTGAATCAAGCAAATTAATTTCCTAATTTTTAGCTGGCGACTGCTATAAGTTCCAAGAAATTATAAAGATGCGTAAGAGGGCTAAGTCATTGAAACGGACGAAGGAGGCAGAGAAGGAAGTCAGGATGGAAGAGAAAGAAGTAACATCGGTGGAGGATGTGGAGACGGTAGCAAGAAAGGAAGATAGGGGAGACCCGAATCTTATAAAATTAATGGAGTTAATGAATAGTATGAGTGAAAAAATGGACAGAAATAAGGAAGAAACGAAGGAAGATTTGAAGAATCAGAAGGAAGAATTCACTGAAAACTCAAGGAAACAAAATGAAAATTTGAGTCAAAGCTTATTAAAACAAATGGAGGAACAAAACAGACAAACGAAGGAAGATTTGAAGAGCATCAAGGAGGATCACAGACAAACAAACGAGAAAATAGACGGTATGAAGGAAGAGATTAACGAGAACTCAAGGATACAAAATGAGAAAATGAGTGAAAATTTAATAAAACAGATGGAGGAGAGATTTGACCAAAACAGAGAAGAAACTAATGAAAATTTTAGGAAACAAAACGAGAATAATAATGAGAATTTAAGACAAATCCGGGAGGAGAATAAACGGATAAATGAGAAAATCGACAGTATTAAAGAAAGTACTAATGAAACTTTAAAACAAACTATAAGTGAAAATAATAGCCAAATGAAGGAAGAGTTCAGACAAATCAATGAAGAGAATTTAAGAAGAATTAATGGTAGAATTGAACAAGTCAATGATACAATTAACCAGAAGATGGACAAAATCGATGAGGAAAGGAAGCAAGAAATAGCTGACACTAATGAGAGATTGAGAAAAGCTAACGAAACAATTACACAAAATGAAGCAGTGATAAATACCAGAATAGACCAAGTCCAAGAAAATAGTCGTATTCAAATAGAAGGAATACAAAAGGAACAAGAAAATTTAGTGAATTTACAGAAACAAACCGGAGAAAGGTGTGACAATATTAACACTACGATGAACAATTTAACTGGTCAAGTACGCCAAAATCAAGAAGAAATGGAGTTAATTAGAACCAGACCAAATAATATTACTCATGTTTCCACAAACGAAACCAGAGAAGGGATTAATTTCAAAAATTATCGGAGAAACCCCATGGAATTCCTGGCCAGAATCGAGGAACATTTTAATAAACATCGAATAACTATCTGGAGCTCGATTAGAGAGATGTTGGATGAGCATTTTAGGGAGATTACGGACAACTGGTGGACAGCAACCAGGAATGAGATAGTGGACTACGCTCAATTTAAAAAACTGTTTAAAGAAAAATACTGGTCCGAAGCGATACAAAATATTATAAGGGACAACATTTGTCAGGGAAGATATGATGGAAATAGAGGTACATCTCCAACTACTTACTTCTGGGGAAAGGTGTGTTTGGCGAGACACCTAGAGCCAAGAATACCAGAAGAATCCCTAGTAACTAAAATGGCATACCATTATGACACAGGAATTGCCAGAGCACGCCTGGGAAGCCAGATTAAAACGGTCCACGCAATGGCTGACTTATTAGAAAATTATGAACACGAGGGTTACTACAAAAGAAGCAGACAACGAACGGATCAGTGCGGTTCAAAAAATAATAACCATGGTATGAATCATAATCAATATAATAACATGAATGACCGGAATAGTTATGTCAACGATCGTAATTACAACCAAAATTTTACCCCAAATAATAACCAACCAGCAAACTTCAATCGAAACCCAATTAACAATAATGATAACAACAGGCCCAATCAAAATTACCATCCGGGTAATAGAAATAATAATTATAATAACTACCGAACAAACCAAAATTATAATAATTTTAGGAGTAACTCAGGAGTTAATAACAATAATAATCAGGGTAATTATAATAATAATCGTTCGTACCGACCCCGAATAAATTACATCAGTGCCGAAGAAGGGGATTACTGGAGATACCATCAACCTCGGAGGAACAGTTTTAATAACAGTTATGATCAAAGAGGAAATCCCAGAGGGATGAGTCACCATTATAACCGAGTCAGAAGTAGAAGCCAGGAGGACTTCCGAGAATCAAGGGGAAGTGAACAATTAAACAACCGAGAGGTTGAACAACCAGGAACCAGCACACCAGTCCAGGCAAATCAACAGTCATGCCCGGAAAATAATCATGATAGCCTTAATTTAAACGGAGTGAGGCAGTAATAAACCCTCGCGACCCCTTACTGCTACTAACTACTGGGTACAAAAACCACCAAATTCAAAAACATAGTAATAACAAATTACTACCAACTAATTATGAAACACTAATTATGGAAAATAAAAGAATTTTGAAGTATAACAATAACCAAAGTTTAAGGACGGGTAATCAAAATCTTACTATTATTTACAATTATTATTTGAAAAATCTTCGAGAAGAACTGTTGGAGGAAACGGTGACAAGTAGAATCAACCAGCATAATGAAATTTTATACATAACCGCTCAAATTGAAGGAATTCCTACACGGATAATGATAGATACTGGTGCAAATGTATCACTTATTAACAACGCTGAACTGGAGAGAATACAGAAACAAAGTAAAAATATAATACCTACCTTACCTGTCAATAATGTTATTTTAATAGTTGCCACTGGGCGTCAAAATAAAACAGTGAGAAAACAAGTGTCATTGGAAATAGAAAGCAAAGGTGTTACAATTAATATTATATGTTTGGTTGCAATCGGCCTACCATTCGAATTATTAATCGGATGCGATTTGCTGAGGAAATACTCAGCCATTATTGATTTGAGCAAGGAGAAGGTGTCCTTGAACTCAGAAGGTGTTATGTGGACGGCAGAGTTAATAGGAAGCGATGGTGCCCCTCTGAACCGTACCCATCACCAAGTTAGAGAATTAAATTTTTTAAATAATGACACCCAATGCAGAAAAATAATCTATAATATGACAAATGAAGACTTGTGGAACAGTAAATTACAGGAGATAAGAGAGTTTAGACACCAAGGCACAAATAATTTCACAGCAAAACAAGTAGAAGATCTCATTATGATATATAAGAAGTATAAACATGTATTTTCAGAAAACCCAGGAAAAGTAAAAAACTATCAGTGTAGAATACAATTTAAAGAACCAGCAGAATTCCACAGAAAATCCTATCCTATACCATATTCATTGAAGGAGGCGGTTAGAGCTGAAATTAATAAAATGTTGTTAAATGATATAATTGAGCATAGCCAATCACCATATACTAGCCCAATAGTGGCAATTCAGAAGCAGAACGGGCAGGTTCGACTTTGCTTGGATGCCCGAGAAATAAATAAACATATAGTAAATGATCGCACGTCACCTGGAGAAATAGAAGAAATTCTAAAGAAATTTCATGGTACAAAATTTATCAGTACCTGGGACACAGTTTGTGGTTACTGGCAGGTGGAGTTGCACCCGATGAGTCGAAAATATATGGCTTTTATTTTCGAGGGTAGAAACTACCAGTTTAAAAGATTGCCATTTGGATTAGTCAATTCGGTAGCAATTTTTGTACGATGTATGGACCAGGTATTGGGTCAGGAAGCGCTACAATTCACCACAGTTTATGTAGACGACCTGTTGATTACCTCATCCAACTGGGAGGAACATTGTCACAGGGTGGAATATGTACTGAGTAAGTTAGCAGAGAACAACATAACACTAAAACTCGAAAAATCCCAATTAATAGCGAAGGAGGTTCAATTTTTAGGTTTCAATTTGACAGAACAAGTTATTTCCCCATCACAAGAAAAGGTTACTGCAATCCAGAAGTTCCCACAACCAAAGAATAAGAGGCAACTCCAATCCTTCTTAGGACTGTGTAATTACTACCGGAAGTTCCAACGCAATTATTCCGCATTGACATCTAAATTTCAGGAACAGCTGTCTTCCAAAAACAAATGGACATGGGGACATGAACAGGATGCGATACTACAACAGATAAAGGATAAATTCTTAGAGACAGTAATCCTTCATCATCCAAATTTTGATCACCCATTCTTTTTGAACTGTGACGCAAGTGATGTCAGTCTTGGGACGGTATTGTACCAAGAAGACACAGAAGGAAACCATTTAGTCATCAGTTTTGCCAGTCGTGTGTTAAACCACTGTGAGAGAAGGTATAATGTTACGGAAAAGGAACTATTAAGCATAGTCTTTGCCTGTAGTAAATTCCGAACGTACATTTTGGGATATCCTGTAACTGTCAGAACAGATCATAAGTCCATCTCATTTTTAAGAAGTTGTAAGCTGAGTCATGGAAGGCTTACGAGGTGGATACTCGCCTTGCAGGAGTATAATATCAAATGGGAATTTATTCCAGGGAGTCAAAACGTGATAGCAGACGTGTTATCTCGAATAAACCTGGACACCCAGACATTTGAGGCTGAGAAAGAAAGGATTATCAAGGTGTACAACATTCTCAAAAGGAGATCTGATTTGGAAGCATTATTACAAAATATCAAAGCTAATCAGTTATTAGACCCAAAATTTATAAAAATCAAGGAACGTATGGCGAACCAAAACTCTTCAATAAACCAATTCTATTGTGAACAAGAAGGAATTTTATTTATAAAAAATACATTGAACCAAGAAGACTGGAAAGTAATCATTCCCAGAATCATGGAGAAAGAACTAGTGTTGGAATATCACATAAGATACGGACATATGGGTGCAGTAAAAGTAGTGAAAGCATTGGAGGAGAATTGTTATATTAAGAACATACACAGGAAGGTACAAAATTATATAAAACCCTGTCATATCTGCCAATTGGTCAAAATTAATAATGAACGAAGGGAAGGTGTAATGATACCTATATCGTCAGAACAAAAATTGGAAAAATTATTCATTGACATATGTGGACCATTTCCTAGGAGTGAAGGTAGAAGAAATACCTTATAATCATTATGGACCACTTCACCAAATTCATCAAATTGTATCCAATCAGTCGAGCAACTACGCAGAAAATTCTTGAAGTAATAACTACTCAATACATTCCAAAAATAGGAATACCTGTTTCAATAGTTACCGACCATGGTACACAATTTCGAGGCAGAAAATGGAAGAACACATTGTTAGAACTGAACATCAAAAGCTATAAGACCTCCGTATACCACCCCAGTAGCAATCCATCAGAAAGAATACTGAGAGAGGTTGGTAGAATCTTAAGGACCTATTGTCATCAACAACAAAGGAAGTGGCCTGATTACTTATCAGCCACAGAAGATTTTTAAAACTTGGCTTATCATCCATCTATAAATTGCACTCCATACACTGCCATGTATGAAAAACAACCACCCAGAGAGATCCAAGAATTGATTAAATTTCCTAAGTCTCCACCGTACCAATTTAATAAATTAAAATTCTATAATCAGGTGATGGAAAATCTGGAAAAACGCAGAAATAAATACCAGAAAATAAAGGGTAAAATAATTAAATATGAAGTAGGAGAGAAAGTTTTGTTAAAGAACAGGGAATTGCCTAGCACTCTAGAAGGGATATCAAAGAAATTATTATTACTATACGTTGGACCCTACACCATAACAAAAAACAACAACAACAACACGTACGAATTAACCGACCCCATTTCAAAGAAGATCAAGGGCAATTATAATCAACAATCCATGAAAAAATATCATGAGGAAGAAAAGTTAAAATAACATAAGTAATTATGTCCTCACACCTAATGAAGTGTTCAGAAATAATTACTTCTGAAGGGAGGCAATTTGTAACGAAACAAATGTTACAAAAGAATAGTAAATAATAGTGAAATCCGATCCAGAGAAGAAACAAGAAATAATAATTGAAAGCAAATTAAAGGAAAACTATTTGGTTTGACTTATATAATATTATCCAGAAACCCAGAAATAACCCAGTAGAATAGGGCAGTAAACAGAAAAAAGTGAAATAAATAAACCTAGTAGGCCTAATCAACTTAACCTGAATAATAATCCAAACCCAATAAAGAGTAAAAAAAAAAATAAAAGGGTAAAGGGGTAAGGGGGGAGTAAAGGGTAATAAAATTGTATTAATTATAATCATATAGGCCTATAATCAATGAAAGGAAAAGGGACACAAACCTTTAAAGTAATGAGTGTGATCATAAGAAATAGCGACACAGACTACCGTTAAACAGTGTAATTATTTTTGATGGAAGTGTTTTGTTATTATTAAACAGAATTTTAGTTTATCATACAGACAATAGTTTAGCAGTATAAATAAACTAAAACTGTCAAAAACAATTATTATTATTAAAAGTTTTGTTATATGTTATAAGATTTTATGTCACCAGTTAATTTATGTAAATATATTTATCTCAGGTAGTCAAAGTAGAAATTACAATCAACCATAATAAATTGTTCCACCACATATCATAGAAATTCAAATTAATAAGGTTTTACAGTTATAAACTGAGGCATGTTTAGTATCAAATTGTTTATAATTATCTAATTAATAATTGTATAAACATTGCATATATAATTAGAGTATAATAATAAAATTATCTATTAAAGGTAATTTATAAAATATAATGTAGGTAATGGGTGTTGATCCTATAACATTTAAACTGTACATAAATGACCAATCAAAATTTAAGAAATTTGTATGAGTTAGGTAACTAAAAGAAAGAAGAAATAACACTTAATTGTTAATTGTGATGGAAAGCAGTTGAATAGTGCGTGTCTAGAGGTAATTAAAAATATATAAAAATAGATAACCCGTTTGTGAAAGAAGATCTGAAGGACCATCATCGAAGATAATAATCCTTCCACTACAATTTTCATGAACAAATAATACACACAATCAAGAAAAATATTCAGAATAGACCAGGAACCCTTCAGCAATATCGTCCAGATGTGTAAAGTATAATTTGACAATATTTTTTTTTCAACAAGGAACAACCACTAGACAATATAACAATTTACACTAACACTAATCACTAGTCAACATTTTAAAGTGCAACCAAATTCAATATATAAGCTAACAGTGATTACAAGGAAAACATTTATTGTACACATTAATAAACTACATTATTTTCTGAGACGGACAAATTGAATACCGTCAATTTTGACGTTTTGATATCGTCAAAACTTGTATGTAACTTAATATATAATTTGTGTAAATTTTTAGATTATAAGTAATATATTGTTTGTAAAGGTACTCTCTATTATTAATCAACATGCAAATGAACTTTTCGTAGCAGCCACAAGAATTCCCACGAAATATATTAAAATTATTTAATTATAAATCCTGAGATAAATATCGACCCTGTGACAACCTTATGTATCGAATGGAATTTTCCAATAATTTGAATTTATGTTACACAGATTAAATCATTATGTTATTAAATCATATCCATGAGTTATTATTCCATTAAGAGAGTATTATAACCTTCAGCAGGAAAAGTAATGGTGACTTTATTTTTTTATTATCAGGGTGTACCGCTCTTTTTCAAATTTTAAAGATTTTAAAGAACCTGGTGTCAAGATCAATCTGAGCGATATGCAGACAGCTTAAAAGGCTTACGAGTCAGCATCAAGAATAAACGTCCCGGGAAGCTCACAAATGGTGTCATTCTTCTGCATGATAATGCTCGACCCCATGTGTCCCAGACGATACAAGATCTGTTTGGTCGTATGAAGCGGGAAATCCTACAACATCCACCTTACAGTCCACGTGCGATTACCATGTTTTTGGCTCATTAAAGAAATCACTAAAAGGACGGCGGTTCAAATCGGACGCTGAGGTAGAGTTTGCTGTTAGCAAACAGGCGCAAGAATTTTACCAGCAGGGAATGTATAGATTATTGCAACAGTGGGACTCATGCCTTAATGTTAATGGAGACTTCTTTTAAAATTGTGGAATAAAAAATACTTTACAGCCTCTAAACGTGTATCTATTGAACAATCCTCGTATTTTGTACTACTCTTAAAAAATTTTTTAGTGTCTGAAATGCTACCCCCGTTTCGAAGTTATGTATAAAAAATTATAATTGAGACGGATTATCTTTCAAATTATAAAAACAGAAATGTCTTACGTAAAGTATTTTTTTATACCTCTTAATTATAAACCTGAAGGCAGTGCCCTGAAATGACAAAACTTATTTAAAGAATACAAGTAAACTACGCTATTTGTGACCAACTACCGTAAAGTAATGGGGTATAATTCGCTTAATAAAAATGCATTTTTTCATAATAACAACTGTTAAGTGTTTTATGGTCTACTCTTTCTACATCTGAAAGCTCATTGTTGAACTTTTCATCGTTTTTAGATCCGTTTTTTTTTTCTTCAAAACTCAGTACGCAAAAATTAAATTGAATATATCATGTAACAAAAATTTAGAAATTTACGAATCGTCCTTTAGGCTACCATATATGTTAACTCTTCTGCAAGGGCGTGACAACTATTATCATATTAATTGATAATAATTAACCGTAAGTATTAATAAATTACTAATTACAAGTGTAGCAATTATTACTTTTATATTTTTCTGAAATACTGCTACCAAATTTTCTAACTGAAATGTTGATTTATGGGCATTAAATCATCAACGGACAGTTTTGGTCATTTCTGTTACCCTTCTTGACATTCGGAATCAGTTTGTACAGAAATTTCACGGACGCATGAGCAAGGGATATGGAAATAGGACATAAGTTCCGATCCAAAAGTGCCAAGACAAAAGTTCCAATAAGTTTAAGTTCCAATTTCAAATAATTGTTTTTCATTACTATTTTGTTTCCGAGCAACAAAAGGTTAGTGTTGTGTGTGTATATATGTGTATATAAGGTATGTGTGTGTGTGTGTGTGTGTGTGTGTGTGCGTGTGTGTGTCTGGGTTTGTGTTTGCGTGCCAAAAATTAAAGGGCCCTTTGAACAAGCAGATAAGTGGCCTAGAATTAAATCATGTTTGAATCACATACAAACACAAGAGAGAATTTAATTCAAAGCTGCCGTCCAATGTTGTCTTATCAGCTTCGTGTAATAGAGTATTCAATAAAACGATAACCCAATACCATAAACCAATACGCAATGTCTCTTACAGCGAATAAGTGTAAACAGCAATTTGTTAATTTATTGTTATATTGGAGTGTTTAATTGTAAACAACACATTGGAGTGTTACAGAGAGGTTGGTAAATGACCTCAAGATGGCTTGACTGCCGAAAGCGCACGTCAATACCAAAGACAACTTAGTGGTTTGTACAAAATTACTAATAGAAAAATTTGTTAATGTTGGACCAGTCTACTAAATGATATTAGTATTAAGAAACAACGAATAATATTACCGTAAAACATTTACATATCACTTTGTAGGCTGATGCATGTAACATAAAATTTAATTTCAGTATATTTGTTTTAATGGCTAATGTAACGATCCCTTTCAATGTATTGCACTGAGTTAGCATGTGGGTGTTATCTAAAAGATGTCATAAAGAGTGGGTCTCGTTAACATATAATTTCAAAGCTATAATACTATGGACTACATATGTATCGTTCCCTTAAAGTAGAGGAAATAGGAGATAGGTAACAGTATTTTACCGGATCCTGAACTGGCAGGTTGGGTTGTCGCGTTGTATTACTAGTTATGTTCACTAGGGAATTTCCAGACCAAAAGTGTCACATGGTATAACGTTTCTGCTCGCTTCAATAGACATATTTGAGACATTCCCGAACTATAGGTAGAAATAGAGAAAACAGCTTTTACAATACAATTCGCATTTGTTATAGCTGTTGTGGTTTAAACTCTTGTTAGTTAATTTGCTCTCCAAATCTGACGTTTCTCATCAGTACACCCATGTCTCACATTTGCTCTCTAAATCTGAAGTTTCTCATCAGTACACCCATGTCTCACATTTTCTCTCTAAATCTGATGTTTCTAATCAGTACACCCATGTCTCACATTTGCTCTCTAAATCTGACGTTTCTCATCAGTACACCCATGTCTCACATTTGCTCTCTAAAACTGAGGTTCCTCATCAGTACACCCATGTCTCACATTTAAACAAAACGCTATTTTTCAACTGTTCTTTAGATTGTATTCGAAGCAAATTAACAATAATTTTATACATTAGACCAATATTAAAAAGTAACAAACACTGATAAAAAGCTTTCATCTTAACAATGATGCGACTTTAAAAAAATAAAGTTTAGCGTATTTTTAATAATTGGAGGCAAGCTTTTGTGTTTTGAAAACCAACATTAATATTTGTTTAGAATTAAATGTTTTTAAGATTATGTGTTTTATTATCTAGTATTATCGTTTAGCATTTGCATAAAGATCGATAAAATATAGAAAATAAATATTATTTCCTGGCTAGTAAAAGAAGTTTCGAATTTTCAAACAATAAACGTTGACATAACAGCTGTATTAAAGTTGGAAACATTTGCCTGGTTGTTGGGCCGCGGAAGCAACTGGAACGGTGTCCGCCAGTTCACCCCCCAGTGATGAGGTAGATTGCTTCTAACACTGAAGATGGCCTCCGACGGTGGGGTCTAAACGTCAGTAAACAAAAACGATGGACCTCGGCCTAACGACCTGGGAAATGTTTCCAACTTTGTTGAGGTCGGCCGTGAAAGTCTTGGAAGCTATATTAAATATTAGATGGAATTACAGGTTAGTTACCCTATCACGTGTTAACACAAATATGATACAATTTTTAAGCCCAAGTTTTAAAAAGGACTATCTATGATGCACAAGCCCAATTTTATAACCACGGATCAGTAACACTCACAACGCATAGTAATTACAGTAATTCAATATATTATAATATATAATTCAAAATACAATTCCACAGTAATCAGAACTTGGGCGCGGAAGTAGTTCAGGTTACTGAATAATAAAAGGAATGTTTTATGTAACCAAAACAATGATAATATGATTCTAAGTATAAAAGAGTGGAAATTTGTTATTTCTTAGCTAGCAACATAGCCTATGTATAAATAGAAAATTACAAATATAAAACTAGCAGAGGTCGACTAGTCCTTAACTATTCTGTCAGAATATTTGGTTGCAATCTATTTGAATTTTAAATTCTTATTCATAAAGGTGACTTTTATCTTGACATTCAAATGGACGTCACCTTTGTATTGTTTCTATGTCGTGATCGCGGGCTGTGTTGACAGTAAATGATTAATTATGTGGGACACAGACGGGTAATTTTATTGATCTTAGAAAATACAGTAATTTAAACATGTTTTTCCTTTATTTTTATTTTATTTTTTGTTACTGAGTGTATTAGCTTAACATTGGGTTAACATTATTAGTTCTGTTTCAGAATAATAAAACAGTCACCATGGAATTTCCACAGGACCAGTCCAAGTGTCACTGCAGTTCTTCAGGTCACTATGCAATTCAACTAATCGCAACGACTGACCGATACGTTTACGGATAAACCATTTTACGCAAGGCCGTTTAACATCGCCTTACATTTTGTATTTCATGTCAAAGAAATATAACATAATTTTTTTACCAACAGTCATTAAATTTAGTCAGACGCGTTAATAAATATTATTAAATACGTATTAAGTCGTATGGGTTGTTTGAATTACTCATTTTGTTGTAAAAATTTAATATTTGTTAGAAATACCCGACTAAGGAAAAAAAAGATAAATTAGGCATAAGACATTTTTCCTATTAGACAATATACAAACGAAAATTTCCAAACGTCTTAAAATATTTACAATTATGTATTCAATTTCTTTGATAATCTTTAAATAAGAAGAGTGAAAGTGAAAGTTAATTTTGTTACCTTAATTTTGTTATCAAAGAAGATAGGCAAATCGTAATTGCGATGACGTAAAATCATTTATACAATTCTATTATACAGCACAATCAGCCACATAACGAAGACGGTAAACTCATTTATAAACAATAAATTTTTATACAAAACACTGAAAGTATATTTTCCATAAAACACAAACAATTGTGTATACCAATGTAATTCCAATAATAAACAATGAGTGTACCAAAATCGATAAAAAATATTTTCAAAAGTTCTTGTAAATGGCCAATCAGCATTTTAAAAAACGCATCAACAGTACCATCAACTGGATTTTCTGTAGAGACACTAAAAATAAATACTTTACTGTTTCTGTGGCTGACAATATGGTTACAGAAAATAGTTCATTTAAATCACAAATTTATGCTTTTACAAAAATTAGTTTTAAATTACGAATCTTTAGTTTTGTTATTTTGAATGATCATCACTTCTTTCACAGCACTTTAACAATTAATAATTTAATGTACTTTCACTTGTGAAAAAACTTACTTTTTGTTATATCCTCATACGCACGTTTCGGAGTGGTTTGCTCCTCACCGAAAAAGGAGCAAACCACTCCGAAACGTGCGTATGAGGATATAACAAATAGTAAGTTTTTTCACAAGTGAAAGTGCATTAAATTATTAATTGCTTTAGTTTTGCATTGTGAATTTACAATAGAATTTTCAGGAGTTAATCCTTTTGTGTTAAGGAATCTTTTTTACTAACACTGCAAACCTACTTTTCGACAAAAACGTATAAAAATTTGCTTTAAACGATTGTTATAATCCTTTCTATTGTTCTCCACATCAGAGACTCTGCTCTTATATTGCATTTAAAAATGTATTTTTAGCTTATATATTTTTAACTATAATATTACTTACGTCGTTACAATATTTTGATACTGTAGAATATTATTTTTTTTTAAATAGATCACTATCCAACGTGGACCACAAGTCGTTTAACAAAGATGTACTTCGTAGTTTTACAAGGCTTCGTAGTTTTACAACTTCTACACACGAAAGCTTTAAAAGGCTCAAACATTAACTTGACAACTTGACACAATTTTAAAACATTCGTATTGACACTCCTGTACTTTACTGTCGAGAATCGAAATTATTGTCATCAAGCAAAATTTATTTTCATCCTGTAAACGGACAATACAAAAATATATTGAATTACTGTTATAATAATTAAATCTATTATTATATTTAATAATAAATAAATTATGAAATTTATTATTATAATTAAATATTACAATTGTTTTTATTAATATAAGAATAACATGTAAAGAAGTTATTAATTCGTTTAAACGGCGATACGAATGCTTGTAACTTGTGATTAGTTAATAATCAAACGTCACAACCCTTTCAAACTTTGTATGGTTACTTGTAAAAAAGAAGTAAGTTCAAGTGTCAAGCGATTTATAGCTCATCTATAACTTTCTTTTATGTACACCTAAACAATTCTGACTCAACACTTATAGAGTTTACTATCAGAAGGCTTCAAAATAAAACGTCCCTTACATGGAGACGAGTTTGTGAAATACAGAACATCACACCGCTACTCTAATGAAATGTTGTAGTTGTTGTAATTAAATAAATACAAAATTGTTCACAGTTGCCTTACAATATTCAAATTCTTATTGTGTAAACAAAAATGATATTAGTCATTAATTTTTATAATTATTTTAAGTCTGTTATATCTAAATGCGATGGTTCGTAACCATTGAAAAATATAAAATAAAATATCATTGCTTATAAACACGTATATTAAACAGTATATGTAGAATTAAAACGTCGACTCAAGAAAAACAAGTAACCTACAGTTTATCTTCATAAAATTATTAATCAACTATTAACAAACTTAATAAATGATTAAAGTTCTCTACTAATTTATTAATAAATATCTAGATTTTTAAAATTTGAATTACTAGGTTTACAAGATTAAACTTCTATAAATAGCTGACAAAATAAAACAGTGCTACAAAATACTCCTATTGTCACACTTTCCTTTTCAAAGATATACATTTTAATATTCGAAATTTAGAAGAGCTTTAGAACTGAATCTGGTTAATAAGAGGTGTTTTATAAACATTTATGACACATTAAGTATATTTTAAAATGTACTACAAATATACTTCATATATTTGTCATTATGTAGATCTGGTTGGAAGGTCTGTAATCTAACCGATATGACAATGAATGTTAATTAAAATCATGGAAAATTGTATTAGTTTTATCACATCTTAGAAACAAATAACATGATTATGTTTATTTTTAATGGAAGTAATATTTTAATGGTAGCGTTTAAATCCAGTTACGGCATTTGGAAATATAGTACATCCCACAGTACAACAAAAACCAAAGTTAATAGCCTCTTCTTAGTAAATTAGTATTTTACTATATATTACGCACTCACTGAAAAAATATTTTAAGAGATTAACAGCTTTAAGTACAAAAGCAAAAATTTATATCACTACGAAGAGGAATTCCAAAAGCTGATAATTTTGTCAATAAACATTCGGTAATATAAACTTAAACAGTAAATAAAATAATATATATTTACCGTAATGTAATATTATATATTATTAAATTATAATTATTACTTCTGCAAGTTGTTGTACCTTTTTTTGTCGTTTTAAATTTAATTAATAACATGCAAAAGATCAAAATGGATATTTGGGAAAATCTTAATATTTACAAACACAATAACAATAATTCACTAATTAAGGAACGAACTTAAGTAAAAACTAAACAAAACGATCTATTTTAAATCATAAATTCATTAAAATAAATATAATGTAAACATTAAATATTTTCAATATAACCGTCAAAGCAACTGAATATGTAAATAAACTTTAAAACAATCAATAACTTAAATCGAAATAAATCGATTAGTCGTTATGCTATATTAAAATATAAATAAATTCTGCTATCCGTTAGTTTTTATATTAAAATCGAATCAAGTCGATTATTTGTTTTTCATTTGGAAACTTCTGAAGATACTGATACAGTCAATGAAACGTGCGTGAAGTTAATTGAAACGATAAGAAGTAAGTTACAACTACTGGCAGAAGTAATTATAATGTGATAACACATAGTAATATATAATAATACTGAAAGAATCTCATCGAGTCACTTATAAAAAAAAATGGATTTTTTATAACATATCAGCCTACGTATACAGACTTACAAACGCACATTTATATGGCGTGTATGCGACAGTTATAAACATAGGCTGAGGATTATATGATGTAACTTAATAATGTATACGGTGAACATCTGTTAACGTGCTCTGCATCACGTTTTCGTTTTAATGAACAAACCTTTTGTAAATGCAATAGTCTACGTCGCAGGCTTACACGGTCGGAGTCAATGTTGTTAAAATTATTTTCTTCCGGGCTGTTTGGACGTGGTCCTATTTTGTCCAATCCAGCAAACGTTCCAGCCGGGCCTTTGCCGGCCATCTTCAGTGCTACAAGTCTAGAAAAAAATTACTAACACAGGTGTCACTGTTAGTGACCACAGTACTGTGGTAAAGGCCATCTTATTGTAGCACTGAAGATGGCAAAAGCCTGGCTGAAACGTCTGCTGGATTGAACAGCATTGGAAAACAGCCAAACAGCCGGGAACAAAATAATTTTATTAACACAATAATCTACATTCAGGTCCAGTGTTTATTAATATACTTAAAATCTAATTAGCACGCACTAACTTTTATTTTTACTACTTTATTACCTAACCTTATTTATTACTTTTATTAACATAAGTAACCTTTGCGATAATTTTAATAAATATAATTTTATATTTATTCTGTTTACGTTCTAAAAAACACATTTTATTCAGTTCAATTTAATTATTATATTACATACTCATTCCATTATTGTGAATTTTATAAATATATTTTACATTACAATCACTTAACCACTGAGTTCATTTATTGTTATATACCGTTTCTCTACATTACACATTCAGTGCCACGATACTCTAATACAGCAAACTCTACGTAATAGAGACCAATAAATTTTACTGATTCAAACAGCGATATCTTATATGTAAGTCATTGCATTACTTACTTTACTTTTCTGTACAAGTACAAACACCGCTTGTAGAGGAATAAATAATATAAATGATATTTATGTATTATTAGGTATTTACGAATTTATGTATTGATAGACCAAAGCAAGTTCTAAGTTTAAAATCGACTGTTTGGCATTTGACTGTCTATTTGTTTGAGGTATGTTCCGAATAACTTATAAACGAATCAATTAATTTTGATATACAATCGCATGCGTGTCCACCCCATGCAACTCTGTTAGTTTTTGAGATGGATCAACCCCCCCCCCACATTAAATAGTAAGAGGATAAAATTGCAGAAAAAATACCAAGAAAGTATGTCGAGTATCAAATCGAGGAAATTTAGCCTGAAGTCTGAGTGTAGTTTTTCTCTTCCAAATTGTAAATTTTGGTTCAAAAAGTGGATCGAAATTTTGATAAGAACAAAAATATCATAGACAATGTGATATAAAATTAAAGGGAATTTTAACAAAAAGCTGAACATAGCGTACAGATTAGGAAATTTAAAAAATTTTTATGACACTAGGGTTTAAAAATGGTTTAAAAATTGTTTAATTAAAAAAAACTAATGTCACTCTAAAGAGAATTTTAACCCAAGTCAAATACGATGAAAATTTGTTATTTTTAGGGCACCATGAGACAAACAAACATTGTGAGGAATTTTGCTTAAAATACAAACTTGGTATCTTTAATAATTTGAGAAAATTAATATGTGTCAAAACCCCTTGAAAATTTTCAATCGCCTTCAAAAAGCAGGCTTATATAAACAACGTTTACACTAAAACTTATAAATTTTCATCAGTTTTATGCGCTTGCGGACACACACACACACACACACACACACACACACACACACACACACACACACACACACACACACACACACACACACACACACACACACACACAGTGTGTATTGATCAATACTTTATTCAAACAGTTTTTGCTACAGTTCTTTTCTTGAAAAATAAATGTCTTGATAAATAATACTGGTTTACGTTAAAGATGGATTTCCTTACTTCGTTTTATGTTTCGGACATTAAATAGTTTACCCATCATCAGCCATTTTTTTTGTCTTTTTGATTACTTGTGCCCTGGTTGACTGGTATTAATGTATATCGGTGTGGTACATAGTTTAAATTTTTGAGAGTTTCCAATGTTTAGTGTTTTATAAATTGTACAATGTTTTGTGTTGATTTGTATTCCTCCTGGTATTTGTGTTTCATGTTTATATATTTGCAAGTTTTCCAATATATTCGTTATATTGCGTTCGTGTGATATGTGTTTTTATTCGTGTCATGTTGCTGATGTCTGGAAATTTATGTTTTTTCGTCTGGCCTATGAAACAACTTGGAAAAAACGTTACTTAAACACATAAATTCATACAAAAAAACAAACACTTATACATCCAATATAGCCACACATGCAATAGGTTTAGGCCATGAATTCCCAACCAGCAATAACCAACCAGGACACAAGTACTTAACAAGGCAAGAAACAATCATCGTTGACGATAGGCAAACTACTTGTCTGCGACCGAAAAATATAGCAAGTAAGGAAAAACATCTTGAACGTAAAGTATAGTAAGTAATCAAAAATATAATATTTTTTATATCAAATACGAATACCTGTAACGTAAAAGATGACTTATCAATGTCATTTACACATGTTTTCGTTAGTATGTGCGTGTGCGTGCGCGCGCTAAAAATTGTCAAAGTTTATATTAATCCAAATAAACAATGAAGCAGTTTAGTTTGACAAATGCGTTTTGATATTGTTTCAACACACCTTACAGAAAGTTACGCATGTAGTTACTTGGTATTGCGACGTTTTTGGATTGTCAAAATATTAAGCTCTTTTTTGGTCTCAAATTGGAATTGGTATTTTCTAGTCAACGCAGTAAACTTGGAACACATCCAGGAGCATACCGGTACCAGTAGGTAAGTATCTAAATTGATTACACAATCTGTTGTATCAAAAAGTTTAAGCAACCCCGCCGAACCAGTAGAAGGGGCTGGAACAACACTAATAAGCGATATTGAGATTTATGACTGCGACACACCGGTGTGTCGTATTATTGCGTTGTTGGCATTGTACTGCCATAACGACTGTCGGGACGCAATACGCTGGCTTGTGGATGCACAGTTCTCTCCAGCAAAAACAAATATCTGCCTTGTCGGTTCTCATGCACTGCTTCGCTTTTATTGCGACCTTAAAGGAGTTTGTCTGGCTAATAGAACGTGGGGGACAGTTTTATTGGAGATACCTTTATATTCTCTCTGATTTTCTTCGTGACAGTTATCTCTATTCCTCATCCAGCACTTTCTGAAAAGACGTCAGAGGCAAGTACGTAATATTAAGGCCCTCCGCACACGGTTCGACTATTTTGCGACTTTAGTTTTTAAAAGGTTGCGCGACCAACTTTTTTCGATCCGTCACCTTAGTGGAATAGGGCGCCGCACACGACGCGATCGCAAAGACACCAGTTTGAAATCGCTTACATTTTAGTCGCACGCAACCCAGCTTGCTGGATGAAAAGTAACTTGTGTCGCGTAGTTGTGCAACCTTTTCCGTTCTGTGTTTTTTAAATGTAAATTCATTTTATAATTTTTATAGTTCTTATACTTTTATTTTATAGATTTTGTAATGTTTATTAACTTTTTACTTTCATCTATAAAATGAATGATCGGGCGGCAAATATAAAATTTGTCCAAGAGGTGGAAACGCCTTTTTTTAAAATTCTGAATGTGATTCTTTCAGCTGAGTAGCAGCTACAAAAAGCCTGCACTTAATATTTCTTTCGACGTAAGGATGAGTCCCGAACATCGTGCCACCTCTTCGCAGTCTTCGATATTGTTTACAAACGTCTTCCTCATCGCCGCTGCTACACATAATAATAATAATAATAATAATAATAATAATAATTTGGAGAAGAATGTTAACAAAACATCTCACTACAGTACGGGTCACGTCAACTTCACTAGACAGGTTGCCCGATACTGATTAGATTTTGGTCAAACTTCAGTTGATCCGTTTGCGGACAACAGCAACCCATTAGCAACTAAAGTTTCAAAACAATTGCTTCTCAGACCAGTTGCTCAACTCGTGCTGCGGTGTAGTCGTTCCGTGTGCGGAGGCCCTATGTCTTGGAAATACAGACAAACAATAATTTACTCGATTCTTCAGTCTTGCTAGTAAACGTGCCTGGGTTTTGTTAATAATAACAACACCTTATTTCGGTTCAATCGGTTCAACCATAGACATAACTTGGGAAGGGAAAGGGGGCACTCCCTCCCCCCCATGTTCTGAGCATTATAAAATTTTGTTTCCAGTTGTTTATAAATAAAAACTAACAAATAGTCAAACAGGAGACATTTTATATGCTTGCGAGCACAGTAAGCACTATTTCTAAACGACTGTACTGTTATCAGACGACTAGTTGCCACAAATTTATTACTCTTATTTCTTTCGAAGAAACTTGTAAGGAGAATGTTTGACAGATTTGAATAATATACGTCAAAATAATATTTCTGTTCGAAAAAAACAAACGCTACAGACCTAATTAACTGGAATATAATGCGTGCCTTTTATATAAACAAATACTTGTTTTGGAACACCGCAAGACTTCGATGGCTTTGTTCACGAATCATAAAAGATAGTCGTTTGGAACTGTTATTTATTAATGGTTACTGATACAAGTGCGGTCGGTTACTCGGTCGTGTACGTAGTCCGTTAAAGTACACATCGCTTGTCTCTTCCTTAATTCGTTATTGTTGTGATTGTTTTGGTTTTTTATGTTGATAAGTGCTGGGAAATGGGAGGTAAGAAACGCAAAGGAGTAACACTTCTTAATTTCTTTGAAAATTGCCTGACTGGCAATTTGAAAATTTCTTTGTATTGTGACTGATTCGGCTTACTGCTACTACTGCCGAGCATTTTGTGACAGTGTGCCTAAGGGAGAGGATGCGTTTACGAAAACTGGGTATAAGAATTGGAAGAACTGAAATTGTTTATGTTTATAGGCCTACGGTATATTTTTTCTAGGTAAACATAACTGGAATTACAACTTATGAAGAAAGGTTTGTTAATCATTAAAAAGTGAAATTGTCCCTCGTTTATAAACTAAGAATGATTACTAAACTTTCTAATTTTGTTTATAATATAATTTATTAATTTTATTATATAGATGGTCTCACTACACAATTGAATTTATGAAGCTTTACCCCCCCCCCAAAGTTAGGCTCCAAGTTACGCCCATGGGTTCAACACACGCCTTTGATTACTTTTAACAACACCAGACTACGATATTTACTTTCGCCCTTACTACGATAAAGTATCCTCAGTGGGTCGACTGAGAATGTCTATCGTAGTATGGGCGAAACGTTTGGTGTTAAAAGTAATAAAAGACGTGTGTTGAACCGAAATACAGTGTTGTTGTTGTTACTCGATTCTTAAAAGTATTACACCATAACTGTTTGTTTTAAACACGCACATGACCTGAAAATGGAAAAAAGTCCCTGGAAAAGTAACCAGTTAAATAGGACAATAAATCACAAAAACTATTTTAGAAAAGTAACTAAAGTAACTATTTTCGTAGTCGGTGGAAAATCACACAATTAATAAATATAAATGTGGCCACTTTTACGTTAATCAGACATATCAGTTATCCTATATTGTATAACTTACTTTTACATACGTATGTATCCATATCTCCTCAAACGTCTAACAATTACTAAGTATTCTACACCAAAAAATTATAAAAATTACAAAAATTGTAAAACCTAACTCCATAGACTGCAACCAACTGAAGATAACAGTTTAAAAAAAACTTATTGTCTCATAAATTTATCATGTTACTGTAACTTACGTATTGTTTCTTTCATATTGTGAGGTATTTAATGTAAAATATTATGAAGTGGTGTGAACCATCAATTTCACGGACATGCAGCACTGTTCAAAATCACTGATATTGCAGGGTATCAATACCTTCTTAGAAGGTGGTATCTCACCTCCTCCTATGGGTGAAGAAAGGCAACTATTTCCTATTCAGCTAGTTTGTTTTGCGTGTCAAAATAGTCAATATTTAAGAAGAAAACGAAAATCGCATTAGTTTTTTAATGAAATAAAGTTGTAATTGATCTACCTCTCAACTCCTGTAACGTTCGTAAATCTCTGAGTATTTTTATTGTCAAAATTATTATTGTACGTCTATAAAAACAATCAGAAAACCTATTAGTTATCAGAACCTTCATTTATAACCTCAAAGTGTGTGTTCGGTCATGTTTGAAATGTGAATCCAACTACACTGTGTACAAAAACTCCATGGACACCTTTAACCGATGGATTCAATGTTAAGGATGGAGACGATAGATTTTTAGTGTGAACAATTTATAGAGGAAATCAAACCAATGATAGCAAAGGGAAACAGAGTGTATTTTGCAAACAAGAAACTATTGTGCTCAGGGATCCTAAGTCATAATTTAAACTGCAAATTTATAAAAGCCTTATAAAACCTACAGTGAAATACGGTTGCGATACATGGACCATGCGAAAGAAAGATGAAAAAAATCTTAAACGATTTGAGAGGAAAATACTTAGGAGAATTTTTGGGCCGTAGTGCAACAAGATGGTACTTGGCGGATCGCATGAATATTGAACTTGATAGATTTATAAACAGCAAAAACATAGTAAAGTTTACAGAGAGTTTAGCCATTTAAGTTACACAGATTAGATGGCTACGAAATATTTATAGAATGGAGAAGACCAGAAATACTAGAACTATCACAGAATAGAAACCCTTGGAGTCTAGGCCCAGAGGGAGACCGAAAAAGAGGTAGATAGCCTGTGTTGAGGAGGACCTGCGAATCACAGGGATCAGAGGATGGGAGATTGTTGCTGGAAACAGAAGGGAATGGTGTAGGATTGTTGAAAATGGTTAAATCTCATAGAGGGATGTAGAGCCAGAGGAAGAATTATAAGAATATATGATGTTTCAACTAGCCTGAGGGGCTCTCAGATCCTGGTTTGAGGAGAATGGGTTAAGATAGAAAGGCTTGCATGTGTCATGGTAGTTATGTAATACCGTAATTTTTACGGAATCTTTCCACATTTTTTAATTTGTTAAAATAACAAAATCCACATCAAGTCAACATCAGACAAAAAAGTTGCCAAAGCTACAACTAAAGTTTGGCTTTCTTTAAGCCACTGGAAAATCAAAAAAAAAATTTAAAAACTGCTTGATACTGATCATTCCTGTACAGTGACATCAAGTGTATTTTATCCAAGCATTAGTGCTAGAATAATACATATTTCTTAAGCTGTTATTTTAATGGAAAGGTTGCTTTTGCCCTGGAATTTTGAGAAAATAACACGACTATATTTTTCTTACATTTTCATTAAACTGTTATAAATATTTCTTATGTAAATTACTTAACAAATTATGTTGGCTTAATATAAATTGTCTGAAGAAATATTGATATGTACATGCGCGCACGTGTTATTTCTAATGTCAAAAACAAAATACAACAAAAAATAAAGAACTTAAGTGGTACAAAGATCGAGGTTTAGCGGTAAGAAACTTGGAGCTGATGACATTAATCAGTATTAAGTACTGGCGATTTTTTTTGGCTTCATTGACTACAGGAAACACCAGTATGCACATAAATATTTAGTCACTCACTGCTTACAAAGTGGGACAACTAATTAGGCTTAAACAAATGTTACGAATTACTCGCTGTATTCCTGAAACGCCGATAAGTTAATAATTCAAGTCAAGACAAGTTTTCGTCATTACATCCAGCGTAGGTGTCTTGGGACTAACTTTCCTCTCTGAACCCGATGAGGCCTTCAAACGACATTACCTGTAACTCACTAGACACGCGGATTAACAACGCTCGGGGACCGAGGGAACGCAGCGTCACAAGGTTCATTATAAATTATGTTTTGTTGAGATTTCCAAGCCGCCGAGCAAAGCAGTAACTGAATTACTGTAGACGTGACTCCCAGGAGTAGCTGTGCTCTTGGCTGACTTCACAGCACGTGCGACATTTAATGTTTATTGTTAGACGTACCATCTATGACGTTATTACTTTGTTTTTCATTCCTCTTTTTCAAGATTAATACTATTACTTAGAAGAGGTTTAGTTCAGCTGTTTTTAAATAGTATTTATATTACACCCTGCAATTAGTAAGTAATATTCATAAACTACTGTATCACATGGCTAATCTCCGTAAACGCGGAGAAGACCCAAGTTTGTGTTTTTAATTCCACAGGTCGCAACATGAATAATTTCTTTAAATCTCCAGTCCTCGTAGGCCCATCAACTGTATTACCGAAACGTCTCTGAAAATATCTTGGCGTCACACTTGACTCAAACTTACTTGGCGACCTTACATCACACGAACCTAAAACCAAGCTCGCAAACGAATCCGCTCGCTCAGAATTCTCAGCAGTAACGATCGTTGAACCAGCGGATTACTAAGCTGCACCTACACAGCCTGTTCCGCCCGATAATGACATACCATCCTTCTAACTGCCAATCCAAACCCTACTAAATCACTAACGGCGAGCCCTACGACTTATCTATCGCAGACCTTCCCTCACGACAACATCCAATAGTTCTCTGTATGCCCTCAACAGACTCTTCCCAAACATCGACTCCTTCCTATTCAAGATCAAATGGAAATACTCCCAAACTTCAAACAACGTACTTCCCTCCATTCCATAGCCACCTCCATCAACAGAACTACCCGCAACACATGCATACCTCCTTTCCTCATAATTCGCCTCCTTACCATAGCCGATGGACCTCCTCCCAGAGCTCCTCGCAGTCAGAGAAAACAAAGAAAAGGAAACACTTAATTCCCATCTTCAAATATACTCCATCTAACATCCTTTCTGATCACATAACATTTAAAATTTTTTCTAACAACTTACCTGGTTAGCCTTCTTCTTTGTGGCCCCCGCCCTACCTTGTTGCCTCTCTTTCGCCTTCCTCTAGCTTTGGCGACCTGCGTTACTCGTCCCTGTCTTGGCTGCCCTCATGTTTAAAACTTATGGCACTTCCATCAGCTACTTCCATTACCTATTTGGCTACACGCTACATACACACACAAATACGTACACATGCACTATCCAATGTGCCTCCTTCTTTTTCGCTTCCGGCCTGCACTGGCGTGCGTCTCATCACATCCTTCCATTCGGGTAAAAGGCGCTTGCCCCAGATGAGCCTGAATCTGTGATGTTCATCTGCGATGCCTTTTCGATGAGTTGGCAGGAACCAGAAGGCTATTAATGAGTAAAGAGGGTCGTTTCCTGTTACTGGTGGGGCGATTTGTGAATTCTGCAGTGGATTTAAATGGAGCCACAAGTGTTTGCGTTCTTAGCATATTTTCTTACCATATCTTCAGAATGTCATAGTTGACTGCTTAAACGCTTTAGCACTGGATGAGGCTAGTAGAAGTGTGTCAACATATTAAGCGATTTTTAGTATGTATGTCATACACCAACGACTTTAATACATGGTGAAGGTGAATAATTCATTAAATGTACCGTACTGTGCTCAATTTGTTTTACACAAACAGTCCGATGTATGAACACACAAAGATGATTGTAAGATAGTTGACCACGCAATTTGGCCTACACTTAAATTTGTTAGTTAAGCAGAAATAGGTCTACTTCAGCATAAAACGCTCTGGGCACTCTACCTAATTAAATATCTGACGACGAAGCATGTGCTTTGATGTGCGTCATTAATTGTAAAAAAAAATTCACAAGGTGGATTGAAAAGGTTAGTTTATCTGTTCATACAAGTGAATTGGATACAACTGAAAACATGTACGCTAAATTGCTTTTCATTATATAAATATGTTTATTGTATTTCGTAGACAATAAAATAACAACACGTAAAATCAAAGCGTACATATTGTAATGTAATATTTTCTTTTTTATAAATGTAAATCTTAACGTTCAATGTAAATAATATCCTGTAGAGCCCAACTTGTTGGTACCAATTTTATGTAAAGTGAAATAAAAATTAAAACTTTTGTTCTGTCTTGTCTTCATTCTCAGCTTTAATTTATTATATATATATATATATATATATATATATATACACAAATTATTACGCTTTACTTTTTACATACATTAAAATTCATTGACTTGCAATGCCTTTCTCTTCATCCGGCAGCTCCTTTAGATTTAATAAAATAAGAACTCTTTCTTAGGGTTAATAAAAAATTAAAGTCAATGTACAGTCAAAGTCATACATAACATGTTATACATATTATAGAAAATATAAAAATAATAAATCAGTTTCATTGATGTTATGTTGGGTATGTGTGTTGCCGTGGGTTCTTTGTATTATACAAAAAAAACAATTTAATCTAATCAGAACAAACTAACAGAGTACAATGAGAAAATGAAATTAACAGAAATAAAAAATAAACAAATTTGAACATTGAATCAGTTAATACTCATTAATAATTCAAAACAATATAATCTTGTTAAGTGAGTTTATTGCATTCTCCACTATGAGCGCTGTGAGAATCTCACCATCTCACTTGCACTTATTATATATGATTTGGGTCTCACTCCCACTCATTGGTTTGATACTATTTCTAATTCAACACTGCCGGCATGTTGGACATGTCGGATCTCTCTATAACACTAGTTCAAGCTTATTTTCAATAAAATACACAGTTTTCCACTTTAGTTTATAGTAAATTAGTGTGTACTTCACTGTTCATAATGTTTATAGTGTTTGTGTTATATCAGTTCACTGTTCTAGTTACTTGAAATTTAATAATGAGTGAACGAATGTATGTTTTAGCCTTATCGTATATACATAGAATACTCTCACCAGATTGCTGTATATTTTTACAGATTATTTTCTTGTTATAATTCTTCTGGCCTTCAGTTTCAGTGTTTTATATTAAGCCCAGTGTAATTTTCATTATTTCAGGAACTTTCCTTCATTAATATACAGTATAACATTATCTTTTTGTAGAAATTTTAAGCTTCGAATTATATGAGTTCTGGTGTTCTTCAAACACAACAATCAACAACCTTTCTCTTTCTTTTAGTCTGTATAGATTCACTTAGTAAAGCTCTTGGCTTTACAACATGTTTTATTGGCCACAGGGTTGTTTTTACACTTTATAATTAACACGATTTATTCTAACCTTATTTTCACTTGTCTCTGATGTACGTAATTAGTTTCTAGGGATATACTCCACTAGTTATAAGTATTGTACATGTTGTTTAATCTTATTAGGTTAGTTACATAGTTATTTTATATAAATTACATGTGTTACTCACTGTTTATATTATAATAAGTTCTATTTCCTATGCACTTTTACTTCACAAAATTCCGAGAACTTATACACTGGTTTTTAATATTAATCACTGTAATTGTCATTATTTTCACCTTTCTTACATTATTTAGTTGATAATTATGGGTTTAAAATTACTTTAATTTTTTTTTTATATCACTTATAGTCCGTAGTGAGAGTACATACAATAACTGTTTGAGGTTCGCAGATAGAGTTGATAGACTCATACCATAACAAATGTTTTCTTACTTAATTACTAACTTATTAACACTTATCCACTACATTTCTATTTACATTAACATTTATTTACCTTTTTTTATCAGTTGATCTTCCCTCCCGGGTGTAGTAGTCATAGTCTTGTCATTGTCATTAAAATAATTAATTAATAGGTTTTTATTTCCTATTACCATTACATGTACTTATCATAATATTTCCTTCTTTATTACTTTTTACTCAATGAAATTATTATTTATTTTCAAATAGTTACATCTTATTTTCATTCCTTTATTTGTTAAATTGTTTTTATACTTTTCTGCGAATTATCTATAACAAAGATTGCGTTTAGGCATAATTCACAACGAATGTTGATGATTAATTTATATTTATTCTAGGGCATAATCTTTTTTATGTTACAATATTACCAAATAGAAAAGGAAGTAAGACAGGGAACGACGTAATATATTACCAATACTACTGGAGATTAACAGACATTAGAATGATAAAGAATGGGTTAGGATAGCTAGAGTATAAATCTCAAATTGGAAACTTAAAGATTTTGAGTTCGATCTTTGAACCTAACTTTTGTGAACATTACCAGCAGGCTTAGGTCGGATAAGTACCATCGTTATAATTTACCACACATAAGTCTTACCTATATACCGCTACTTACCCTCTAAGCCCGCTGGACAGAACCGAAAAGCACCACCATTGAGGCAAGGTTGTTCATTGTGTAAACTTGCGTCAGTGTGACGATGCTTCCCGCTTCTGTCCAGCAGTAAGCAATATTTCTTTTTATATAGTTTTTTCTGTATTCGTATTTAAATTTGTAGAAGATGATGGTTTTTTTTCTTTTCTACGGTCCATGCTTGTTAGTGAACGTATCTCGAGTAGGCTTAAGTTTGTATTTAATGTACTAATTTACCTTACACTTGAAGACGATTACATATTGTATAGTACTCTAAACGTTGTGTGGTAAGTTCTAACGATAGTATTTGTTTGAGGTATGCCTTCTGATAAGACTTGGAATTGTTTAGTGATAATTCAATCGAGGTGGATAGCAAGTTTGACGAACTTATTCTGGAAAGCATAACGGTTTCTTCAGAATAAATGTGGAAAAAATCGTTAATAAGGCTCCACCAAATGACAGTCGGTATAGTATGGGAACGAAATTAAATGTTTTGTTAAAATAGTAACAGATATAATACGAACCCTCGTTTGAATTAAACTAAATAATTTCATTTAATTTCTATCAATTGCTTAGAAACGAACAACTTATTGTTATTAAAAATTACAACAAAAAATTTTAATTTTTTTTTTTTCTAAATCCTTTACTGTTATACAAATAGTAAGAATTATGTGCTGTGATTTGGGTTTTTAGGAAATACGATGTCCACTATGATGTAGTTCCTTGAAACACTTATAAAAATTAATTCCTAAAGTACAGGATCAGTCAATGATACGGGTGACTTTAAAATTTCAAGTACGTTTTCATTTATAGACTGTAAAATTAACATTTACACTAAATTGAAAGTATACATAATAGCATTTAACTAGACTAGAAACTACAAATGTTTAGAACATTACGCCCCGAATGTGGCGGCAATTTCAACTCACACACTTTTAATGTCAAGGTTTTACGTTTTTCATTACACGGTGTAACATGTGAACAGAAATTACACCAACTTTGGTTTCGATGTTTCATGGGGATGGATCATTGTACACCTTACTCCCAAAATATCCTAGTAGAATAAACGGTACGCTGGTAATCTCGTGGGCCACGGAATGTTGCCACTCCTGAAGGTAACTCGTTAAACTCCATCCATTGATCGCCTAGCCCTATGGCTGGTTGCTCCCCATACTGTTTGATGTGATTTCAGACTTTTCTGCGACTTGTGGAGACAAAAATTCGTTAATCATTTGGACATATTGCTCCGATGTGACAGGAATGGAATTCCCATTCTCATCCTCAAGGAAGGGTGGATTGATTATTCCAAAAGAAGCTATTGCACACATACAGTAAGTTTAGCAGTGTGCAATGGTTCTCGAAACATTTCTCGACGGTTATTTGCCTCTCAGTACCAAAAGATTTGTTTATTTACATATCCGCTCAGATGGAAATGCTTTTCATTAGTCATTAATGTATTGTGAATAACGACTTCGTTGTTTTTTATGACATACGAGAACTGGCGACAAAAAGTCACACGATTTACTTTATCATTGGCACTTAAAGTTTACAATATTTAAATTTTGTACGGCTCCATGTTTAAATCATTATGAAGAGTTGTTTGAACACTGGTATTTGACGAGCCAAGTAAAACTGTATGGTGTCAGGCAGAATGTTTAGCACAGGATAGCGTAGGATAGCAGCTCTTGTGCGCGAAATGTTTTCGGGCGTACATACAGTTCTACGTTACCTGGAGGTTCCTTCTTACTTCTGCAAAGTGTCTACCTACAAAGGTTATAGTTTGGTCTTCACCTATGACCAGCAGGCCTACCTATTTGTACAATAACTGGATGGAAAACATTTTTTATAAGCAGGTGTAAAAACTGTTACACCAAAAAGTTGATAAATTAATCAGTTAGTAAGTGCTCTTGAAATCCGTTCGTTTCTTTCAACTTTACTGTTTAAAAAATTAAGAAAAATAGTTCCGGCAAATAACCAATTTCAGAGGAGGTGCAAATCCAAAAAGTTAGAATAGAATAGATATTTTATTCCCGGATTATACTGCCCGATTTAGAATGTTTGAAATCCGCGCTGCTTTTCTCTGTTGTCAACCTTATATTTAACACTGATTTAGTAAACATTAAGATAAAAAGGAAAAATGAATTAAATCTTTAAAATAATTAAATACTTAAATTTTTAGTGACCGTCAATCAATGAATGTTTTAGTAGATGGTTAGTGAGGATCGGTCAATAATACAAATTTTAGCTATTTTGCGTCGACGTTTCGACAATATTTATTGTCATCTTCAGGACCTGTGTATGAAATACAATAGAAATATCAAACATAACGAAACAATTAAATATTTGGGTGAACGTGTAGGTGATGTGATTTTGTGCGTGCGTATGTATGTATCATTTTATATGTGAAGACCTATGATAGTTTGTTTACATCTTCAATTTATCTTTAAGAAAACGAGCAAATTATAGTATGAGAGAACTTAATTTATACAGTATTACAATTTAAATTACTAAATGTAATGTTATTTTAATTAATTAAACAAGCAGTAAACAACAATTGGATATTAGATTGGTACATAAATAGTTTATACCTACAACAGTCAACATATAGCAAAGTAATATATTACCTATAACTAAAACAGATTAGGGGATGTTCACTACGTAATTATTAAAAGTTATTTTTACCATGTTTCACTCCCTACTCCCTACTCCCTACCTTCATTTCAAATTAATTTTTACTTCCATGTTCCGTAAGGAAATGGAACCATGGTGATTGCGAGATAAGGGTTGATTCTCATTATACTATCCTCAAAACATGAAAAAAATAATTTTCAGAAATGTGTGGGTGTGTGTGTCGGTGTATGTGTGTCTGTGTGTAGGATTTTTCTATGGCGAACGGTAACTGCCGCAAATTCAAACAGAATCAAATAACGTTTTGCATATGTGCCCGAGTTGTAGAGCTCTCAGGGTCTATTGATCTTGGTGAACATGGGTTAAGAGGGAAGGGTATTTTACCTGCAACATTTTACGTTTCAACAAGAGTAATGTACTTAATTTTGATCAATAAAGTATCCTGAAATATATAACTTAAGGTCATAATACCCTGTACAATATTGATTGACGACTCGTTGGGCACTTGGTGAAACATATTCTTTGTTTATAAACATGTTTCTTCGTGAAACATGGGCAATAAAAGCTATTCCTCTATACTAAAAACTATAAATATCTAAAATGGGGTTTTTTGGCCAAATGGGAGGGGTAGTTTACCTGCATTGTTTTGTGTTTTAATAAAAGTAAAGTACTTAATTTTGATAAATAAGTGTCTCGAAAATGAAGTCATACTAATCCACTGTAAAATGGTAAATAATGTATCTATAAATGGAGAGGTTCGTTAAAGGGGAAGGAGTGATTTTTTGAAAATTTCTTTGCTGATATCAAGTAAAGTACGAGTATTTAATTTTGAAGGATAAGATACCTTAGCTATTACATATGATAAAACTATTAATCTATGTAAGTGTATATATCATTAATTGTGGGGATCTGCTGAGGAAGAGAGATGATTACCTGCGAAGTTCAGATTCTCTGTAAGAATAAAGTACATAATTTTTATAGATAAAGTAACTCAAAAATAACATTACATTAAACGACTACTCCATAATTAAAAAATATCTGTAAATAGTGAAAATAGTTTTAAGGGTGGGAAACATTTCTTAGAAATTATCCAACCGAATTCAATTAAATTATTTTAAATAGAAATATAAAACATGGAAGTCTTGTATGGTTTTCCATACCGATATGTATTGCAAGGTAACAGGTTCGAGCCCATACCAGATTTGCAGAAAAGAATGCACATTAGTGAAAATTTAATACATTTATTGTTCTTTCTTGTACACTTAGTATTAAAATGTTCTTTAAACTTGTATATACAATTAACTTGTTGCTGTTAAAATTTTTACTTGAAATGTCCTTTAACAAATGCTTCCTTGCTTTACACAGTTTTATGAATTTATTTGAATGTTCAAAAGTCTTCTTTTCTTAAACAAAATTATTTTAAATTTAATGTTCTTTAAGTGCTCTTTAAAGTTTTACAATTTGAGAATGATTTAATTTTTGATTCCCTGTTTGGTCGTCCTGTCAGTCCTCCCGGTCGACGATCTCGATCCGGCCTCCAGCGATCCGTCGTCTCGGTCCACGTTCCATCAATCCCCTCCAGGTAGTGCCTTGCTTAAGTTCTCCGTATTCCAGTCGCTACGATCAGCACGCGATGCCCAGGAACGGTAGTTGAATATTTCAGACTCCGTGCTAGTTTCCTGCTGACAATCGCCGCTCACTCGACTCTACGGACCCAAGGACGTCTGTAATTAGCGTTGTCTGGACTCTCTTCCCACTGCGACCACCTTCGCTGACGAACCTTCAGAGAGACTGCTTTCAGAGAGTTATCAGAGAGAGCTCAGAGAGTTCAGAGAAGACTGCCTCCTCCTTTTATAATGCAGCCGAATGTAAAGCGCTGCGTTGCTGAGTGACGTCACCGCCGCTATGCGCGTAGGCGTCGTTTCAATAACTTCAACGTATTTAGTATCGGCCACGTGTTTCCAACTAATTATGTCTTGAATGTTCTAGAACACACCTTGTAGTATATGAATATATTTCCCTAACATTCTATTCGTTACTCACATTCACTCATATGTAAAATTATATATTCATGGTTCTACATTGTCTTATTTTCTAATTCTCTTCTATTAATTCTAATTATTTTATTAATACTAATTATTTTCAAGCATTCATTTAGTCATTGGGACACTTATAATAGCTAAAACACATTATTCTTTATATTCATCTATATTGAGACCATTTGTCACGTTGCAGTATATATATATATATATATATATATATTGTAATATATATATATATATATATATATATATATATTGTAACAGTACAGACTGTCCCATAAAAATCAACTAGCTGAGTACCAAGAAGTGATGATAACCAGTAGTAACCCTACTATCAGCATTCAATGACAATACAAGATAACCTGATGATTTGACTGAGACATTGACAAAGACTAGTTCCCTAATAGATTAGTTAAGTGAGTATAAACCATTAAACAAAGTCAAACACAATAAATAAAATAAAGGGTGAAATAACTGATATTTACAAAATGTATTAGAGTAGTGAAAACAGCACATTAGCTGAGTGATTGAAAAGTAATAATTTCCATAAGAAATAAAATGAAGTATATTGTTGATAATAATAATCTATAGAAGAATTATGTTAAATGAACAATTAAAATAAGATTAACAGTGTAATCACAATGTTAGATCAACCTTGAAAGAAATGTATGCTAAGGCATAATAAATAATGATGAAAAAAAAATTAATGAACGAACAAATTGTATATGTTCTAATAATAAATGATATCAAATGTGATCAACAATGTGAAGAACTTTATGTATTTAAAAAATGTTATAAGGTGGTTCTTTTGTAAATACATGTATTATCAGGTGAGGTGAACAAAACCTTATTATGAATTGTGTAAAATAAAAGAATGACATAAGATGAGTCAAAGTAAGTTAATGAATAATAAATAATATAATAAAAACTCAAAATAATGACTAGGGCCAATATGCCAAGTAACGATAATATTGTGCCATAACTAGCACATGATTTATAAGAAAATAAAAAAAAATAGTAAAATGTCAGTTATAAATGCATAAATAAAGACAAAACAATTAATGACTCACAACAAACTATGTAGAGTGCATACTGAAAGAAGTATAGTAATTATAAAAAGAAACATAAAATAATGAACAAACAAATGATGACAAATCAGATTATGAAAATAATAATAAATTATAATAAAGAGACCATACTATACAGAGTATAGGAAAGTAGGAATAACAATTATGTAAAGGGTGTAATATCACCAAACAATTTCAAGTAAAATAAGTATAGGAAGTAAGGGTAATTCTGGATAATTAATAATGAAAGAACGAAGCCATTAAATGATAATAAACGAGTATGTTATAAGAGTTATTAATGTTCAGCTGGATACAGCAAATTTAGAGAATAATATGTTAATTTCAATAAGATAATTGTGTTCAAGGTAGTAAAAAATGATTGTTTAATAAATGTTAAACACTACAAAAATAGAATCTGCAAATTGTAGCAGAAGACATTTGGAACAAAACAATATTTAAGATAGGCTATCATTTAGATGTAGTTCATTAATAAAAAATGTATCCAAACTGGCCGCTATTCATCTCAAAATAACCAGCAAGGAACAAGCAGTACGATGCTAGTAATAGATCAAAATTTTGTAATTAGAATAAATGAGAAACAAACATAAATATGATAAATTTTGTGATTTTGGAAGAGTACAGGTAATACCATCAGCAAAGTGGACACTTAAAACAATTATGTAAGAGTTATTTTTACAATGACCGCATCATGACGTCATTTTTAAGAAATCAGGAAATTAGCTGAGAAATTAAATGTCGCTGCCAAGCGTCATCTGCGAGGACTATACTGTGTATACCGAAGTTGGAAGGAACACACACATTTTTTGAATTCCATTCCGGCAGGAGCTACAAGGACTCCATATCAAAATTTTAATCAAATATAATTAAACAAGAAGAGGGAAGAAGTTATCTACTTAGTAAAGTGCATCGTGACAAACAGTGTTCCTTTAACTAGTAGTGCGAAACAAAAAGAACGTGGTTAGAAGAGTTACCTAACCAAATATTTAACCACGAAAAGTTTTAATCATTCATTCGCGGAAACGTGAAGTGTACGATCAGTGTATTTAGATCGTAAAGTGAAAATAATAATCCAAAGAGATTATCAATCAGGGAGTACAGTGTCAAACATAATTACAGTGTTCAAATATTATGTCACTAATATAAGAAATAATACAGAAATAATACACTTATGTACTGAACGCCAAACACTAATACTATAAGAATTGAACATTGTCCATACTTTTTCAAGAGGAATTATACAATTCCAATACAAGAATTAACGATTTAGGCTAACCGTATTTAACCTCAAAGCTTGTAGAGGTTAGACGAAAATTTCGTTAATCAGTCTGAATTTTTAAAGGTGTCTAGCCTACTAAACGAAACCTATGTAAAGCATCGTAACTCGAGGCATAGTTATTTTGTTTTGTAGTTCCAAAGGATTCACCCTTGAGGTATAAAAAATTCCTAAATAAATAAATAGTTAATTAGAGTCATCATTGCCAACCTTCCGGGTTAGGAGAGAATTAAGCCAGGTATATCAGCTGATATACTTATCGGTATATATTTGTAATCCATAAATCGTTGTTGAGTTGAATGTACAGAAATAAAATAAGCACTCAGTGAGGAATAAAACAGTAAAATATGAATTAACAAACGTTGTAAGAAATTATTGAAGCAATTTTTAGTTATTTTCTTATTTAACAGTGTTGCAAATTCAAGGCATTCAAACAGTTAAGTTGGCGGCTTGGACGTGCGAAGCGCCAACCGTTGAAATATGTAAACAAAACAAAAGAAAATTAATTAATTAAATTCATTTAATCGTACACTCAAAGAAATAATTTAACTAAATTAATTAAATTTATTTAATTTATTCATCGAATAAATTATTTTATGGAATAAGAATCAGAGATTCCATATGGCCCCCAAATAACACAAATTTAGCTCACTTACTTATAAACAGTGCTGTTATACTGTTTTGACAAATTAATAGTTTTATAACACACTAAGACCATCAGAACAACCAGTACAAACAGACATAAGCTACCAGTTCTTCACCAAAGGTACGTGAAAGTTATAATTACTTTATAATCCAATCAAAACAACACTACTACTGTACAACAACAATTTAGGTCCACGGAATTACGACGGGACGTCAAGAGGATACCGAAGTGAACAAAATTCAATAAAATGAGATTACAATAATTAATCAATTAAACAATAAAAATTAATTAAACCGAAGAACAAGTTTAAAAATACAAATTAAATAATAAATAAAATAAAATTATTTAATAATAATTTAATTAAAGAAAATATAAGCAAAACGAGGTACGCACTCGGAAAGTTATAAACTGGCGACCAACTATTGTGGCTTAAAGTAGATAGAAGAGTATAGGATTCCAGTATATTATTTTAGTAATTCTACTTTAGCTCGGCGACTACAATAAAACAACCATGCTTCCCATAAGTACTAGTAGATCGAGTTCCAGGAAAAGAAAAAACAAAACACAGACACCGAATCAGACATGGAAGAAAAGGAAACTCAACCAACGTCTGAAGTGGAGGTGATAGAAGGCGATACCATGGAAAACCAACCCGAAAACCCCACGCAAACAGAGGACGTGTGTTTACAGGGGATGATGAGGATTATGATGGAACGATTTGACCAGATGGAAGGGAATAGTAAATCATTGAAAGAAGATTTAAATAATAAAATAGACGAAACCGATAAAAAAATAATAAAAACATGGAAGCTTTAAGTAATAAAATGGACAGTAATAATCAAGACTTAACAGAAAACCAAAAAAATCAATAGAAACGATGAATAAATATATCGAAACATTAAATAAGAGAATGGACGATAATAATAAATCATAAAAAGAAGAATTAAGAGAAAACAATCATAAATTCACGGAAACTTTAAATAAAAACATCATTAAAAGAGACTTTAAATAATAACGTAGAAGCCTTGAACCAGAAAATGGAGGATAGAAATAAGGCAATGAGGGAGGAATTGAGTAGAAACATCGAAGAACAGATCGCTGAATTTCGAACGAATATATCCGAAACTCACCCGACGCATCAGGAGGTACAGCATATCCAGGAAGACCTCCAGGTAAGAATCGAGAACGTAAAAGATAACAGCACAGTCCTACATGAAGCACTGCAGAAGGAAGTTCAAGAAGAAGGTGTAAGAGTACAAGTGAGATTCGAAGAAGTAAGTACCGACATTCACACAGTCCGGAGTCAGGTGATAAAAATCAAGAAAAATTCGAAGAACTCAACCGACGATAGTTGATCACGCGGGAAGAATTCGAATCTACACAGAGTCGACCATGCCATGCATCGCATATCCCAATTATGGAACAGCGAGGAATAATTAATTTCAAAAATTTTAAACGCAACTCGATAGAGTTCCTTGAGAGAGTGTTGGAGCACGTAGCAAGAAACCGGGAAACTCACTGGACTGCAATCAAAAGCATGTTGGACGAGATGTTTAAGGACACCAACGACAACTGGTGGATGGCGAATAGACACGACATCCAGAATTTCACAGAATTTAAAAAACATTTCAAAAACAAATATTGGTTGGAAACGACGCAAAATAAAGTAAGTGGCAAACTGTGTCATGGAAAATATGAACCGAATTATGGACAAACACCATCGGCGTACTTCCTTGGAAAGGTATGTCTAGCCAGAAACGTGGAACCCAGGATTCCTGAGGAGTGTTTAGTAACGAGACTGGCACATCATTATAGAGAAGACATCGAACAATCAAGATGGGGCGGTCAGGTTCACACTATCCCAGAAATAGAAAAATTATTAGACAGGGCGGCTCGGCGAAAATACTACCAACAAGATCGACCAAGGGATACTCCTTACGTTAGAAATACAGACACCTGGTATAATCGCTACAACCCTAATAACAATAACTCTGCTAACAACAATAGTTAGTAATAATATAAACCAGAACAATGCCAACCAAGGCCATCCAGTTAATAATAACAACCGGGATAACACTGGAATTAATAATAATAATCGGCCGAACTATCGTGGTAATGATTATAACCAAAATAGAAACTACCGACCTCATGTCAACTATATCCACAGTCATAATCGAGGATACCGGAGGCCATACTATCAATTACCGAGGAGGACATAGCAGAAGTAGGGAGGACGATCAAGAAAGAAGGAACGACGAACACGTCGACAACAATCCTGGAGCGAGACAGGAACAGCCGTCTAACCAACCGCAAAATCCACCGGATAACCGTGACAATGACGGGAACTAACATTTAAACTAGAGAGGGCAGTGAGAACACGAGAAGGCCCATCACTGAACCAATCTGTTGGGAACATACAAAGACCAGACAGTTCGACAAAAGACAATGACATCACCATCATCACCAACCATTATTTGAAAAACATCAGAGAAGATTTGATGGAAGAGGAGGCTGTGAGTACGCCGCTTCATGACAATGAGATTATTTATATAAGTGCAGAAATCAACGGGATCCTATCAAATGTAATGATAGATACGGGTTCCAATGTATCACCAATTGACAGCACGGAACTAGAAAGAATTCAAGCTAAGTGTCGAACCATTTTACCCACATTACCTGTACACAATCGTATTCTAATCGGAGCTACAGGACGCCAGAACAAATCAGTAAAGAGACAAGTATCAGTAGACTTCAGAATTAAAGGGGTAATTATCCCAGTGGCTTTTTTAGTAGCGAGTGGGCTACCTTTTAATATGTTAATCGGATGTGATGTATTAAGACAGCATTCAGCGATTATTCACCACAAGAGGGAATTAGATACGAAGAAAACAACCAAGAATTATGGCGTAGCAAATTAGAAGAGATAAGAACATTCAGAAGAGAGGAGACAGGTATAAAAATTAGTGAGGTACAAGTGGTAAGATTAACAGCAATTTACAACCAATATCGACACATTTTTCCGAGGCCCCTGATAAAGTGAAAGATTATCAGTGCAAAATAACATTTAAAGAACCCGTATAATTTCATAAAAAATCATATCCTATTGCATATTCTTTAAAAGATCCCGTAAGAGCAGAAATACAACGCATGATGGAGGACGATATCATAGAAGACAGTCATTCTCCATACAGCAGCCCCATAGTGGCCGTACCCAAGAAAAATGGTAAAGTACGCATTTGTCTCTATGCAAGAGAGATCAACAAAATGTTCATCAACGACCGAACGTCTCCTGGTGAAATAGAAATTATATTGAACAAAATTCATTAGCACATGGGATACTGTCTGCGGATATTGGCAGGTAGAACTCCACCCAAGTAGTAGAAAATATATGGCGTTCATCTTTGACGGGAGGAACTACCAGTTCAAAAGGCTGCCATTCGGACTCATAATTCCGTAGCCATTTTCGTCAAATGTATGGACCAAATATTAGGCCAAGAAACACTCAAATTCACCATGGTATACGTTGACGATTTGTTGATAACATCAGCTAATTGGGACGATCATTGCGAACGGGTAGAACAAGTTTTAAGAAAATTATCAGAAAACCACGTCACTTTAAAACTAGACAAGTCGAAGTTTATTGCCAATGAGGTAAAATTTCTAGGATTAAACTTGACAGAGTTTGGCATATCCCCCTTACAAGAGAAGGTACAGGCGATACAGCAATTTCCTACACCATAAAATAGAAAACAACTGCAGTCATTTCTGGGGATATGCAATTATTATCGCAAGTTCCAAAATAATTATCCTGAACTAACTGCTCAATTTAAGGGACAGCTACCTTCCAAGGACAAATGGACCTGGGGACCCGACCAGGATACAACATTACAGTTAATTAAGGAGAAGCTTTTAAAATCAGTCATGCTGCACCATCCGGATTTTAACAAACCGTTTTTTCTGAATTGTGACGCCAGTAATGTTATCCTGGGAGCAGCTTTGTATCAAGAGGACGAAGATGGACAACACATGGTCATTAGTTTTGCCAGCAGGGTACTGAACAGTTGTGAACGGAACTACAACGTCACGGAAAAGGAGTTGTTGAGTGTAGTTTTCGCCTGTAGTAAGTTCAGGACATACATACTTGGATACCCCATAACAGTCCGGAGTGACCATAAATCAAGTTTAAATCGCTTTCTTGAAACGATGTAAGCTAAGCCATGGCTGATTGACCAGATGGGTGGTCATGTTACAAGAGTATGAAATAAATTGGGAGTACATACCCGGAAGGAAGAATGTAGTCGCAGACATACTGTGCCGAGTCCAGGATAGAATCGGCGCATGTTCAATAATTAACGTCAGGTAAACGTTAAATGCAGTACAGTATTTAAAGCGGCTGGATTAGTGCAGTGGAGATAAGCAGTATACTGCGTGAATCGAGAGCGCTTGAGAGGTGCTGACCTCTAGCGAGAAACCCGGTTTGCGAGTTCCAAGCGGAAATAACGTTTTATGCAAAGTTTGTCTCGCTCCAAAAGTCGTCAAAATCGGCTGCGTCGTTTCCTCCGGACAGATGAAGAAATTTTCTTGTACCATTCTTCCACCAATGACAGGCTAAGATCTAAATAGAACTGCGGTAAGTCTCGCCAATATTTTTATAGTTATGTATTTAAAGTTTTACTAAAGAAAAAAAACTTGTTTAATAGGCCACAGTAAGTGAAAAACTGATAACCTTTGAGTCACCTGATGGCATTGTGCAATACGTAATTTAAAGGTAATATTTTTAAAACACAGTAATACTATATTAAATTCACGTGTCCGAACTAAGGCACTAAAAGTCAGGGTCATATAAATGCCAAAAGGTATTAATTTAAATAGTAAAGAATAGATGTAATCAGATATAACCTATCTCAACACGTGGCAAACAAAAATTCAGAATATGTACAAATCTTATTAAAAGTGTAACAAGCCAAATATTAGCTAAACAAAATTGAAGTATGTTCACCCACATGGGTAAAGTTTATTAATATTAAAAGTAACTGTACTAAATATTTTCAAATAGGGCCTGTTGGCCAGATAACCTTGCCAAGTGTGTCAAGTATTATATTTAGATAGCCCTAAAGCTGTGTGAAGATTATATATGGGTTTGGGGGGTGTGTGAAGTTCTGGGGGCATTGTTTGGTGTACTCTGGCTGATATAATGTTGTGTAATCAGGGTCCTCCGATGAAAGCGAGGAAACAGCCCAAAACCTGAACATGTAACACCAACATCCTCTCTCTCTTCATCTGCCGGGGAGGAATTGCCATGACGAAGCACCAACACCTATAATGTAGGCCACAAAATTGCCACTTCACCCCCATGGACAAAAATAAGGTGATCTCAACCCATTATATTCTTTACACGTAGTGATACACTCAATAAGAGCCAGTGAACCAATTCAATCAGTCAACAACATGACTTTCAAGTTTTTAAACATTTTAATTGGATCCCCGATTAACGGGACAGTATAGTGCGTGAACTGGGAGGGAATTCATTTGTAAATTTTATTAATTTGTTTGTATAATTGTCAGCTCAGAGGCTGACATGCATCTTTGGCAGCTCAACATTCAAACGTACAATTCCTTCTTATTTTCAGTATAAGGGTTTCATTACTGCTATTAAGTCATTCATTCAATTTGTAATTTCTGTTTCAATTTAGTGTTCATTTTATATATATATTTTCTCATTTTTAAATTCAGTTTGGTTTATATAGGGATAGAAATTTCTGTGGTAGTTAAACAGATTCACAAGTTTAATCCTGAATGGGTGCCTGTCCATGCAGTGTTAAACATGTTGTTGAGACAGGTTGAATTATGAACTGACTGGCAAATGAACATGTCGGTCTCTGGGCCAAAATTACTTTTAAAAGGGTTATAAGATTCATAACACATTTCTATTTTTAAAACTTAACAATATTTCTGTATATATATATATATATATATATATATATAAATTCTATTAATTAATTATGATAACTGGGGTGTTCACTGTTTTCTAAATTTTATTTCTCCCAGTATAAGAGCCCAGTGGGGCAGAATTTTATAATAGTATTAGGCACTTGGCCAAATTTTTGAATTTATTATGTCCTGGGGACTATTGGAGTTGCATATGTATAATCTAGTACACATGTAATGTGTTATGCAAATATTAATAATTGTAATCCTAACATGGATGTCCATAAAATAATTAATGATGTACCTCATGGGGGTAAGAAAAGGGCGTGGCAAGAGATGTGTGTAATAATTGCCCTGTATTGTGGAACATGTGATGTATTGTATATTTGTGTGTGTATTTTGTGGGGTTTTATATGTATTGTACATTTGGGTGTATTTTTGGGGGAGTTAGATATAGGGCTCTTATAAAAGAAAAGATGAAACATAGGGTTATATATCCATTTAATTTTTGATGAAATTAAGTTATTCTATCTCAATTAATTTTTGATGAATATTTCTTCTAAGAAAGTAATTTATTTTAATTAACTTTAATAAAGAGTATGTAGATTGGTCTCTATTTAATTTTAATTAATTTTGTTTGAGAATTAGTTATTCTAATTAATATTATCGAGAAGTCTATAAAAATTATCTCCATTAAGTTTCAATTGATCATTTTAAAAAGAACATAGAAAATAAATTTTATATTATTAATAATTTTCAGGAAACTTTACTTAAAGAAAATTAATGATTTTAATTTTTAATTCATTTTCAAGAGAAGATAGCAAATAAATTTTATATGTGTTAATAATTTTCAGGTGACATTGTTTAAGAGTATAAATTATTTTAATTAACAATTTAAGGGGAAAATAGATTCTGACTATTATATTTATTGATTTTGTTGTTAATATTGTTTTTAAAAAGGAGATAGAATAATAAAAGGGATTTTATTAATTGTTAAATTTATGAGTTTTCATTGCAAGTCCCGTCTCACTGGATCCAGCGCATTTTTGGCTTCTCTAGGCTTTGGTCTAGTTCTAATTAACTTGTGGCCCTCTTTCCAAAAAAAAAATTTCAAAAAAATAATCTTTTTTTTTTAGTGTAAGTTAAAGAGGGGTTACAATACTATCTCGCATCAACCTCGATGACCAAACTTTTGAGGGTGAAAAGAAAGAAATAGCAAAAGTATATCACATTATGAAAAACAGAGCAGACTTGGAGACAATAATTAGCGAAATAAAACAACATCAAAAATTGGATACAAAATTAGCAAAACTTCAAAACAGATTAAAAGAATCAGACGAAAAAACCACCCCATATTACTGCACGCATAATGATATATTTTTCATAAGACAAAAACCACACCAAGCAAGACAATTGGAAAGTAGTAATACCACCAACCATGAAAAAGACCTTAATAATGGACTACCATGTTCGATATGGCATATGGGTGCTCTGAAAGTAGTGAAAGCTCTAGAAGAGCACGTATACATAATGGATATTAACCGAAAGGTGAGAAAATACATTGAAACGTGCCATGTATGTCAATTGGTCAAGTGCAATAATGAAAGAAAGGAGGGAGTCATGATTCCAATAACATATACACATAATTTGGAGAAAGTATTTCTGTATATCTTTGGAACATTTCCGCGCAGTGGGGGTAGACACAGGTACAAATTTATAGTCATAATTTTAGACCATTTTAGCAGGTTCACTAAACTTTATCCCATTAATAGGGCTACCTCAAAAAAGATTATAGATATAGTAATAAAACCGTATGTACCTGAGGTAGGAAAACCAACCTCCATTATTACAGACCATGTGACCCAATTTAAGGGAAAAAGGTGGAAACATGCTCTCCTAGAACAAGAAATAAAAACCTACAAGATTTCAGTCTACCATCCTACCAGCAATCCTGCAGAGAGGGTATTGAGAGAGGTAGGCAGGATATTAAGAACCTACTGCTACGACCAAGAATACCTAGTCATAGCTGAAGAATTCCTAAACCTATCATGTCATCAAACCATAGAGTCTACACCATACACAGTAATGAATGAATAACCACCACCTCGAGAAATTGGAGACATTATCAACTTCCCCAATCAACAAGAATACCATTTCGATAAAGTCAAGTTTTATAGTAAAATTGAAGAGAAAATAGAAAAACTGAAGAAAAAGTACCGAGAGAATCAACCACATGCCATAACTTATAAAATAGGAGAAAAAGTATTGTTGAGAAACCGTGAACTATCCAGTACTATCGAGGGAATTACAAAAAAGTTATTGTTACTCTACACAGGACCATATATCATTACAAAAGACAACTCCAACAACACTTATACCATAATGAACCCTACCACCAAGAAAGTGAAGGGAACTTTTAATCAATCATCAATAAAAAAATATCATGAAGAATCTCAACAAGTATAAATTGATAATTTTATCAACCAAATAAAATCTGTTTTAAAAAATAATAAACTTTTAAGAGGAGGCATATATGTAACAGTACAGACTGTCCCATAAAAATCAACTAGCTGAGTACCAAGAAGTGATGATAACCAGTAGTAACTCTACTATCAGCATTCAATGACAGTACAAGATAACTTGACGAATTGACTGAGACATTGACAAAGACTAGTTCCCTAATAGATTAGTTAAGTGAGTATAAACCATTAAACAAAGTCAAACACAATAAATAAAATAAAGGGTGAAATAACTGATATTTACAAAATGTATTAGAGTAGTGAAAACAGCACATTAGCTGAGTGATTGAAAAGTAATAATTTCCATAAGAAATAAAATGAAGTATATTGTTGATAATAATAATCTCTAGAAGAATTATGTTAAATGAACAATTAAAATAAGATTAACAGTGTAATCACAATGTTAGATCAACCTTGAAAGAAATGTATGCTAAGGCATAATAAATAATGATGAAAGAAAAATTAATGAACGAACAAATTGTATATGTTCTAATAATAAATGATATCAAATGTGATCAACAATGTAAAGAACTTTATGTATTTAAAAAATGTTATAAGGTGGTTCTTTTGTAAATAGATGTATTATCAGGTGAGGTGAACAAAACCTTATTATGAATTGTGTAAAATAAAAGAATGACATAAGATGAGTCAAAGTAAGTTAATGAATAATAAATAATATAATAAAAGCTCAAAATAATGACTAGGGCCAATATGCCAAGTAACGATAATATTGTGCCATAACTAGCACATGATTTATAAGAAAATCAAAAAAAATAGTAAAATGTCAGTTATAAATGCATAAATAAAGACAAAACAATTAATGACTCACAACAAACTATGTAGAGTGCATACTGAAAGAAGTATAGTAATTATAAAAAGAAACATAAAATAATGAACAAACAAATGATGACAAATCAGATTATGAAAATAATAATAAATTATAATAAAGAGACCATACTATACAGAGTATAGGAAAGTAGGAATAACAATTATGTAAAGGGTGTAATATCACCAAACAATTTAAAGTAAAATAAGTATAGGAAGTAAGGGTAATTCTGGATAATTAATAATGAAAGAACGAAGCCATTAAATGATAATAAACGAGTATGTTATAAGAGTTATTAATGTTCAGCTGGATACAGCAAATTTAGAGAATAATATGTTAATTTCAATAAGATAATTGTGTTCAAGGTAGTAAAAAATGATTGTTTAATAAATGTTAAACACTACAGAAATAGAATCTGCAAATTGTAGCAGAAGACATTTGGAACAAAACAATATTTAAGATAGGCTATCATTTAGATGTAGTTCATTAATGAAAAATGTATCCAAACTGGCCGCTATTCATCTCAAAATAACCAGCAAGGAACAAGCAGTACGATGCTAGTAATAGATCAAAATTTGTAATTAGAATAAATGAGAAACAAACATAAATATGATAAATTTTGTGATTTTGGAAGAGTACAGGTAATACCATCAGCAAAGTGGACACTTAAAACAATTATGTAAGAGTTATTTTTACAATGACCGCATCATGACGTCATTTTTAAGAAATCAGGAAATTAGCTGAGAAATTAAATGTCGCTGCCAAGCGTCATCTGCGAGGACTATACTGTGTATACCGAAGTTGGAAGGAACACACACATTTTTTGAATTCCATTCCGGCAGGAGCTACAAGGACTCCATATCAAAATTTTAATCAAATATAATTAAACAAGAAGAGGGAAGAAGTTATCTACTTAGTAAAGTGCATCGTGACAAACAGTGTTCCTTTAACTAGTAGTGCGAAACAAAAAGAACGTGGTTAGAAGAGTTACCTAACCAAATATTTAACCACGAAAAGTTTTAATCATTCATTCGCGGAAACGTGAAGTGTACGATCAGTGTATTTAGATCGTAAAGTGAAAATAATAATCCAAAGAGATTATCAATCAGGGAGTACAGTGTCAAACATAATTACAGTGTTCAAATATTATGTCACTAATATAAGAAATAATACAGAAATAATACACTTATGTACTGAACGCCAAACACTAATACTATAAGAATTGAACATTGTCCATACTTTTTCAAGAGGAATTATACAATTCCAATACAAGAATTAACGATTTAGGCTAACCGTATTTAACCTCAAAGCTTGTAGAGGTTAGACGAAAATTTCGTTAATCAGTCTGAATTTTTAAAGGTGTCTAGCCTACTAAACGAAACCTATGTAAAGCATTGTAACTCGAGGCATAGTTATTTTGTTTTGTAGTTCCAAAGGATTCACCCTTGAGGTATAAAAAATTCCTAAATAAATAAATAGTTAATTAGAGTCATCATTGCCAACCTTCCGGGTTAGGAGAGAATTAAGCCAGGTATATCGGCTGATATACTTATCGGTATATATTTGTAATCCATAAATCGTTGTTGAGTTGAATGTACAGAAATAAAATAAGCACTCAGTGAGGAATAAAACAGTAAAATATGAATTAACAAACGTTGTAAGAAATTATTGAAGCAATTTTTAGTTATTTTCTTATTTAACAGTGTTGCAAATTCAAGGCATTCAAACAGTTAAGTTGGCGGCTTGGACGTGCGAAGCGCCAACCGTTGAAATATGTAAACAAAACAAAAGAAAATTAATTAATTAAATTCATTTAATCGTACACTCAAAGAAATAATTTAACTAAATTAATTAAATTTATTTAATTTATTCATCGAATAAATTATTTTATGGAATAAGAATCAGAGATTCCATATGGCCCCCAAATAACACAAATTTAGCTCACTTACTTATAAACAGTGCTGTTATACTGTTTTGACAAATTAATAGTTTTATAACACACTAAGACCATCAGAACAACCAGTACAAACAGACATAAGCTACCAGTTCTTCACCAAAGGTACGTGAAAGTTATAATTACTTTATAATCCAATCAAAACAACACTACTACTGTGCAACAACAATTTAGGTCCACGGAATTACGACGGGACGTCAAGAGGATACCGAAGTGAACAAAATTCAATAAAATGAGATTACAATAATTAATCAATTAAACAATAAAAATTAATTAAACCGAAGAACAAGTTTAAAAATACAAATTAAATAATAAATAAAATTAAATTATTTAATAATAATTTAATTAAAGAAAATATAAGCAAAACGAGGTACGCACTCGGAAAGTTATAAACTGGCGACCAACTATTGTGGCTTAAAGTAGATAGAAGAGTATAGGATTCCAGTATATTATTTTAGTAATTCTACTTTAGCTCGGCGACTACAATAAAACAACCATGCTTCCCATAAGTACTAGTAGATCGAGTTCCAGGAAAAGAAAAAACAAAACACAGACACCGAATCAGACATGGAAGAAAAGGAAACTCAACCAACGTCTGAAGTGGAGGTGACAGAAGGCGATACCATGGAAAACCAACCCGAAAACCCCACGCAAACAGAGGACGTGTGTTTACAGGGGATGATGAGGATTATGATGGAACGATTTGACCAGATGGAAGGGAATAGTAAATCATTGAAAGAAGATTTAAATAATAAAATAGACGAAACCGATAAAAAAATAATAAAAACATGGAAGCTTTAAGTAATAAAATGGACAGTAATAATCAAGACTTAACAGAAAACCAAAAAAATCAATAGAAACGATGAATAAATATATCGAAACATTAAATAAGAGAATGGACGATAATAATAAATCATAAAAAGAAGAATTAAGAGAAAACAATCATAAATTCACGGAAACTTTAAATAAAAACATCATTAAAAGAGACTTTAAATAATAACGTAGAAGCCTTGAACCAGAAAATGGAGGATAGAAATAAGGCAATGAGGGAGGAATTGAGTAGAAACATCGAAGAACAGATCGCTGAATTTCGAACGAATATATCCGAAACTCACCCGACGCATCAGGAGGTACAGCATATCCAGGAAGACCTCCAGGTAAGAATCGAGAACGTAAAAGATAACAGCACAGTCCTACATGAAGCACTGCAGAAGGAAGTTCAAGAAGAAGGTGTAAGAGTACAAGTGAGATTCGAAGAAGTAAGTACCGACATTCACACAGTCCGGAGTCAGGTGATAAAAATCAAGAAAAATTCGAAGAACTCAACCGACGATAGTTGATCACGCGGGAAGAATTCGAATCTACACAGAGTCGACCATGCCATGCATCGCATATCCCAATTATGGAACAGCGAGGAATAATTAATTTCAAAAATTTTAAACGCAACTCGATAGAGTTCCTTGAGAGAGTGTTGGAGCACGTAGCAAGAAACCGGGAAACTCACTGGACTGCAATCAAAAGCATGTTGGACGAGATGTTTAAGGACACCAACGACAACTGGTGGATGGCGAATAGACACGACATCCAGAATTTCACAGAATTTAAAAAACATTTCAAAAACAAATATTGGTTGGAAACGACGCAAAATAAAGTAAGTGGCAACCTGTGTCATGGAAAATATGAACCGAATTATGGACAAACACCATCGGCGTACTTCCTTGGAAAGGTATGTCTAGCCAGAAACGTGGAACCCAGGATTCCTGAGGAGTGTTTAGTAACGAGACTGGCACATCATTATAGAGAAGACATCGAACAATCAAGATGGGGCGGTCAGGTTCACACTATCCCAGAAATAGAAAAATTATTAGACAGGGCGGCTCGGCGAAAATACTACCAACAAGATCGACCAAGGGATACTCCTTACGTTAGAAATACAGACACCTGGTATAATCGCTACAACCCTAATAACA